>VZRW01010204.1:435016-447511 GCA_013398125.1 Aegotheles bennettii | reverse complement strand
GGAGGAAGGAACAGCCAAGCCGCTGCCGACAGCTGCGCTTCCTGGAAACGGGGAAGACAGAAGGTCGGGAGAGTTGAGGGGTGGTGGCGGGGGGAGCCGGGGGGATGCTGCGGGAAGGGCTGAGGCGCCGCAGGTTGCAGGGCGAGCAGCGCACAGCCCGGCTTCGGGAAAGCAAACCCTTGGCTCTGTGCAGCNCAGTGCCGTGTCCTGGGAATGGCCATTTCAGAGCAATTCCGCTTTCTGTGCCGCCAGCTCAGCAGCCCAGCGTCCTGCCTGCGGTGTGAAACCTGCGTGCAGGCAGAGGGCATTTTCACAGTGAGAGAAAAGAGGGGGGACCTGGTTTGGGGCACTGGACAGCGAGAACACTGGGAGCAGCACCGTGCCCTGGGCTCCCCACACCACCCTTCCCACCACTGGGCCACCAGGGTGAAGGAGACACGCTCTCTGGCTCATATATCTGACCAAGCCAACACTGCATTGCCAACATCACTGTTCTCACATCCCTTCCCCATCACGCACGTGCTGGCAGGGGAAGAGCTGCAGAGCAAGGGTTGCCTGGGGCACCCTTGACCCTGCTCCCCTTCCAAAGAGACATCAAAAAGACCCTGCGGGGCCAGCACAGCCTGTCACAGCTTGGTGGGGACACAGCTATGGTGCAAAGCCAAGGAAGAAGAGGACAAAGCCCATGGCCACATCTGGAGGAAGCAGCCTGGCATGGCGGACACCAGTCCACATCGTGTGAGGCTGCCTGCCAACATCGCCCTTCATGTCCATGGGACAGGGTCACCCCTCACCTGAGGGCGAGAGCCCTGGGCAGGGGGTGGGTGCAGCAGGCCCTGGCGGGCAGGGGTGGGGTGCCAGAACAGGGATCCTGCCAGGGGAGTGGGGCGCTTGGTGTGGCAGGGGCTGATGTCGGATGCCCCGCTGGGGTTTGCTCTGCTGTCATGCAGGCAGCTGAGTTGCAGGCTGTGAGCAAAGGCTGGGTGAGAGGTGGCTGCGAGAGGCCCCTCAGCCCTCCCTCATGTCCACACCATCCAGGGAAGGCGGCTTCACCCACGGCAGCTCCCAGACGGGGACATGTCCATTCCTGCTCCCCTCTGCCCTGTGTGGCTCCAGGCTGCAGCACCACGAGACCCTCGGCACCCTGTGCCAGGGATGGATCCACGTGTGGGATGGATGGATGCGTGCCCTCAGCCCCACTATGGTATCACTGTAAAAACAGCTTAAACCCAGTTTCATTGGTTTCTGTTTATGTGAACCCAGCACCATCAGAAGCAGCAGAGACACAGCTGCTTGGCCACGCACTGCACCCACTGTCCCTGGGGCAGTGGGCACCACAGAGCCATGAGGGCACAGATCCCCAGCACTCCAGGAGCCACTGTGTCCACAGCAAGGCTCGGGGCAGGAGGACATGCCCAGTGCCTTGCTGGGGCCAGACCACTTTGCAGGCCCCAGGGCCATGGTGTGAGCAGGGCTCACTGCTCTCCCTTGGGCAGAAGACATTGTCCCTTGTCCCAGCGACACTGGACTGCTCCCCTGTGAGGATGCTGCTGCCCAGCCATGAGGAAATACTTTGCTCTTGCTCCACAAAAGCCATTTGTGTGTCCCTCCCTGCTGGCAGGGTCCCAGCTTGGGGGAAGAAGTCCAGTGGCCACTTAAGAGGCAGCAGCACAGGATGGGGACAGCGTGGGGATGGTGTCCTTTCCTCCGGAGGGACTATGGGCTGTCACTTGCCTTTTCTTTCTCCTGCCCTGCCCAGCCCCAGTGCCAGGGCAGCCACCTGACCAAACGGCTCTGTCAGGTCCCCAGGTCCCCGCTGAGCCCCCTGTCCCAGTCCCCAGCTCCTCGCCTTCAAAGCAGGGCTCAATTCACCGGAGAAACCAGTGCTGGCCACAAGAATGTGTTTCATCTCTTGCCAGCTAAGCCGTGGCGATTCCCGGCAGCCCCCCCCAGTTTTGGGCTAGAAGTGACCTATTTAAGCAAGGCGAGCTCCCTGCGAGCCCGGGCCCGGCACGGCACCACGCAGGGAGGTTGTGGGAAGCAGGGCTGGGGTGCTCAGGGCCAGCCAGGCGGGAGCACACGCTGCCACTCGCCCAGCCCCTGCGAAGCCCCCAGCGCAGCTCCCAGCACAGCGATGGCCTCCCTCAGGCTGGGCTGGCAGGAAAAGGTGGGTCCTCCCCGAGCGTCAGGAAGCAGCAGCCAGGGAGGAGACCAGACACAGGGGAGCCGTGAGGGTCGGGGACGTGCGCTCAGCACCGTGTCCTGCAGAGCAGAGGCTGCAGTGGCTGCAGGGCAGGGTGTCTCAGTGCTCCCCAGGGAGCCCCTTCCCAGTGCTCCCAGCAGGGAGGTCACAGCCCAGGGAGGACCAGAGCTGTGCCCAGGGCATGCACAGCCAGGGCAGGATCAGGATCAAGGGAAATGCAGGCCCCAGCACTTGCTGGAGGTTTTCTCCCTGGTACCTGCTGCTGCTGCTGCTCCGCCAGCTGCCCGCCCCGGCCAGGGGGGACATCTCCAGAGCCTCTCTTCCACGGTCAGCCCTGCGCCACTGGAGGAAAACAGGAACAGAAAAGCCCTCCAGACTCTTCCCCAGCCCTGTGCTGCTCTCCCGTTACCCAGTTACCCTGTCCTTCACTGTGCCCCAGCAGGCGGGTGACCCGCGGGCCCCTCGGTGCCCACACACCCCCTCCCCAGCCCCAGCCCCTGCCCGTCCCTGCCCCCAGAGCAGCCGGGGCACGGGGGTGACGGCAGCACGGCCGCTCGCAGGGGGGCTGTGGGAGCCCCACTCCACGCCAGCACGTCCCAGGCTGGCAGTTACGCAATTGCCTGTCTAAAACACAAGGAACTGCTCGGAGGGATTTGTGCAGAACAGCATGGAAGGAAAACAAACTTGAACTTGAACTCCACAAGAGAATATGTCATTCAGAGCTACTTGCCATCTGGGTCACCCCCTCTTTAACCCTTGAGGACACGGTCTGGGCCAGGATGCCTGTGTTTTAGATAAACGTGCAGATGAGGGAGACTTTTCCTCCTGACATTTTGCTCTTGTAGCTTTTAAGGCAACCAAAAAAAAAAAGTCACTTCTGTCCCCACTCCCCCCCTCGCACTGCTGCAGGTCCAGGAAGCTCCCAACCACCTCGCTGTTGCTCTGCAGCACCGGCACAGCCCCAGCTAATCCTCAAACAGTACTGTCAGAAGGATTTTGGTGGCACAAGCCAAGGGCCCGCAGGGGCAGGGGACAGGTTTGTTGCCTTGCAGCACCAATTCCACCTGAAGTCTTATACACACCCCCCGAAGTGTTCTGGACCTTGCTGCCCACACCACCACAGCCCGATGCAGCCTGGACCCAAGCTCTCAGCACTGGCAGCGTTACCGAGAGGGCAGCTCCCTGCCCGTACCCAGGGCCCTGGCTGCAGGCAGCAACACAAAGAGGACTTGTTCTGGAGACAGCTTGCATCAGAGCAAATGCGATTGTTCTTATCGGATTTTATGAATTCCCTCCAGAGTTCCTACGTCATGCAAGTACATTAGAGGCTTTATCCCTGCTAATTTCAGATGACAAAGTCAAACGGTGTTATCAGATGAATCTGCAGAGGCAGGCTTATTGCTCTGCAGCACCGTGACTGGCACCCGTGGGCCTGCCAAGAGGCTCGTCATTACCTCATTAGCAGAGGGCATCGCATCCTCAGCAGAACAGAAAAAGAAACCATCACGTTGCAGCCGTGGCCCCTCTGTGTTCCCGGCACTCTGACTCACACCTACGGCGCATCTCGGGGACAGCAGGCAGGAGGTGTCGCTGGTCACCGCCCAAAGCATTTCACAATCGAAAGTGCCAAGAATAAACAGCCCCATCCTCACTCCCAAGGTTTTTTACAGCCAGGGGCAGCTCAGGGGGCCCTCATTGGCTGCACCCAGCACCAGAGAACCACAGAGCACCAACAAGGTGAGGATGGACAAACCTACCCCCATGGGGAAACAGCCTCTGTGCAGACATAAAACAGTGACTGCAAGATGTAAAAATACCAGTTTAACACTGACAGGAGGTTGTGCCTGAGCACTATGGAACCAACAAACATAAAAAAGCAACCACAAAGTTCTAAGAGCAAAGGTAAAAAACCTCTTCAAAAAGTACAAAAGAGCACGGCACAGCCATCGGGGAGACTTTGATCAGGAGAACTTGATAGAAACAGCCAGGGAATATGAAACTAAAGGTGCAGAGCTCTAGCTGATTGAAGAGGGTGACCTTTCACCAGCATATCCACATCCCACCTCTCCCCCACCCGCCTGTGGGTGGCTGAAGGATGAGCCAGGGAGATGATCCCAGCACCATCCGCTTCCCTGAACTCTTCATTCCTCCATAAACTTCCCACTTTACCCTGGGTAACCCAAAGAAGCAATAACCACACTTAACCTCAGCACTTCCCCACCCAGTTTCCTTCTGCACTATCACGATGATTTACAAGCTTCACAAGGCAAGAAGTCACTTATCTAAAAACAGTTAAACAAACAAACATTCCTCTTGAGAGCCAGCGGTCTGGAGTTACTCCGTTATCCCTATTTGTTATTCACTGTCCTCTCACTTTCTGACACTTCCTTCCTGTCTGCTTGCCCCAGGTAAGAGTTTAAGCTGCTTAGGATGCCTTTCAGGCCCTGCAGCTCTGTCTGTCGCTGCCATTGCAGCTAATCCTGGAGGAGTCTCCTACGCATGTTCTGGCTCATCTTGGATTAAAAAATGTCAGCAGCTCTCCAGAAATGGGTTACAGAGCGTGCGATCTGGTTTACAAGATCCTGAAACAAGAAATCAGTTGTGGGAGATTTTATCAGTCACATTGCTGGGCCTGGGAGGGACCTCTGGAGGTCTCTCATCCAACGTTCTGCCGTTTGGCCCCTCCGAGCTGTCTTTTCCCCCCATCTACACAGACCCTGTTGTCTCAGCCTCCCCTCAAAGGGCAGGTCCTCCAGCCCAGGCCAGCTCAGTGGCTTCCCTGTTGCACTCGCTCATCGCTTTTTACAAGAGGCCCACAACAGATGTGCTGTTCTGCAGGCAGTTCCATGAACCAGGTCAGCCTCGCTGCTTCTACGCTGCTTTTGCATTACCCCACCAGAAGATCTCAGAGTTTCATCTCTTCTTCAGTCACCAGCAACAAGAGAAGTATCACTTACAATGAACAAAAAGAATTTTATTGGAACGTATACACACAGGGATAACAGAGGTATCTGAGTAATCAAATATGGAATGTTTAAGAAAGTTAAAATAAATAAGGATACCAAGTTTTGCAGTGCTAGGTCCAGCACCAATATAAGTAAATGCCCTCTGAACAAGTCTGGCTCTGACGGGACCATCCCTGCAGAGCCTGTAAAGATTCCTACCACCAGAAAGTGGCCAATAATTTTGGAATACAAAGAGTCACAATAGTGCTTTCTACTGATGTGCATTCACACTGTTTATTCACTACTTTCGTCTCTTATTTCTTTAATAATATCTATTAAATTCTGAAGTCCAAAAACATAACCCGTGTCTTGGCCCTCATGCACCACGCTATCTTCTCCATAGTACTTGCAGGTCGTGTGGGCAAAGTCTATCATACGGACATCAACAGTACTAGCAGTTGGTTTGTAGGCATATGCTCCTGCAGACTCATCTGAAGATTCCTCTGAAAGGTCCTCCAAGTCCTCTGGGTCTGAGTCAACAGCAACCTCCTGCCTCTCCTTTCCGTCATAGATGATCAGCAAGGAGCTCGAATAGAAGCGGTAAGACTCCTGCTTCTCTAGGACAGACTTGAGTTCAGTCAGTTTTTTAATAACAGATTCAAAGAGTTCCCTGCGCAGGTATTTGCCGTTATGAAAGAACTGATAAAGTGCTTCTTTAAATCCTTGGACTGAGAGTTTTCTTCCGTGGTATTTATTCATGAACATTAGCTGGCCAGTGCCTGCCTGGTAGACCTGCACAGAAAAACACAAGAGAAAAGGAATGGTTAAAATTGCTGGTAACAAAGCCTTGAAGGGGAAAAAAAAAAGACATGCTATGGAAAGCTTTTACAAGATGACTTAATTACTCTCTTAAAATTGCTCTTGCACAGTAACAGAAACTGCTAACAACAGATCAAGCAGTGGCTATGGAACTCAGGCATGGAGGAAATGGAAAATTCCTTTGGTTTGGATTTGAGCTTTTCCATCAGGAATGCAAGAATGAGGAATTTAAGTGAGATCAGGAAAGCTGCGGCCAAGATCTCCAAAGTCAAGCTACAACATGTACCACAGCCATTCGTTCAGTTCATTACCTGCCTCTGCTCACAGGTGCACCAGTTGTTTCCCAGAATACCAAGCTCTGAGTGACAGTGAACACTCCTATAGAAAACTAAGATGTGCCCCATCATGTCCTATATTTAAAGAAGTCAGAAGTGCTCCTACAGGAAGATTGCTTCCTATAGGAGAGTTGTCTGTACACCACAGAGCTCAGTAACACCTAAACACCTGGGTCAAGTAAGGACTGCAGGTGCCTCCAAAGTTCCTCCTTGTTTTCCAGCACAGGTCTATACTGGAAGGTGAACAATGAGCAGACCCTGCTCCAATCCCAGCACACTGCTGGTAGAAATGCAGCTCCCACACTTCCACTTCTGCCTCGTGCTTTTCTCCGAAGTCAAACAGTGAGCTGAACACCAAACATGCCAACAGTCATGAAGTGGAACAAGTCCTAGCAAACACTGCCTGCATTCCTGGAATCTATTGGATGGGAGGAGAAAGAAAAGCCTCAAATACAAAACAAGTTTTTTCCCATTTGTCACTCTAGGAATACAGAAACAAGTAAACAAAACACTCAGGTGAAAGTCCATGCAACTCTATCTCCTTATTTGACCGTGAGTCTTATCACATTTACCAAGCCACTTCTTGTCTGCACTTTGCAACAAGTCTACTTCAAGCAGTGAGAGATCTGGAGCTTTTCGAAGTCTACAAGACAGAACTGATTGCTTCTTAATACTCTGGCAAATTTCCACACGCTTTATTCAAAATGCATGTACTGGCTGCTGCCCCTCCTTTCAAATTTTCCTACATTACCCTGAAATGTTAATCAAATCAGTAATTTTACTACAGTTTTGAATTGCTGCTGTTGTGCAGGAGACTGGTTTTGTGCTCAGAGAATGCATTTACTGATGTGGAGCATGTGCTCCAAGTTGCTCCTGCAGCTGCTGCCACCTTCAACTGGTGACACCCGAAAGCCTCATTCCCCTACTGAAGGCAAAGAAGCAGCACCTCAGGGACACCAACACATGGGGGAACTTCACAGGCAAAAAAAACCCACTACCAGAAACGGGCACAATGCTATTGCCCTACACATAACTAGTTTTCCTCTCACCTGCATGCCACAAACTCTGACTCCAATAACAGCTGATGTGCTCTGCTGACACTTGCGAATCTGATTTGCCTTCTTCTCTTCTGATGCATCATCTCCATGCTGTCGGGTTCCCATCTTGAGGTCCAACACACACGGTACTTCGTATCGAGATGTTAGGTTTTCCAGCAATATGAATTCTGGTTAGTTAAGGAACAATCCTCACAATGCAGAATACAGCTTTTAAAACCACTATCGCAGGTTTTATAGTGCCACAGTCTTAACTTTAAGCACACCCAAAACACACCTGGTACATAGTAGCCTATCAAAAATTACAGTTACATAAACTTGGCAGAGTAGAGATCTAGTTCCAGCTTCACTGGTCTCTAGAAAAGATAGGTGAATTCCCACATTAAGTGGAAATAAAAGTAACCAGGAACATATAAGAAATATAATCTGGCAGCTGAGGCAGACTTGGAATTACAAAATATTCCCTGCCTAGCAGGAGACATTTTTTGTTTGTAAATGAAGATTTTCTGTGCTTCAGTTACCATTCAAAAACAGTGAAGCATTTTCACATCACCTCGAAACACAGAAGTTAAAAAGCACTTCAGAACATCTATAATAATACTGTTTCAAGAGATAGCACACACTTCTACTGAGGTAATTCAACGATCTTCTACAGTGAAATGGTGAGGACACTAACCATGAAACGCTTCTGCTATTTTGAACAATTCATTAGTCAGAGATGTTCTAGTAATCCATTCATCGAAACTCCTTGCACATGAGTAATTTGTTTACCTAAGCATACAGGTATTAAAAAATATGTTTGCAGCATTTGTCAGTTGCATCTGAGCCTGCATACAGCAAGATCTCTCTTCTTCCACAGAATGCACAGTGTTGAGATGCTTGCCTACTGTTCCAGAGCACAAAACCAGTGTGTGTTTCAGCTTTCATGGATTTGGTCACTGGTTTTGTGTTTCTCATGCTCCAGTCCTACATGACAATTTATATTCAGCTTTTCTTTATCAAAAGTCACTAAAAAGGGACTACTAGAAGCAGACAACTCCAGGCACTGTAATATCCTCTGTATTTAAGAAGTTACTGAAAAGGGAAAGATGACACTGGTTTTTAAGATCACCAAACCAGTAACAAAAAGTGACAGAAATCTCCTCTGAAAGCTTTCTTTAGTAAGCTGTTTTTGTGGAAGATCCCAGACACAGTATACTGTAAAACCTTCCCAGTAACTAATCTGCAATTTGTAGATCTGAATTAAGTCACCTGGATTTCCTAGCCTAGCTACTTCATTACATGCTGGGAAAGCCAACGTTCTGGAAGCTGCTGGCCATCCCTACAAAGTCACCAAACAAATCCCAGCTTCAGCAAGTCTCTCTGGAGTAAGCCTGCGCTGTGCTTTTATCTGGCATGTTCAAGAAATAAAAAGCAGAGTGCTACTCATTCCATTGTTATGAGCTGTTTTCAGGAAAGGATACTGTATTGATTCCGGTGCTTCGCATTTTCCTTCATTCGCTGCAACTGCTGCTGGTGACATTTCATGCTCCAAGGATTATGGTGTTTAAACTGTGAACTGACATTTCCTTTTTTCTCTACAGTATAATATAAGACTTCAGATTTCTTCAGCCACTCAAATTCTTCCTCCAATTTGTGACTAGAAAACAGAACAGAGCAGCAAATTAAAGGTCAAGTAGAAAAACAAGCACTTTAAAGGAGCTGTCAGTGGATTTAACCTTACAAAATATTTTGTACACTCTTATTATCAGCTACTATGAGCTTTATTTTGCTCTCTGTACAACTGGACAAGTTGCCCATCAGCAATATTTCAAACTTTACAAAGCTACTTCCATATTAATACAAATTAGCATACAGCCAAAAATGTTAACAAAACATGTAGTAATTCTACTTATAAATTCTTTAGCTGTGTGAATTACTTCAATAAAGCAGCACAAGAAGTAGTAATATGCTCCAAGATTTACCCTCTGCTAAGGTCACTGTTTTTAGCACAATACATCACAGCTCAGAGTTTACAGTGGGCACAATTAACATAAACGATGGAGGGGAAAAGCGTCACTAACAGGGATAAAGGAGTACACCATATATAGTAAGTGAAATACTTTGTTTTGTTTTTACACAACTATTGTGCTTTTGCAGGTGGGTTTTGTGGTTGGTTTTTCTTTTCCTAAGCTTCAAAGGTAACACTGAGAAACCTTTTTCAATTGACCACAGCAAAAAAAAAAATAGTGAAGACTCAACATGCTGCTGGGCTGAGGGCACGTTAGTTTCATTACTGAACTTCTCTGCACTGAAAAGCTCAGGGAAACAGAAACCAGAGAAGAAAATGAAAGATAAAGAGTTATGGGGAATTCTCTGGAATTCTGGAGAACAGATTTTAACCTGACAGCAAAAACTGTTATGCTTCGCTGCTCTGCACCCCAGCTCTCCCAATCACACTTACCTTTTCATTTTTTCCTCTTTCCTGTGCTGTCGGACCCATTCCTTAGATATCTTCTCATTTTCTAACAACATTGTCTTTTTGTTAGTCCATCGCAACAGCTTACTTTTGGGTTCACAGTCAGAATTATCTAAATTTTCTAAGTTATCGTGGTCCCCAGTTAATGGATATGCTATTAGACATAAGTTTCCATCTTCATCCTCTTCAAAGCTCACCGACACCACACCTGAAGAGAGAAAGGACACAGACAGTTAGAAATTGCTGAAGTGACAAAGCAAGCCTTTAGAATGCATGATTTTGCACTAAGAGTATAGCAACTTTTGTTTTTTTCCTCTTACCCTGGTCCTTAGTTTCTATCTTGCCACAGGCCAAACCTCATCTGCCAACCTAACAAATATCAAAAGACCTAGACAAAAATGACACCTCACAGAAGACAATTTATCATATTGACAAAACAATGATACAAAAGGTTATTTGCTCTCTTTGATGTGGTCAAGTAAGAATCAAATAATAACAGGAGACAATTTCAATTAATGAAAGTTTTTATTAATTTAAAAAAACCTGACTGGTCTGACCCTAAGCGAGATGTAAAACATTCGTTAACATCTTGCAGTGAAAAGTGACCTGCACAAAAAAACCCCCTCACACCAAAAGCTTTAAGTTTTGCATGACAGCAAAGCCAAAAGCACTTACCCAAACAAGATTTGGTTAACAGAACCCCAGAGGAAAACAGAGATTTGCAAGTCGAGCAAAACAAGGAAAATGTCACATTACAACAGAAACTTGTCCAAAAGCTTCCACTTAGAATCACCACGTTTAATTATACATTTTCTTCTCATTTTTTGAATATATTTTATTGATACTGGTTATGCAGCAATCTTGTGAAATAAATAACAAAAATGTAATACAAAACAATTTTTTTGTGGTACAGAAACATGGTGAACCTTGAAAGCCATTTTTTTTTCCTCATCCTCCCCTCGAGTCTCAATGCACTGCATTGCATTTCAAGAGTCTTAGTGGAGCACTCCAACAGAGATGCACTCAGTGCTACATTGGCAAGTTTCAGTAGTTAAGGAAGAAGCCACAATTGTCTGAATTGGTTTTTTTTTTTTGTTTTATTTCTCAGTCCTCTCTCTTTATGCTCTTATCAATCAGCCTGCACAGTTCTTGCAGCCCATCACTAGGCCAGAGGGGAGAGGTCTCGGCGAGAGATTGGCACTTCTGAGCTGGGCAGGCATCTCTGAGACCTACAGTAGCTGGGGCAGGCAGGGCAGCAGCTCTGACTGACAGTCCTGCTGTCACCAAGGGAAGGACAACGGGGAAAAGGGGGGAGCCAGCTAGCAAATGGCCCTTGACTTTATCCTGGAAAAAATCACAGAGATGGACCAAGCAAGGCCCTCACCCCTAAACCCCTCCCCACACAGCCACGTACAAGTGTTTTGTTACATTTTGAGAAATATCATTCAAAGATCACATTTTCTTCCAGCCCTACAGAACTTGTAGTCAGAGGTGTCACAAAGTCTCTGTAAGCGTGCAGGGAGTATTAACTATGAAACATCTCCTCTGAAGTCTTCTGCTAGTTTCACAAACAGTATGCAAAACTTCATCACCCTTACGGTTGTTAAAATCAATGTGCTTTAAAAAGCAACTCTGTTTTAAAAAGTGCTTCAGGCATATTATTTATTATTCACCAGGCAGCAGTTGATGGAATAGTGAAGAGAAAGAAAAGCGTTTGTTAACTAGCACAATGCTCAGGAGAACCAGAATTTCCACTCCTACATAACATCTGACTCAGCCTCATCACAGCTACTTGATCCTTGCCTACCTAAATGCCATGAATTTTCATTTCCTTAATGGCAGAAACAACACTGCAAATATTCAACAAGACACCTTACCGACATGAATTTATTGTGATCAAAATGAAAGCCAGAGGAAAAATCCACAACCAAGAGAGACCACAACTAATCTTACATGAAATACTATCAACCAATCTTACCAAATGCCTCTAAACAAACATTAAATAAGTGGGAAAAAAACATTACTGAAAACATTGACAAGCTGTTGGCTGCTTACCTGTGCCTAAGGGAGATATATGGGCTATCACCAGCAGAGCTGCTCTACTCTAATGCTGCCCAAACACCAACTTGGCAAGCATTTCCACCCTGCATCTCCACAGCCTGCCTCAGACAACATCAAAATACATGAAAAGAAAACCCTAAAACCTCTTCCACGCAGAAGAGATTTCAGAGATGACAGAGAGCACAGCACACTTGTATTTACAAAGAAAAAGCCCAATGCTATCCCTAAGGTTGGTAACTTACCCTCGTATTGCGGAGTGAATTTACGCATTTCTGTTGGGAGAGTCTCATAGAACTGGTGTTCCCTCTGAATAAGGGGCTTACAGATGGTCTTGTCATTAAACCGGAGGACACAGGAGTGTCCTCCGACCTGGTGGACAAAAGGCTCGAGGAGGACTCCCTTGGAATAGTGCTCCACTTCCATAGCTCCGAATGCTGGGCTCATCCTTGTAGCACATTAGACAGAAGAAGGCGACAGTAGTGAAGGCAGTTCAGAGCCTGGCGCCTCTGAGACCTGAAGGTGTTTATTCCGATTCAAAAGTCTGTTAAAACAAACACAAGAGAGCGCCGGGCCGTCAGTCTCCCCGCACGCCGGGCCTGGGTAAGCACGGCGAGAGCCG
>VZRW01010204.1:421573-434615 GCA_013398125.1 Aegotheles bennettii | reverse complement strand
CCGGCAGCCCCAGCCCCGGCCGGCTCGCACTCCAGGACGCGGCCAAGCACAGCACCGACCGTCTTGGGCTGCCCCTGCCCGTCAGCGCTGAAGTCGCTCTAATTTTAGACCCCGGCTTTAATGATTAACTTTTTGCAGCTAAAAACAACCTCGTACTTATTTTGTCTGAAGATCATTACACGAACAATAATGCACTTAATTCAAAGAGACTACAACGTGTTCTAGGTCACGGGTCTATTTTTATTTGTCCTCCTTAGATGTTTAACAGCTTTGCGCTCCCTGCAAAGGCCGGGTCTGCGTGCTGCAGCCCCGCAGTCCCCTACAGCGCATTAGGCGCTAATTGAATTAAACACCGAGCTGCTTACAGCAACAACAGATCAATCGGCTCAACTCCAGCTCCCGGAATGTTTACCTGCACCCGAGGACAACAGATCGATAGTTTTACTCAAGGAACACCAGTTCGTTTCCCGCCCCCCTCTTCTTTCGAGAGCACTAATTCACAAAAAGGCCCTCTCTGCAAGATGACAGAAATTTAATCTGGAATAATATTTCCAAGACACAGTACTCTCTTCAATACTCTGTACTCTAGAGCAAAACCAGTAAACCTTCAATCCCTATGTGTACAGCTTCCCTAGTACTTTTCATACCGCAGCTACTGCACCCTCAGAGAGGTTTCTCATTTACCTCAACAACTTTACAACTTGGACACACACAGGTAAAAGCCTCCCAGTTCCACTCAGGACACAAGGCACTTCCCCGAGCCCTATTTAACCACAGCCAAGCTGAGCACCAGGGCAGTGCCGGGACAGGTGGAAAGCTGTAAGCCATGTACCCGGCCTGACCTCCAGCGCCAGACAGTCCAAGCCACCCTTGCTGCCACCAGTCAGGGGTGGCACTGCCAGTGCTTTGGGGGCTGAGCTGCCTGGTGGCTCCCCACAGCAGCACCCACTCCACGCAGGGCCATACGCTCCTCGCAGGACCAGCAGGTATGTAACTTTCCACCAAACACGCGGCTTTTAGCAAGCCACATTACTTTTCGAGTAAGCTCTGACTGAGAGTTGCTTCCATTTTCTGTTAGAGAAATTTTAAGCATCAGTCTGTGTTTGTATAATGTACCAATAATTTTACAAGTCTCAAGAGTTTTCATCAGGATTTCCTAGAACCAAACATGCCTCCAGTCTTCTGGAATTTCCCAGCGAAAGCCAGAGAAGTGCAGGCTCTCACTGGGAGGCACAGTTAAGTGTGCACATGATCTAGTGGTGACAGAGCTCCTCACTGGCACAGCCACTTCTAACAGCATCACAGGACATCAGCATTACAAAAGCCACTCTTTCCAAGACAGCATTACCATTTTGTGGCCGCTCTCCTAATTACCCCTGATGAAGAGGCACTGATTGGCAGCTGCAGCGATTCAAACTTAGAAAGTACCTTGCAACATCCCTTAACCACAAACACCTAGCTAGGCCTGGTCCTAGGGACTAGGACTGCAGGTGAGTTGCATCAGGAGTTAAGCCTAGGAGATGTTTATGCTGTAGAAATGACTCTCGGGCAAAGAGCATCTCAAACACAATGCACAACACCTTGTTTACCCAACACATCTTCAGGGAGCTCATTAAGAGCAGCTCAGCTTGTTTGCTTTCATGTATGCCCAAGTGGTGTGGACAATACCTGCACACGGTGCCCCACATTCACAGCAGCGGAACTGCCAAGCACGGAATAGGAGAGAACTACTCATGCTACTTCACCATTTCCTGAGAGAGTAAGACCTGGCAGCACATCACACAGTGCAACTTCCCATTGGAAGGATAACAAAGCAAGATTTTTATAGCTCTGATATTATAAAAATACAGTAACAGAGTGTCAGCAAGGAGTTCCTTGCTATAAAGCCTTTAACCAAGCTCTTTATGTGTGCAAAGGAATTTACTGCCACCTTACAAGCCTACAATGTATGTACGATTTGAACAGAGCAACAGTGCTCAAGCCTGCACAATCCTGTCAATAATTTAGATTTTAAAGGATCCAGAGGGTTTAGTCTGCGCTTTGAACAATATATTTTAGCCTTGCAAGATAAGAAGTGCCGTTTACTTAATAAATTCAGTTTCTTTGCATCAAATGAAGTTCCTCTCACTTGCAAAAAAAATAGCTAGGATATTAAGGGGGGGTTTTTTGTGTTACATGCTTTAACATTAGCATTACCAACGATCAGGGTTTGTTTGTTATTTTGGTTCTACTTAATATCTGGAATCTTGCCACTCAGATTAACAACAGGACCTGGAGCACAAATGTAATGTCCATCAAAAATGCTTTGCACTGTTTCATTTATAAATACTTTACTTCCATAAACAACCTCACAAGTATGTCAAATTGGTTCCACTTCCTTAGGAATAAAAACTTTAACCCAAGACCAACAGCTTCAAGTGGCACCGATGTTGATCAGCACAGAAGCACAACACAGTTCTCCACTGCCTTTCCTCTGATTCTAGGCTCTGTTTGTTTTCAATGCTCTTTGGGCAAGAAAGAGAACAGAACAGCTGTTTTTAGGCAGTTTTCCCAGACACTAAACACAGGCCCAGTGTACCCTGCCCTTTCCCTCCTACACATTTTTAAGTGCTTTTGGTTAAGATCTTTTGTTCAAAGGACACATCAGTGAAAAAAAAAAGAAAAAAGCAGATGTACTATTCCTTCACATGTCAAGCATTTTAGGAGAAAAACATGATATAACTTCAAGGAAGCAAACAAAAACTCATCTACACAAAATAACAATAGCTTGAGCCGTGCCATTCTTACAGTAAGCACCAAAAGATGTTTTAAGTACTCAAATCTGTAAAACAAGTGACGTGTACAGACATCTTATTCACGTGTGACAATGACCATCAAAAGAATACTGCAATGAACTCATGTTTTGAGACTCTTAATACTAATCCCAGGTGACAGCATCCTTTGGAAGGTAATTCACGTCATTACAAATTCTCAACTTAATCCCATACATAATTGCATTAACAAACACATCCTCTGGAGAGCACAACTCTCAATTAAGCAGCAGCTCCTTCCTTCACAACAATCTTAAAAACACCACCTCTTCCCAAAACTGTGTAACAGCAGAATTACTGATGCAGAGCTGCCCACCTAAGCAATCTCTTCAAACTAGGCTCTCTCAAGTGCATACTTTTTACTTTGGGTGGTCAATATCTGCAGCTCCAAACAGCTATGAACCAGCTTTATAGTGACAAAAACAGCAAGGCAGCAAAGCTTTGTGTCTTTTCCTCACTTCACTGGGTAATGCAAAGGGAAAGTCGACAGAGTAGCTACCTGCAGAGCAGAGCTGCTGCAGGACACTATAACCCTGCTGAACTAGACAAAGCTAAGCCCCTTTCCAGGGTTCCAAGGGAACAGAGGAATAGCACAGCCAGACAACAGAGGGGAAAAAAGGGTATCAGTGACCCATTAGAGAAGCCAAAGTCTCAAACCGAATACTTAGGAAGAAATGAATACCAGCTGAGAAAGGACACAGGAACATGCAAACAGCTATGTGCAGAGTACAGTATGTTTGTGAGAGCCCACCACCTGTTCCATGCACAAAACTGAACAGGTATCTCGGGTCTGAGTTGCTAAGTCCTTACAATGCTCCAAGAGGATGACCCTTCACAACTGAAGCAGAATTTTAGCAGACACTTTAAGAACTTACAATACACCTATCAAGTTGGAATAGTTACAGAAATTATACAAATCCTTGTGTGACCAAACTACAAATTCTGTTACTTCACAAATAGCAAAGTACATTCCTTGAATCAAACAACATGAAATACAAAGCAGAGGATGCAACATCAGAATATTAAAAACATTAGAAATGTTAAAACATTCTCAGGCTCAAAATTCTTGCACAACTTGTGAATCGTTTTCATGAAAACCAATGTCATTCCTCTACACATAACACTATTTTATTAGCAAATTTGCCCAGTAAGGGATTGCTTCTAACATTCACTTTCGTTGCTGCTTGGCTCAGGAATTGAGGTTACTCAGCTGTGTTCTGCTCCAGTTCTTAAGATCAGAATGGAGACACTCAAATCCTCTAGTGTCCAGCTAGATTCACTAACAAATTTGGCTGGTATCTGGGAGTACCCAGACCCATAAGGTACTTTAGAAAACTACTCCATTGATCTTACTTTAAAAGAAAGACTAGAGGGAAAAAAACCCCACCTTCTTTTTCACTAAGTATAACTTTAAACCAAGTGGTTGTGATGGAAAAAGAAAGACGCTGAGCTGTAAATGTCTACACAAGTTCAGGTTATTTAAAGCCCTTCTGCAGCAAATTAATCAATGTAACAACAATTAAGTTATCCCAACATTACTTGTACTCAGAGATGACTAAGCATGAGGTTTTGTAAAAATATTCAGCAGGAACATGTATAAATCTGAGCATCAAATACCAACTCTTCCACACCTACATATGGAGCCTACATGTGCACTCCCTTTCCAAGCACAAGTACTTCTACTATAGCCTTTGCTGGCAAATCACGAGGGCGATGGGAGTCAGGCACTGTAGGGATGAGTCTATACTAACCACATATAGGTGCAAAAAGCCAAAAAAAGAGTGAATTCTTCTTGTTGAATGTAGGGTGCTTGGGTTAGACCAATAAAAGAAACCTCCTGCTTGTTAAAAATGCTGATATAAAGTAACTGGTTTTTTTTGCCTCTCTTTATTAAATGGCAGCTAACTGCAGCAACACATTGCTGTGGTTTGGAAAAAGGAATGTCCCCAGATAAAAGGAAAAAAAATATCTCAAATTCATTTACTTAATGACACAAACGAGACTGAATCTAGGAACCCAGAATTATTCATTAACTCATGCACAAAGTTTCTACAAAACATGTTTGCAAAACCCTTTGGGAAAGCGACAGAGCTAATTGGATGGCAAGTCTTGGCCCATCAGGGTAGAAAGCTAATGCTATTTTTAACACTAGATTGTGAACAAAGGATTCTTATCAAGAAAGAATGCATGCTTATTATCAGGTGGAAAGTATCTGTTCATCAGTTTGATAAATTAAAGCAGCAGCAGCAACCCTTGCCCTTCTCCATACCAATTACAGAAAGTCCCTATAACAAGTTGTATATATTTTTCCTGCTGCATTATTGGAGGAATTCAACAATAAAATTGAGTAACACCCACTGGCATTAGATTCTAAGAAAACTCTATGCTCTGTGCCAGCGCTCATTTATCACTGGCACATGACAAGCCAAACACAGCTGAAATGCTATTTAGTTTTTTTTAAGAAATGTTCCAATATTTTTGTAAACACTTAACAGTTCAACATACCTTCAAAAACACTAAATAATTAAAAAAACCTATAGGCAGTTTAAAACAATAGTGCAGAAAAATATCCTGAAATGCTCCAGGTTCTTCTGAGGACCTCAGGTCAGGTATGTCACACCCACAGGTACTACTCCTCTAGATCTTTCTTCCCACCCACTGAACGCAGAGGGAGGACAGTCCAACACTGGCTACAATGGCAAAGGACTCCCAAGTGCTACATTCAAGTTCTTGTTCTGTTACGAACTTCAAGTGTAAGCCAGAACCCTTTGTAGAGATCAATTTTTGTAAAGAGGCAGTCAGGCCTATCGAGTAGGAATTTTATCTATAATACAAACAATAAAGACAATGCACTCAGATGCTGATAAATGTACAGAAGTGTGTACTTTTCCAGCACAAAACATTTTAAGCCGCAACATTTTTATCCTGCCTTCTTTTACTCTCTTAGCACAGAGTTCTAGTTTTGTCCTTCTTTAAATAGAACCCAAACACAGCAGTAATTGCTATGAGAAATAAACACTGCCACACAGGTTAAGACATGCATTTACACCTGTAAATTTAACACCACAGCTGCAGAGCCACTTCTTGTAGCAAATACCAGAAAGATTTTTTAATACAACTTCAACAGATGAAACCAAGAACTATGGAACATTGATATGTCTAGAGTATAACATATTAAGGGAGTAAACTATAAACAAGAAATCTGAAGTTGTGTAATGTTCTATTACTGTTCTTCATGCAATCCTTATCCCTACCAGCTACACATTACTAAGAGAAACCCAGATTCCCAATCCTTTTATCTTGGAAAGCAAGGGAGTAACCAAGGTGGTCTCCAAGGCTTCTAGCTTTTTCTTAACATAAGCATGCACAGAAACCCCTCAGCTGCAATTTCTTAAACCTCAATGAGGAGGTTAGATCCTCAGTACAACTAGTATTTCAACACCCAAAAAAGGAGATTTCAGCTTTCCCTTACACCATCTGTAAGCTTAACAACTATAGGCACAAAGCTCTGAAGCAATGCCAGTTTTACCTCTCAAGGAAAGCTATTTTATCTCCCTGAACTAAAATAGAGCCAAGTTACAGGTTACTAAGCATATTCTGCCAGAAAAGAACATGTAATTCTGACCCATGCAGTTTTTCCAGGGATTGTGTAATTTAAGAACTAGCCTCTTTTCCAAGTAAAAAAGCCATGGAAACTAAGAAACCTGAACCACTAAAACTAAGCTACTTAAACTTCCTATTTAGAAACTGATCCATCTTAAAACAGTATTCTGGCACTAGGGGCTAAAAACACCAGTTGCTTTAAAAAGACAACACAGCCCTTTGTCACAGAGAAACTGAAATAGCATTCAGCCTTTAATCTTCTGAAAATATGACAGCAAGAGCTAAACTGTGTGGATTACATACATGAAAGTGTTATTCAAGATACCAAAATCCTCAGAAATTCCAGCATTAAGATTAAAATAAATCTAAGGCTATGCCTTTCTCATTACCATGAATTTAGCAGTCTGGGAACTGTATTTCTAGCCACTCAATAAAAGAACACGGGATCTTTGCAACTGGTCCTTGAGCTGTGACCAATTTGCCATATATGAGAAGTTGCTCGAAGCACAACTGTCAAGTCCTGCTCAAGGGTCACATTCACTTAACTACACAAAGCTGCCTGTATGCCCTTCCCCAACCCCTAATAATTTTTAAACTATAAGCACTAGCGGCTCACAGGACAAGACTGTTAAATTTAAGCTTAGATGCCCAAATCCTACAATCCAATCTAACTTCTTGACCAAAAATTTTCAGAGCAAAGATAATCTATACATGAACTATTACAGTAAGAATGGTGCCCAAAACACACGCTTAAATATTTCATGTCTCATCTATGTCTATATTCATCTATACCATCAGCATACTTCAAATGAAGCTCAGTCCTTTTTTGTATAAACTGGTCAAAAAGAAGCCCAGAAGTAGTCAGACTTGAAATGCCCATCCACGTTTTTAACTGTAATTCTGCAAGTGTAGGTTCCAAGGCTTTACATCTGATATCCTGATAGATGGAGTTTCTGCTCCAGAACAGCTGAAGTTAATGAGATGCTTTTAACATCTTTTAAAATTGTATTTATGTTTCAAAAAATTTCAAACTACTGAAAAAACATCTTAAATCAGATAATACAACCCACACTTGCATCTTAAAGTTTATATGATTCAGTTTTTTCCCAAAAAAAGTGTTAAGAAAATAACTGAGTCCTAAGAACTTGAACATACAGCTCCTTCCAGGACGACTGAACAATTACAGACATTTGAACTCCAAAAATACAAAAGAGCAACTTCACACGTGCTTCTTGCTAAACTGCAGCAGATTGGACATGAGCAAATAAGGACAGGAGTCTTAGAAGACAGACTCTGATGTGGAAGAACAAAACCAAGGAGAAAGTTGTGAATATGTCCCCTAGTAAATAAATGTAACTCATTTCAAACACAGTTTTTCCCTAGTAAAAGGGACAAGAATCTTCTGCACAAGCACACCCGCACAGAACTTCAAGAATGCTTTTTTAAAAAAACAATGATTTACATATTTCATGTTTCATCTTTCAGTGATCTCACAGTACACCATATGGGGCCAATTACAGGCTCACCATAATAATCACTGTCAAAGAATTAATCCATTTTAATCCCATACAGTTTACATATTCAAACAGCAGTACAAAACTACTTGAAAAAAAAATCTTACCAATTTCAGTAATCTATAAAATGCAGCTTTTGCAGGAGCTTGGCTGTATTGCTCTCACCCCCCTGCAGGTTGAAATACATTTAACGATGCAAGAGTCTGTTTTATTAGTCCAGGTAACGGGCCACGACTACAGCAAGACTTACACCTTAAACACATCTGTTGCTCTACAGGCAATTTTATAGCAGGCAGTGACTACAGCACAAGCATGTGTGGTTTGCACAACTGTCTTCGAAGAGAAACCATCACTAACCAAAAAGGTAAGACTCAGACAGGACGATTGCCAAAACCCCATTTACTCTTCGAAAATCTGCAATACAGCACTACCATCCACACTGTGCTCATGCTCCAATTCTGTATTTCTAAAAAACAGCATACTGGCAAGTAAAAAAATATTTCAAGGGAAAGTCAAGCTTATGAAAGACCATTTTATTTTGGAAGCAAACTGTGCATAAAGATGTTAAATCATTATATGCACTTTAAAACAAGAAATCACCATTCAGCATTTACATTTAAATATGTGAAAGGTTTTGCTTCAACAGAACTGGAAGACAGTCCTCTCACAACACAGCTCCATGCAGCTCCATCAGCATTTACTTCATTTATCCCTCACCCTCAAGAGACTACTCATTTCCATGAATTCTGAAATTATTCTCAAAAAACATTTTGTTCCCTCCCTATCTAGAACTGTACCCTCAACTTTAGTACTCACAGATGTCTCTTCAGCAAACTGATCAGTTATATTAAGCCAGATTCAAATTTTTTCCTAAGTTAGCTTGAAAATATTCCCAGTTACAATGCTAGCTATTTCAGTATGAGCAAGCACATCCACCCATCAATTTAACCTCATATCTTCAGTTAAATTGAATCGATCTTCTAAAAGAGCTCACACCTCAGATATACCAAGATCATGCCTACCATGTCAGCAGTTTCACTCCTTACCTTTGTAACAAGGAACTACACTAATCTAATCAGCATCACTGTAAACAAATAAATAAAAAAATCAATTGCCATCACATTCCCCCATATATCCAAAATGTTCTTCTGGAAAAAGATAAGAAAAAGGAAAAGAGCAACTGTTAAAAGGAAGAGGTCGTCTTCAGTAAGCGTAAAATTAGGCAGCACCCACAATTCCTGACAAGGTTACAGGCACTGTAGGAAATTTCTGCATCACAGCACTGCACAGCTATTTGAGTATGCTCAAAGCCCTCTGTGCTTCAAGAAAATAAAATCAACGTTTCTGCTTTGCTTATTCTAATACAGATTCTGTCATAAACTCCCCAAACTCTTGCTTCTTATAAGTGTGTTTTTCTCAGGAAAAACAGCCTAAATAACTGTATCTTCTATCCTTGAGCTCATTCACTGGAAGCCTCAACAACCTGAGGCATCATTAACCAGTTTCAGCAAGTCGTCCACTTTTTTTTCTTCCAGTTCCTTCCAACTTTTTGGATACCAATGCAGCAGGACAGAACACTGGGACAAAGAAAGGCAGTGCAGCTGAGAGGCTACTGCATGAATTCATTACTTGTTCTTTCTGGGCTATTAACTGGCTGCTGATGAGCACGTACACAGTTCCAAACCAGCCACTGACCGTGCTGTCTCTTGCCCAGCCATTCATCGTGGCACAACACACAGTTTGTCTTCATAAAGACTCTCAGTGGCCAAAACCATTTTCTGAGTGAGTCTTTCTTTTTACAGTAAAACAATGCAAAACTGGGCACTAACTGGTTCCAGCTATCTCCAATAGACAGTCTTCCATATGCAGCAGCAACCCAGACGCAGGGTCATCAGAGGCTGCAGGTTAGGCACTCTGATAACCAGCAGAGCAAAAGAGTACTTCCTGTACCTATTATTATCAGGATTAGCATCACCTTATTCTAACACAGCCCGTCTTTGAGACACATGCAGGACTTCAAAGGATTAGTGCTACACAAGTCAAGCTGCAAAAGCTCTCAGTGACAATGTCAAGCTCCTGAACAGCCCATTACGCACACGCAACCAATGTCAGACCTTCATTTGAGCAAACAATTTTGCTTCCATTTACTCTGCAGCATTTCAGACTTTGAAGGAGGAGAAATTTCTAGCTACTTATAGCACATATTAGGTCATATAGCTTTTTGCAAAAGCAGGTAGGAAAGAATTATTTTGAAACAAAGCAGTTATTATGAAAGGTCCAAAAATAACACTCTAATGAGGTGTTTTTAACAAAAGCTATAGAAATGCACATCAGCAGTTATACCTTAAAGCTCTAAAATGTAGCCTTTAATATTTGAAAGCTATTCCTATATTGTTTTGGAGATACAATAACCTTGTACAAGACAAAGCCAGATAAGAGAATTAGCGAGAGAGGAAAAATCCTCTCCCCGCAATGGAAAATTTTCATCTCTTCAAGCAAGGCAAAGATGCTCAGCCGGACCTGCGTTGCCTGGAGACCAACCGCAGCTTCTTGCCAACAGGGACGAGCTGAGCATCAGCAAATTCAACAACTGATAAGTGGATGAACCCAATGAGAGGCAGCAAGTTTTTCTGCACACCAGTGTAAAAACTTGACAGCTTTCAGATAACGGCTCTAGCCCATGCTCACTAGACACATAGGATTTATTATGAATATAAAATATCAGCCTAATAAAGCTTCAAACTCCACAGCTGAGCTCTCACCCCCACACTTTTGGGTACAGCTAGCACAGTAGACTGCATTCAAGTCAAAGTTTTCAGTCGCAGCTCAGTTTCTGCCCTTTCAATCTTTTGATGTGGTATCTGAACTTTTGGAATATGTTCCTACCCAATTAAACAAGTCCTGTGTTTAAGCACTGGTGCAGAAATATCAAGGAAACCAATGAACTACATCAGAAAGGAAGAAGCTACACCTTGGCCTAGCATTATCAAATCAAGCCAATCAAATGATGCTCCATTTCAAAGCCCTGCCTTTGCCCCTAGCCTTGCCCACCTGAAGTGCAGCTGCCCAGGCAGGACAGCAACAGAAGTGTTACCAAGGAGACACTTGTCTTGGCTGTTCCGGATCTAGAACTGCTCCAGAGCTTGGGCAGGAACTGAGGTGGCTGCAGGAGCAATGCTCCTGAGCTCCCAAACACCTCAGATGAGAATCATCAAAAGTAACTGACATTTACTATCAGTTACTCCAAAATTCCCCCAGACCTTACCTAATTCAAGTCACTAAGTTTTTAAAGAATATTTATCGCTTTAGATGCAATATCCTTGGGGAATTTCCGTCACTAGCCAAGTAGGTTTTTCACCATCAACCTGACAGTATACACTTCCCTGACTCCAACTATTCCTAAAGCAAAAGAGCAGACATTTGTGTGCCTAGCACCACAGACTGAGGCACCCTTAGTTATGACAAGGTTTACACCTTTCCCCTACCCCTCTCACACTCCCCAGCTGATCAGAGAACAAGGGAAGTGCCACCCTGCTACTGACCTGGCTGGAAGCCCAACCACTGGAAAGCCAACAAGAGTTCCTTCCTTTAACATCTTTTCTCGCCCTGTTTTTTCAAACCTGACAAATCTGAAGACATCCTTGCAAGAAACTAGTAGGGAAATAACTTTTGAGAGCACGAAGCCCAGCATCCATAACTGAGCACTATCCAGTGTTCCAGCTCCATCCAAGTTACCATTCCACATGGTTATGACGGGGCTAATCTACCTTTCCCCAAGAAGAAACAGCAACATAAAGCTTACATTACTTGTATGACCGAAGTGTCACAGACAAGATAAAGTTATTACTTCAAAAAGGTATAAACAGCAAAGGCAGAAGTGGTAGAAAAGCAGCTTTTCAATTAAATTAATTAATATAAACTTATTAAAAGTTACCTGGCCACGTTTAAGGTCCGGAACTTTTACAAAATACATACAAATGGGTGTAATCCTTCCCTGAAACCCTTCCTGCAACCCTTTAACCAGGAGACACTTCTGAGCAGTTACTATTTTTTTTAAAGAAATATTCCTGAATCCAGACAAACCATTGGATTCTTCCTCATTTAGCAATACACTTTAATCAAGAAAAATTATAACAAGCTGGAAGATGCTGAACAGGTCAAGTGTAAACAAACTAATCAGTCCATTTTTTAAATACACATATTTGTGTGTGGATTCATATGTATATAAACCCCTTTTCCATTCCTTAATGTTACTGTAAGTCCTGAAAATATGCAAATTAATTTCAACTTAAAGACAGTTTCGAATTTTACAAAGTCATGAGTAAAGATGCCAATTCTCAGACGTTTAAAGCCAAAATAACCCTGACCTTGTTGTTTTCAAGCATCAAATTTGAGCTGCTCTACCCTCATTTCACTGCTACAAGTTTAATTATCAATAATAACACACTGACTGAAAAGCTGAAACAAACAAACTCACATTAGCTTTAATGTTCCAGAAATAATTCTAATTACAGTACTTGACACAGAAGTGCTCCTTTAGGTGTTCACGAGTCTAAAAATGCATATGGGCACTGGATGCATTTCTGAAACATCTGATTATATGGGCCACGTAAGGCAGTGTCAAAAAAACACACGGGCTTGAAGTAGAAGGCAATTAAATTCCAGCATATATCAGGAGAGGTATCAGTGTTAAACATGCATACGTTTCCCATTGGAATGAAAGCCAAGGACATACCAGGGTGTAACTACCAACGGGCTGTTATTCTATCAACAACGATAACATTTATTTTCTTACGCACATGCCGATCCCCAAAGCCTCAACCGCGGGTGTTTTTGTTAGAGCCCGAGGGCCCGGGGCAGGTTAACGAGGTGTTATGGCTTTGTGCCGCTCGGAACGGCTCGCAACGAGACCTCACCCGGCCTTTCCGATTTGCACAGAGAGAGGGGACTCTGAGCATCACGTCCCGTTACACAGCCCCCCCCCAGCACCCGCTCCTCGCTAACGCCGCCGCCGGCAGCCGCTCAGCGCATCCAGCACCCGGGCAGACGGAACCCAGCGCCCTGTGCCTCAGCCGGGCAGCGCTGCCGGGGGCACTCGGCCGCATCACCGCCCCC
>VZRW01010204.1:379124-420807 GCA_013398125.1 Aegotheles bennettii | reverse complement strand
TGGGCTGGGTTTCCTCTTCCTGCGGCCGGGACGGGCCGTGCCGTTACTCCCGGGCTCGCAGGCCGCAGCACCCCTCGGCAGCGCCGCGCTGGCTTCGCCTCCCCGCCCGCTGGGCAGCGACCCGGCCCTGAGCGCTCGTTTGGCCGTGGCTGGGACCGGGGCCTGGCTGCAGGGGCGCTTCCCCCGCGCTGAGGGGCAGGGGCAGAGCTCCTGCCAGGCGCTCGGAGCACAGGAGGCTACAGGGCCGCCTGCCTGAGCTCACCCCTCGGTTGTGTGTCTGTACCACAAAACTCTCCTTCCACAGGCAGCCAAAAGTCCTGGGGGCTCCCCCGACTCAGCTGGACCCCGAGTGGCTCTCGGAGCCCATGGCCTGACGTTTCAGATGCCACTGCAGTTGTTGGGGTGTGCACACCAGCCCCTGAGTGCACCTGTACCAGCAGCCACCATCATTTGGGGAAAAAAGACTGCATAATGAGATTATTGCAGTTTAAATTGCTAAGTAACAGTCTCCCTGACAAAGAACTTAGCAACACTCTGCCATCTATTTAATCACACTAATGAGACAAAACAACTCCACTTAGACACAAATTACTCTGCATTTCATTTAAATAAAGGTCGGAGAGCTAAAAGCCACACAAGCCACCACAATTCTGCTGTGCAACACACCCAGAAAAGGGCATTCTTTGGTTCCAGAAGGGACCCAGCCTTTCTGGCCATGGGTTGCTGAGGCTGCGTGCACAGAGCATCTTGCTCAATCCTCCCACTGCTGCTCCCTGACCTCCTGCCCCTACATGAGCACAGGGACCGTCTGGCTCAGGAATGGCTCCTGGGTTTGGAGAGGTGAGCATCCGTTCATCAAAGAGATTCAGACTTGTGTAAGAAACAATTATGCCCCTTGGTTCTCATTGCTTAAAATATGCCTCTCTTGCTTTATCAGGGCAACAGTCAAAGCCAAGCAGGGCTGCCTATTGAGTGTCTCTCCTCATTTAACTGGCTGGTGCCATCACGATTATTTTAATTTCAAAATCTGCATTCTTGTGTGTCTCTCACCATTATAAAATGGCAATTTTCCTTGCATATTTAAAGATTTTAAGTCCAAGTTTCTTGGGGCTGAAGCTGACGGTGAGAGAACAGGGCTGTAATTTGCTCAAGAGGCTGGCAGTTACTGCTGGAGATTATTAGTACATGCTACTGGTTTTAATCTTCATTTGCAAGCCTAGAGCTGGTCCAGGGCTCGCATCTGATTTACGTTCCTCAGCCAGAGGGAGAGGGGAGCTGAGGAGCCACCTCATGGGGCCCCTCCGCAGTGGGTGGCCGCACAATCCCTCAGATGCTGGGAATATTCCCACATGCTCATGGCAGCATCAGGTTTCCTCAAGCCTTGCTCCTCGCTGCGTGTCTTTCCGTTCCTCTTAATTAGCAGGAGAGCAATTCCAGGCTATGCGAGTCACTCAGCCATCGCTGGCATCGAGCTTGTCTTGGCAAGCCTCTCATTTCCCTGCTGCCCTTTCATGCTTAGGGTTCATGGTCACTTCCCAAACACCCTGATGATTTTCCAGCTCCCCATCCTGCCAGCTCTGGGATGAACCTCCAGTTTATTGTGCTCCGAGACACGCAAGCAAGGCTGATCCTGTGGCTGCCTGGCACTGCGGGTGTCCCCACGTCACTTCTTAAGAACATTTCCCCCCGAGTGATGGTGTGAGGCTGTTGAACGTAAGACGCTTAGCTCTGGGAGTCACTGCAACACTCCTCTCGCCACCACAAAGGATTTCAGCAGCATTTAAGCTGGTGAGAAGCTGCTCTCGCAGGCAATCGGAAAGGTGCCTATTTCTCCTGCTGACAAAACCATTCACAGAATAAAGAGGCAATAAACATCCTGCTTCCACAAACACTTTCCTCTCCCTTGTGTGCACTGTGTGCGTACGTGTGTATATATAGACATATATACACACGGTTTTTTATATAGCGAGTGGAAAGTGCCAGACTGACAGTTTAAAGGAACAAGCACTTCCCATTATTTACAGAACCCGTACAATATAGGAAGCAGCAGAGCAAACTTCTCTCCCTTGGGCTGTGTCAAATCCACGATCCAGAGGAAACACTCTTGGGCATAAAGTTCTTGCATATCCAATTTTTTGTCTCCCCTGCTGAGGATTTAGGAATTGTTCCTTTCTCAGGGAACAGAGTAATGTTATGAAGTTTCCCAGTTCAATATGATCCTTACCATGATGAGAGTTGCAAAAGTTCATTTATATGACAACTGAGACCCTGAATGAAAAGACATAAGCCCCCAAAAATTCAGTCCCTTTTAACCACATCAGCTCAGTTCCAACCCAAGGCAGTTTTCTAACTCCATAGCCCTCATCCAAACTCTTAATCCTGTCTGACAGTGCGGTCCATTCCACTTTTTCTGTGCCTACAGTAGTTCAAATTAACATACATGGTTCTTGTTATTATTTGTTTGCAAAACATTTCGTCAGATGGTGTGTCTGATTCAGGACTCAAAAAGCCAGGCCAATAAAGGAGGACAGCACTTAATTTAATAAGGTAGCAGGGAAATATCATGCTTTAAAGATGTCTTGCACAGAAATAAATTCCATGCTCTATCCTCAGTCCTCCCAGGGTTAAAAATGGCAATTACAAGAACGGAACTGGGAGAAGGAGGATAACGATGGGGATTTTACGCGTGGGGTGGCAGCAAAGCCAGCTGCCTGAGCCCCAGCAGTTCAGCTGCCCGCCGGGCAGGCCTGTCCCTTGCCAGACACTTTCATTTACTCCTGAGCAATTACAAATTGATGGATGAGTCACAGAAGAAAAACACAACTGGACTTTATTTACCGGGATGGAAGCTGAGCTCTGGGATTTCTCATGAGCTGCAGAGACATAGAGCTGACAGCTGCCTCTCGACAAGCCAGGGCGCGAGGGATCACAGGTGGAGGATCTGTGCTTTCCTGCAAAAGGCTATGATTAATGGGAATTCTCCACCCCAAGTTCCTTTGAACTGATCTGACCAGACCCAGGAACCACAAGCAAAAGCAGCTGTAACTTACGGTTTAAGGTTTAATTTCTTGGCTACGCTTCAGGCAAGCAGAGAGCATGTGTGATCCATAGTGTGCTGGAAATGGGGATGGCAGCAGTGCCCAGCTGGGCAGGCTGCTTACCTGGGAAAGGGCTGGATGCCACGGCCCCGCCTGCCTGTGCTTGCTGCGTTTCTGTAGAAGCTCTGGACCAACTGTGTGTGCCCGTGTCCTGCTGCAGCCCACTCTGCTGCTGGGGCAAGATGCAGGAGAGCAACCAGGAGAGAGGGCAGCAACAAAATGCTGTCCCTGAGACAGCGAGGCATGCAAATCACTCCCTGGCCCATCCCAGGGAGATCTTCCCCCTCTTCAGAGAGCAAGGACTCTTGCCAGACCTAGTTCTGGGGGTCCTGGATGACCCAGGAAGCCTGCCTTGCCCACTGAGCCATACTGAGCCCTGGAAATGGTGTCCATGGGCTGCTGGCGGAGATCCAGCTTGGGATCCCGGTAACAAAACACTGCTGGGTCCCCTTGCTCTCCTCCCTTCATCAGCCCTGTCTGCTGAGGCTGGAACTCTTCAGCACTCTTACCTAGTGAACTGCTGCCACGGCAGAATTCATGTGTTATTGTAGGCTAAAACAATCACTTGCCAAAAAACACATGGAAAGAACAATACATAGATAGCAAGTGCCCAAAGGTTAGGAGAGGCCAGAGGGTTTTTTCCATACAATCTTTTCTAAGCTTTCCTGCAGGGCAAGGCAGAACCTTTAAACACAGCAACAGGGCCCCACGTCCCAGTGTGCACTGGTAACACTGGTGGTGCACAGCTGTGGCTGCTCCAGCACGGGGGTATCACCCACACACACTCTTCCAGCTCTTCTGGGAGAGTGCTCTGGGAATGTGTCAGGCTGGTGGGGTGTGTGTTTGGGGCAGCTCACAGCCCTGCTGCAGACTCTGCAGCCAGAGTGAAAACCCAGATCCACAGGTTTGGGTCAGCCCCTTGCTCCTGCCTTCCATGCCAGCACTGCCGTGCTCCGTGGACAACCATCTCTGCTGTGGCTGAAGCCGGAAAGAGCCAGCAGCTTCGATTTCCTCTTGTGATTGTAGGCTGCAGCAGCTCCATCCCCCAGCACCTGCCCTCCTGCAGCTTCACTGGCTGATTCTCCTTTTTCTGAGCATTTTCTTTCTCTCAGGCACTTCTTTGGTGAATAAATCCTCCGCTCCTTTCCCCATCCTACACGGCTGGGCAGTGGCACAAGGGCCATTCCAGCAGGCTGGAGTAATTATCTCTGTGTTATATTGGTGGAATAATGTTTATCGTGGTGGTGCTTATGGCCAGGCTCCCACGTCTGGGACTGTGCTTTCTGCTCCAGGCTTTGCGCAGAGACCCTCGGTCTCTGTTGGCACACCCAGGCCTCGCCATGAAGCCACCCTTGTGCTCGCCCCAAGGCACTGCTCAGTCACAATTTCATGGCTTTGCTTCCAGCAAAACAGCCCAAACTCCCCAGCACTCCCCAAAGTGGAGCACGACTCAGGGCTGAAACTCCTCCAGGGAACATTTTGGGAACTTCCCAAGCTGGGTGATACTGGGGTTTGGCTGGTGTCCCACGGTCACACACCCTGCCACACCTACCTGCCTGGCACTGTCGAAATGTCACCGGTGCTGCTCAGCGCAGCAGTACAGACTATTTAGAGCAGGGAAAAGCCAGTTCAGGTATAAATATAAATCAAAATAAGTCAGCTTGTCCTTCAGCAGCTTTAAACCTGCCACCCCCAGCTTTTGATTTCCATTTTCACTTCTATGGACACTATGCACAGCCTGGTTTCACCCAAAGATACACCCCAGATTCTGCTCCCACTGCATTTCTGTGGGACAGGGCCAGTCCCAGACCCTTTCAGAGGCATTTGTAGGTCAGAAGCTTTGGCTGGGCAGCTGCAGGCATCCCTCATGAAGTCCCCCTGAGTGAATAACCAGTTACAGAAAACTTCAGCCATTCAGCCAATTTAATGCTTGCAAGATTTTGCACCACTAAGTCAAACAAGAGAAATAAATGCTGGCAAAAATAGCAATGAGGAGACAACTGTCTGTATTTCACACATCACAGGGCACCTTTTGTGCAGGAAGGAAGGGGCTTGTGACGCCTCACTCACCCCATCCATCTCACCACAGATGGGCCAGGCACTGCCTGCAGTACCTGCTTCCTCTCAGAAATCAAGTGTGGCTCCAGCTTGGGAGGGCACAGACTCACCAGCAGCTCCATCCCCTGCTCACCAAGTCTGCAGTGACAGAATAACCACAGGCTCGTGCAGCAGATGCTCCAGCGCTAACCCCCTGCTGCGGGAACCAAAGCCTTCCTTCCCTTTCCCTTCCCTGCTCCAGTCTGTCCCTGGTGGCAGCCTGTTCCTTCCCCTTGTCTGCTTCTCCTGTTGGCTTTCCTCTGAGCAGCCACCTTACTTGAGCCATCAGGGAGGAGGTGGTGCTGAATGAATCAGAACATACCCCCAGGTAACTTTTGGCTTTGCAGATGAGCCTTTTCATCCCACTCTGAAGGGGAAAAACTATGCCAGGTTCTAAATGAGGTGGTCCAGCTCACCTCAGAACAAATCCTCTTTATTCATGGAAGAGGACAGAGTTTGTCCCCACTGAGGAGCTAACAGTGCTTGCTGCAGAGCCTACAGTGCTGTGGGGCAGGCCGGCAGTGGCTGCAAGCTCCAGGACTACAAGCCCTCTTGGGGCCATGGCCATGTAGGGAAGCTCAGCCTCATGTGATGGGTGCCATGGAGGAACGGGCTCAGCTATTGCAGATTCCACAGTTACTTCATGGGGGACTTCCCGAGCAGATTGCTCCTCTCAATAGCAGACCCATCCTCTGCCAAAAAATGCTGTAACATGTGTGTCCATGGCTAGGACCTGCACCTTCCTGTCCCTTGCTGCAGGCTCTCCCTCCTGCCTGGCACCCCACTATCTTTTTCCCCACCAACTCTCCATGGTTACAGTTGCAAACCGGAAGACCCACCTGAGAGTCGGGAAGGATGGGGAGGAGTGGTGCTCTCTCCCAGCTGGGATGAACATGCTCCATCAGGTCTCCAGGCCCCAGGGAGCTGGCAGCGGCCAACGTTCTTGGCCCATTGCCACTGGACCATCAGCACTGTAGGCAATGCCAAGAGGACAGACTGAATCAGCATCAATTGGGAGTGTCATTTCTTATGAAACATATCCCATACATCCCTTCCCTGCAGTTTCTCCTGCTGCTCCAGGGACTCTTCCTCCAGCTATTTTTAGTGCCGGATTACATCACCACCAATTTCTGCTGCTTTCAAACAGGCACTGGCTGCAAACATCCAGGCACCAGCGACTGCGAGCTGCAGCACTTTAAGGACAGGAAGTTTATAGCACTGGGCCAGTAGTCAAACCATGAGCTGCCAAGTGGAGCCTGGTTTGAGAGAGCACACAAGGAGCATCTTGATCTTGCTGGTGTCCACCAGAGAGGAGGAGCACCCTGCTGTGAGAACCCCTGCTCCCCCCTGGACCAGGGAATGCTTTCCAGCAGCACTGCCATTGCCTGGCTGTGCAACAACAAGCAAGTTAATTATTCCTCTGTGCTTCTCCTCTTTCCAAAGGGAGAGTTTATGCTGACCTACTTCTTCCAGAGAAATTTGCAAAGGGCTTCAATGTCCATGACGAGCAAGTGGCACCGAAAGTGCTAATTATGCTGGCTGCTCCCAGCACCCAAACCGATGCAGAGCTGAAACAGCAGCAAGCAAAAGCTGAACATCATGAATCTGGAGCAAGAAACAGAGAGCTGCTGCTGCAAGGAGGTCACGATTCCCATCCTGGCAACCAGCTCTAGCTTTTGGACAAGAGTGACTCACATGCTGAGCAGCCACATGGAAAGGTGGCCTAGACCGTGAGATGGCACGAGCAGCCACGTGGCAGAGAGGAAAGTACACCTTGCACCTCTTTGCAAAGGTGCTGTGCATCAGGCACGGGGGTCCTGGCAGCCCTGGATGGAGAGCTACTGGCAGCTAGCCCGGTCCTGGCGAGTGGTGCAGCCCCAGGGCAGCAAGGAGAGGCAGGGGATCTCTGCACCGAGCCCTTGGCATGCCTGCCAGCCTGCAAATGCTTGGCGTGAGTCCCCAGGCAGGCTGACACTGCCACTGTGTGTGCCAGCACCTCTGGGGCCCCGCAGGGGCTGCCTGAACCACGACGAGCTTTAACCTCTCTCCTCCCCACCTCTGCACCTCTGAGTGTCCCTGGTAGCCAGGACTAGGGAGACCTGTGTGGAAGCCATTAACACACTTCCCCAGCGGCATCCCGGTCCCCACAGCCACCCTCTGCCCTGCCCCTGCACCCCAGCCAGCCAAAATCCCTCTCCCAGAACACTCTGCCCACAACAAGGGCCGGAGCTCTTAAGGAGGAAATTCTGAGTTAAATTCCTTCCTCCCAAGTCATTTGCAGAAGGGAACAGTGTGTGCTCCCAGCACACAGATGATGTCTTGCTGGCCTCCTGCCACTCCTCAGCTGTCTGTCACTGTGGGGCCAAGGCTCTCCCAGAGAGCCAGCAGAAGGGTTTGGCCGGTGTAGAAGGACTGGAAGGGATATTTGTGGTGTCTTTGCCTGGGGAAGGGCTGGCAGGGGGTCCATTGCCAGCAGTGCGGGGCGAAGACCTCGCCAGGAGAGCCCTGCATCTCCCAGAGGGAAGAGGTCACCAGAGAGCTGCAATGATCCCCTCCATCCCCCACGGGAAAAGGACTAACAGAGTTACACTGCAAATTATACATGAGCCCAGCGTAAAGCAGCTATTAGTGAGGGCTCAATAACCAAACCCAGGATTAGGTAGAAGGACCAAAGCCTCACCCGATGCAAACAGCTGCAGCTGCATGAGGGCCACGAGCCCTGTACTAATTCATGCCCAGTTCCTCAGCAGTAATAATGAAACAGTTGAAGCAGTCCAAGGAGGCTGTTCATTTTGTGTTTGCATTGAGCTGCTTAAAAAGTAAACACGGTGTAAGGACAGGCCTGCCAGCAGCTGCCACTGACCTCAAATCAAAGATGTTGTGGGCTGATCCAAAGTAGGGCAGGCTTGCAAGCAGGGCAGGCGCAGCAGCCGTGCGGAGACGGGAGGAACGTGAGCTGCAGCTGGCATGGAGCAAAGGCCACTGCCACCCTTCCTCGGCCAGATCTGTCACGGTGTCACAGAGCTGATGAAGTTACCTGAAAAAATATACCTGATTATTTTCTCTCATCTCTGGGATGAGGCAAACGCTGCCCTGATCTGGGCAATCTGTGTAGGGATTATTAAACCAGACTGTATCTGGGCCAAGGTTAATGAAAAAGCCTGCAAAATCCTCCCGGCCGCAGTGTTTTGGTCCCCTTGGCACACGCGGCTCGGTGCCGTGCCGGTGGGGAGGCACGAGGCTGGCACTGTGCACACACTGTGAACCACAGCGAGCCGACCGGCCTACGCCGGGTGTCCCCTCCTCACAAAGGGGACAGGAGGTTTGCTTCGTGCTTGCTTGTGAAGCCCACAGAGCATGTCTGCTGATGGCTGGCAGGGATCATCGTCGTCTGGTACCTCCATCACCCTGCAGGGACGTGCTTTGTGCCACTCAGTGAGGGCCTCAGCCTCCTTGGGGCATCTCCAGCTCTGCCCCAAATCCCATGTCTCTGGGCAGCTTCAAGGCAGCCTCACCACTGCGGGCTGTCTCAGGTGAGGTGGGAAACATGCTCAGGTTCTTTTCCCCTTTCTTTTAGGCACAGAGAAGTTCTTCAAAATGTGGGCTCATGCTTCTTTCATTTTCCTGCCTTCCTTATCACCAAGAGCTCTGGAAATGGAGAACTGGGGCCATCACAGTGTGAGCTCATGTGTCCCTGCCCTGACAGGCTCCTTATTGCTGGAGGGGTTTTCAACATCCTAGTTAAGTGTTAAAACCATTATGTCTCTGGTCATTAATGCAAACAAAACCTAGAAACCATGGCACAGCAGTAATCAGGGCAATTAGGTCTTCTGCTTCCACCGGCTTGTGGCTGCCCAGATCCTGCTGCCTAAACGTGCTGGGAAACCCAGCCTCTCCGGTCCCAGCCGCTTCCTCAGGGCTCTCACCAGGGTGCTTCCCTTCCAGTGCCAGCTCCTTAATAAATACTGATTGTTCCTGTCACATTTCCCTCATGCCAGATGGTGATGCCAGCCCTGCTGACAAGTGCTCAATTCCCTGTTTACCAAGACACACAAATTCATCAGAAATCACCCCACTCACAGAGATGGGCTCCTCTGCGTGTCAGAGGAGGTTGAGGGCAGAGTTGCAGTCATGATCCATGGTCTGGAGATGCAGCCCCATGCAAGGGACTTGGCACCAGCCATATGACTTGGTCCCCCCATGGCAGGGCCAGGAGGAGCTGCTGCAACTGAGGGAAGCAGAGCCCATATCCAATGTTTTGTCTCTTCAACATCCACCCTTCAATAGGGCACAATTATCTGTTTACTTAAGAACAAGGGTAATTAACCACCCAAATGGTTACAGAGGAATGCAAAAATCACAATAGTCCCTATTATGGAGCAGATCCACTAAATGGAGATCATTGTTCTTTCCGGCCTTAAGGACCTGGCAACGCACCTTCACCCACTGTAGGCTGGCACAGAAAATACCTGGGGAACTGGTATCCCTCAAGGGCAGCACTGGGAAGCAAGGCCAGCCGAGTCCACGCTCTCTGTGACAGGACCGGAGTGGAGCAAAGCCACCAGCTTGCAAACATTTCTGTGTAACACAGGAATTGGTACACAAGGTTTCCTTGCCCAGCAGATCACAGCACTAATTTGAATGTTGTAAATATTTAACTTTCTTTCGCAATTTAACCTCGCTTGACTTCAGCTAAGAGTAATTTCCAAGTAAACGGCTGACTTCACCATGCCTTGGGGGATGCGAGCCGCATCACCAGCTCCCAAACCCCACGGCTCTGCAGAGACCACCACCCCAGCAAACATCCCTGGGCACCGCCGGGCTCGCAGCTGGGGTCGGCTCAACCCCTGCTGGGATTTTCAGTGTCCGTAATTTCCCAGGGTGGGTTTCAAGGAGGCTGAAGGTCCCCGCCAGCCCTGCCATCCCAGCAGGGCTGTGGGCTCTGCCATTAGCTTTGTCCCACTCCCCACCTCACAGCCACACTGGGGATACTCGTGCCACCAGGTCACAGTTATGGGGCACTGGTCATGTCACTGAGCTGCATTTTGGGAGGGACCCATTTGGCGGATGCAGCAGCCACCTGTGTTTACCTGCTGCCGTCCCATGCTGGCACGCACATGATTACAGCTTTCGTTTTCAGCCTCCCATCTATTTATATCAAATGCTTTGAGTGTTGTGCCACCACCTCCCTGGGCGCATCGCTGTCCTGGGCCAGCCTGCCCAGCACCTCCTCATTAGAGATGGTTGCAGGGTGACTTGACCACAGTCTGAGAGCACCTACGCAGGGAATAAAGCTCCTATGATGGTTTCCCTGCCATCCCTGGCATGCTTACAGGACTCTGAAGCCACACTCAGGAAATATGCTGGATCCTGCTGTGATGTGACTAAAGTGTGGGATGCCAAGTGGCTGCATCATCCCCAGGGATCAGGACCTGCCATGCTGCCCAGCCACTCATGGCTACTGAGGAGCAAGGTCACAGCCTGGATGCTTCTGCTCTGCAGCCCGAGGACAGTGAGAGCTGATCAGCAGGGCCATGGCACACAGCAGCAGGATTTTGAGGTCAGCACTTGGAGGACAGAAGAGGTGCAGGTGAGCAGCAGAAAGGGGTGCTGCCGTGAGAGTCAGTCAGAGGCACCAGCAGAGCTATTGCCATCAAAAATAAAAGACAGAAGTAGCCCTGGACAAGTCCAGCCACCCACTCCCGTTCCCACAGCCGTAACGAAGCCTTACGCATCCCATCCCTGCTGGGAAGCTCTCTGCTCACGTCATGCCTGGGTGAGAAATGGTAATAGCTGGGCACATGTAGTCAGGAGCAAGCCCTATCTATAGCCCCATAAATGTTACATCTGAGAGAAGATGAAAGGGAAGATGATGACTCAACAGGGTAAACAGGGCTGAACTTTCCCACTAGCAGGGCAGTTGGTTCATGTAAGGAGAGATGTTAATGGGAGAGCTCTCCCCACCAGCATCACTCTTCCAGTCACATCCTACCCAGGACACATCCAGCTCCTGCAGAGCCAGCCCTTGGTGCACCCCTGGGTACAGAGGCCAGGGCTGGCAGCCAGGCAGGGCTTGGGCAGACCCAGCCCTTTAGCTTCATCCTACTCATCACCTCGGGGCTTTCTCCTTCCTGGAGGTGGGAAGAGGCTGCAGGGCTCAACACCCCCTTGCTGGCACTGCTCCAGCTGCCTTGTGCGCTCCATGCCATTAGCAACGGTCCCATGGGTATTCTCCATGTCCTCACCCATCCAACAAGGGGTCACACCAGGAGAGGGGACATGTCTGCCCCAAACACAGTGTAACCAAGCTTAGGTCCAGAGAAAAGCAACCCAGAGCTTGGCCCGTGAACCAGCCCACATGCTCCGATGCGGGGAGGGTTAACCCCTGGTGAGGGTCTCCTCAGTCACAGTCCTGGGGACCACCAGGTCCCCTCCCCGTCTTTGCGGGCAGGCAGCCCCTGTCCAGCCCAGTGGCTCAGGCAGCCAGTGGCTCACACAGGGCTATTTTTAGCCTCCTCACTCAGCCTTTCATTTTGAAGCCACCCACGGGAAACATTTCCATTTTATCATGAAAACAACTCTGCTACAAAAATAAATTATAAGGACATCAAAGCTCTAAAGTAAAAGGGAAAAAGAAAGGCCTCCTTATGCCAGGGAGCGGGGAGAGTAGAGAGGTGGCCCTGCTTCCTCCCAGTGGGTCGGACACAGAGAGACCTCCTATTTTGTTCCAGAACAAAATAACAATGCAGCAAATGAGAAAAGCAAATTAAAATAGAAGAGGAGATCTGCTGTGGTAAGTGGACATGCTGGCAGTCATGCAGTGAGTCCTCGTGAGGCAGACAGCTCTCCTCCATCTGGGCTGAGGTGGGCTTTCTCCAGCCACCTCTGCCAGGGTTTCACCAGGATGCGTTCCAGGGAAAGCCTGGCTGCTGTCACCCCTGCCCCAGGTATGGGCTCTGGGTCCTCAACACCTAATGAGGCTGTGGGACCCCCAGGGTCCTCAGAGCCCCAGCGCCAGCCTTTGGCTCCCTGCACCTTTCCAGGTCATGAGGAAATGGCTCTTGTTAATCTGATCCATCCCAGTACCTTTGCTAACTCATGGAATTGGGAGTGCAATGTTTCTGGGCTGTAACAATAGCCGTGGGCGTGCTGGGAACGTGGATGGGCTGTGGCCAGTGCTGCCCTCCCTGCCGTGCCAGCCAGCAGCACACACTCCCTCCCTCACCCAGCGAAACCACCAACACCCTGAGCATGGAGTGATGCCAAGGTCACCCTGAGCTCCATGTGGTCCCGCATGCCTTGAACCCAGGTCCTAGGGGATGTCCTGACGACCCTCCATGCTCCTTCCCCATCCCCGAGACCTGAGGAGGAGCTTCTGCACCTCAGACTGCTGTACCAACATGTGCCCGAGCCAAGCACCAGCGCTTGCTGGTGCCGAGCACCAACACCACTGAGTGCCAGGGCGGCAGAGATGCCCCCACTGCCTGAGCATGGCTGCAGGGAGCACGGCCTTTAAATGAGGGCAGGCAGGGCAGGGGACAAGCCAAGACCCGACCTCTGTTTGACACCACGGCAGGTGAAACCCAAACCTTGACCAACAGTGTCTATTACCTAATTAATAGATTATAATATGCCCCAGGAAACGAACCTTTCCCAGCCCTGCAGTGAGGGCTCTTGCAGGGGGATAGAAGGCAACTGCTCGTGCAACTGCCCATGCCCACTCCAGCATTCACCTGTGCAAGGAGCCCCTCTGGGCAGGAGCAATTTCTGGGTCCAACTGTGCCAGTTTCAGCAACTCAAAGCCTTCAGCCCTTAGCAGAAACCTCACAGGGAGAAATCCAGAGAGGAGCATGGCACAGGGCAGCCCTTCTTCCCTGCCCGGGCTCCCACAGCAGTCACCACCACCACTATCACAGCACCCAGGGCACAGCAGTGGTGACAGGAAAAATTGGCTGTCGTCTGCCAGTGTGCTGGGGAGAAGCCACAGGGAAGTCATCCCCTGGGCTGGTGACACACGGAGCAAACCCAAAGCCTCTTCCTTCTGGCCAGGCACACTCATGTCTCCTCCCAGCATGGGGTCCCACATGCCAGGAGCCGAGCAGGCTGCAGGGACATTTAATTATGGTTTGTGAGGCGTCCCTCTGTGCTGGCACTGTGGAAGCAGCGGTGTCCTGCACTGGGGGTGACCCTGACGCATGTGCCATCACATTCCCACTGTGCAGCTCAGCAGGGGCCACGCTGCTTTTGCTTCCCCCGGGGAATGACTCAATGATTTTCCAAGAAAAGGCCCTGCACTGGTGCTCCCCCTCTGCAGCCATCTGACTCTGGAGCCAGCTGATGGCTTCCCTAAGAGACTCACCCACCCCAGGGTCCTCTGTCCTGGGCAGGGCTGAGCCACACCACCCCAGCATGAGGTCTGGGTTACACCAGCTCTGGCAGCCCCCCCGAGCATCCCTGTGGGGTGCATCGCTGTCCCTTGGGCTGCCGGGCAGCCCTGGACCCAGGTGTGCCCCCTTGCACCAGTAGGTTTCTCCTCAGGGTCTGTAGGAGTGATCATTGACCCAACTGCTGCCATTGGCTCTGCCAGCCATGGAGCTGTGTCAGCCGGCACCAGCCCAGGCATGGCCAGCAGCGGTGACCACCCTGGACAAGAGCTGCAGTGTGTCCTCCCCGGGTGCCATCACTGCCATAGGAGGGGTTCAGATTTGGTGCTGGTCATTTAGATAGGGCTTGCCGGAGGGGCAGGTCTGGGGACAGTCCTGGTGACATCAGACAAGGAATGTGCCCCGTGGGTCAATATTGTCAAGTGTTCCCAACGCATGGGCAGTCTCACTGGCCAGAGGCAAATGGGGACATGAGGACAATACAAGGGACAGGCAGCAGGGCTGGCACCCAGCTGGGGGTTGCCACCAAAGTGCCAAGGGGATTCCTGGGAATGGCTGCAGGCTCTTCTGGTCAGCCAGCACTCACTGCAGGGGAGAGCCCTGCCTGGAGGCCAGGCCATGCCAGAGCAGCATTTTGTGGGGTCAGCAGCCCCCTCTGCCATGTCCCCTACCTCTTCCCTGGTACCTGCCTCTAGCTGCAACATTTCCCTTCTCGGTTACACCACGACCCAGCTTTCAAGAGGCTCTCCAAGACCACAGCCAGCACCCTCCTACTTTCTTTCCATTTTTGAAATGCTGCCAATTTACCTGGATGGGAAGGCAGTGCTGAATTACCCTGGCTCCCTCCCTCCCTCCCTGCGTCAAGGCTGGCACCCCACAAACTCCTGCTCCTGGTAACAATTAACGCAGCCCAATTTTGCAATTAAAGAAATACCCCTGAGGGGGTCAGAACCCCACGTGTGGGATCATTAACAATGACATCAGCCTACACCCGCCCCGAGTGAGAAAGTCAGTGTGACAGGGACATTCATTGGAGCCACACGTGCAGCTCAGCCTGGCGAAACACCTCAGTCCATGGTGAGATGGGAGAGGTGATGCTGCAGCTTGGCCAGCACGCCTCTCCTGGAGGGATCACGCCAAAGAGAAACTTCCTTTGCTGGAGTCTCCCAGCACTAAACACGCTCGCTATCTGGTTATTTTGGGAAGCTGGCGCAGGCAGACCCACACGGGCTTTCTTTGGAGCACCGACCCGCGCGGGCCGCCCCGGGAGCCAGCCCGCCCCGTCATTAGCAGGGGTGCGGAATTCAGGGATGTGGGTGGCTTTGTTTGCTTTGGATTTTGCACATGCACTTGTTTTCCTTGGTATTCTCCGCTGCAGCTCCAGCTGGGCGCGTTACCCTGAGGCCCAGCTACCCCTGCAGCTCTGACCTCCCCGGTGCCGCATTCCCCTTTACTCCAATTTCAGATGATTTCAGGCTTTGCTGGCTAAAAATACTGACGAGCAATTAATCCCTTTCTGTGAGATGGGACTTCCCCGTGCCGCAGAGAGCAAGTGGGGAGGTGAAGCCAAACCGTGCCAAGTTACAAAACCCCGAGTGGGTGAGAAGGTGAGAAGACAGCCAGTGAGGCAGCACACTTCTGCTGGTCCCTTCCCAGGGACACGGGTCCCCCATTGCTCAAAACCCCTGCAGAGCCCTGCACCAGCAAGGCTCAGCTCCACCATTAATTCAGGAAACTGGAGGAAAACAATTCCCAGTGCTGCTGTGATGTTTCCATGGCTCCTAGTGCCTGACACCTCACCATCACAGGTTATTTAGTCCTGCTGACAGCCAGTGCTGTGGACAGGACCATACCCATGGTCCCAGGAGGGTGTGGAGAAGAGGCTGGGTGCTGTTATTAAGTGGCTGATCCCATGGGCAACTTTTCAATTGCATTTGGCTGCAGGAAAGCTGCAATGGGGCTGTAGCTGAGCGGGGCCAAGCCCAGTGTCTTCCCTAACAGAGAACATTCCTGCAGCTTCACAGGAGAAACCCCAACAAACCTCCTGGCTGGTCATCCATCCCCACCCTGCCCCAGCAGAAACTATGGATGTCCCACCATAGCCCTCATAGAGGGCTTCCTTCAGTGTTTTGCAGTGCTAGGGAGTCCCTTCTCATGGGGCTGACACCAGGGGTGTTTCTCAGGTCACCCCTGGAGCTTATGGAAACCCACCAGAACAGGTTGTCTCTGCAGCCCAGGACAGTCTGTGCTGTTCCCATAGCAGGTGCAAATGTCACACACGCACCCACCCCTCCCCGCTACCCAAACACACACATCACCATGCTCACAAAGGCAGCTGATTTTCTTATCTGGCTCCCTGTGCTCACACCTCTTGGCACAGCAGGTGCTGGTGGCACGGTGACGCACCGGAGGCCTTTCGGTAGCTGTGTGGTGACTCTCAGCATCAGTCGGAGGTGGCAATTGCTGCCACCTTGCCCAGCAGCACAGGGACCAGTGGCTCTGCTTTGGCTTTGCTCACTCTGCCTCATTTCCCAGCTCGGAGCTCCCCTTGGCTGCCTGGGGCACACAGAGGAGCTGCAGCAGAAAAGCAGTTGAAGGGGATGTCCCACGGTAGCAGAGCCTGGACCCCTCCCCATGGCACATCAGCTGCCAGCCCAGGGGTGCTGCCACCCCACACCCTCCTGCAGCCTTTGCAAAGAGGTCCCCTGGGGACCCTTGAGTCACCACTGCCAAGGGCATGGTTCCAGTGGCAGCATCCATGACATCAACAGCCATTGGGGTCTCACAAGAGGCAGTGAGGTGACACCTCACCTCCTGCAATCCTGGCCACTCACATCAGCTCCTGGGGGTTTTGTGTCTCATGTGACAGCCTATGTGGGTCCCCAGCCTGAGCAGGCAGATGCACACACCCCCCTGCCTCTCTAGAACCCTGTACACAAACAGAAGCAGACCCCTGCCCAGGGACACAGGCTGGCCTGGGCAGCTGGCACAGGGCTGGGCATGGGGTGATGTTACCCTTCATTGCCCGATGCTGGAGCACAGCAGGTGCTCCTCCCTCCTGCTGCCCTGGACTTCACCCCACCTCCCCTGCCCTTCCCCAGCTCCTCCAGTTCAAGCTGACCGGCGTCCCTGGCTCTATTTTAGCCTCAGGGACCGGTTGTTTCTCTGTCAGAGTTCACAGTTTCATTTAACTCCCTTTCAGCTTCCCAAATTAGCAGGGACAGGCTCCTGCTCTGTTTGACTTGGAAGAAGGCGCATTGCCACAAATCATTTTTAATTCAAGTAAACAAAGCCTCTACCTCTTTATTCCACACACACACACCCTGCTCCTCTTTGATGTCGGTGGGTAATTTCAGTGCTCAGAGAAGCACGTGCCAGGGCCCAGCACGAGGCACCAGGGATGCTGTGGGCTTCCTGCCCTGCCTGGGCACCACTGCAGAGCCAGCACAGCCCCAGCCCCGCTGCAAAGGGCTGCCTGTGCCACCGAGCCCCAGGACAACACTGAGCTGGGGGCCTGACCCCAACAGCAGCACCCAGAAAAACACGTCATGCCTGCAGAGCTCCAGTTTCCAAACCTGCTAGCATGTGGCACAGGGACTGGTGCGGTGCCAGGCTGCTCCAAGTCCCTCCTCCCCACTGTTGCCTGTGCCTGCTGATGCCAGGACAAGGGCCAGGCCCCCGCTGGCACGCTGCAGATCTCCATCGTTTCCACCACCCAGGCTGATGCTGCGAGGGTTCCCCAGCCTGGAGAGCCACAGCCAGCGGGCATCCTCCAACCCAGCCAGAGGAAACCACGCTCTGGGACCAGCGTGAAATGTGTCAGCTTGACATTGCTCCCCAGTGGTGGGGATGGCTGGCCATGGTGTGAGGGGACAGCAGCCCACTCCCAGCATGCACACGCAGTTGTGAAAGCAAGGATTTGTCCCAGTTTGGTTGTTCCCAGCGGCTGAGCCAAGGGATTAACTGGAGCAGCGATTTCTCCTTAAGTGGGGAGCAGCATGGGTTCCCGTTCCCACTTCCCCAGCAGTTGCTCACCCCTGTTCACCCAGCCCCACCAGTCTCCCCTCAGAGGAAGTTTCCTTCACTGCCTCCATCCCAAAGCTTCCTCTGTGTTGGCAGCCAGGAGGAGGCACACCTTCCTGCACAGGGGCAGCCAAACTTGGGGCGCAGGTATCAAACCAGGGGGTGCCGGCAGCCCACCCTTGGCTGTTGTGGGACACTGCAGGGGCTGCAGCAAGCCTTGGGTGATGCACCATGGATGTCCACACAAGGTGAGAGCCAGTGTCCCCGCAGGGCAGGGTCCTGCGGCTGTAACAGTGACAAGGGATTTTCACATAATCAGTTGCATGGGGCCCATGTCAGCGAGAGCACACAGGGCAGTGTTTGTTCAGTGCTCATCCCAGACTATTTTTGGGACCTGTTTTGCAATGGGACAGAATCTCCCCAACCATCAGCACGTAGTTATCCTGGGGACACACAACAAGCGCTCGGCCCCACGGCAGGGGCAAAGCAGCCACTTTGCAGCCTGGTGCAGAGACCTCCCCCCTGCAGCAGGGCCAACCCCCCTCAGGGGACAGTGATCCCACCAAGACCCTGTCCCCTGAAACCCATGCTCACAGCCTCCATGGACAGCCCTTCTCCCAACATCAACCCACCCAGATGCACACGCAGCTATTTATAGCGGGGCTGATGTTAATTTGGATCAAGTGGAGGATAACAAGGTTATTTTTAGGTTTATCTCAGCCTGTGAGTGGAAATTGGCTTTACTGGCTGAGCCAGGCTCTGCCCAACCTGTCTGGTCATGGCTGGGCACAGTGACTCCTGTGGTGGGGACGAAGCAGGGATGCATGTCAGATGCACAGCAGATGCAGTAGGACAAGCCCTGATACAGTAGTCGCCATCGTGCCACCCTGCCCAGTGGGTCCACTCCTGCCACCTCTGCAGGTGGAGCAATGGCACAGGCAGCCCATGGCTCCAGATTCACAGGTCTCAGAAAACCAGAGCCCACCCTGGCAGTGCCCACGAGTCCCTCAATCCCTCCCAGAAGGGCAGATGGGTACCCATGGGGATCCTGTCCCTCCCAGCACAGCCATGCCCTCACCAGGATGGGGTGTCAGGCATTCTTCTGTGGGAACAAGGTTTCAAATGAAGAGCTCCAGCTTGGCAACATCCAACTGCCAAAACAGTTGCTTTAATTACAAAGTCCTCAGCACTTGTGTTTACTGTGTCGAGTGGCATCTAAAAATACCAAAACCACTAACTTACCCTGTAATGAGACATTTAGCAGAAGGAGCCACCACAGAAACCATACCAGTGGTGCCAGGAGGCTTTTCCCATCAGGAAAGCTCATGGAGCTACCATGCATTCCTCCAAAACGCTCCAATGAAACCATGGCTCTGGAGGGAGGGGAGACAGCTTCCTTGTGGCTGTGCTTCCCCTTCACTTCAGCTTCCTGCATGAACCCCAGGGCACAGTCATGGTGGGACAGGATCAGGGAGAGGTGTGAGGTTGCCCCAGGTCAAACCAGGTGTGCCTGGACTCATCCCACAGAAGCTCAGCACCTATAATGCTGCAGTATCTTATATTTCCTTTTAGATTTTATATTTCCATTCTAACTATCCAGAGATGATGATGTGACTGCATCTGGTCACATATAAAACAATTTCAGCAACAGTCACCTCGGGTGGGTGACTTGTCCCACGTGCCGCCAGCCCCAAGGACTGAAGGACATGGTGATGGTTAAGGATGGGAGGTGGTGCGGAGCCTGGAAATAGGGAACTGCCCCTGCTGGTGACAAAGCAGTGGGAATCACTCCAGCCACAGTAACTGCCTAGGAGAGCCACCCCTGATGACTAAATCTTCAGCAAACCACTCCTGATTTCCTCAAAGGAGCTATGAGAACCTCATTGCACCTGGTATCTGGGAAGGGAAAAAGAGAGGCCCTGCTCCCACCACCCACAAACATTTGTCCCTCCAGACATTAGGCACCAGTGCCACATCCCATCCCTGCTGGTGTCACACCCCATCCCTGCTGTCTGGGACACGAAGACACGTTCCAGGAGAGCTCCTGGTTGTAGTGCAGCTTTTGATTTACAGCAACTCTTACCAAGAAAGATTTCTGTGCTCTTTATAATGGGAAAAAGCAGCTGGGACTGTACGAAGGTTTTTTCTGCTCTCCCAGTCCCTCCCAGCACCACCAGTGAGAGGCTGGCACTTCCCAATGTCACCCGCATCCTCATGCTTGTCTCCCTCCCCGGAGCGGGATGATGCTCCCATCCCAGGGGTTGGCCAACACCACTGTGGTGGCTTTGCCCTCTTTCCCTTTTACCCTCAGTTTCCAGCTGAACCCACTGGCACAGCCAACAGCCTTCCCAGTTATAGGAGCAACCCACCCCCCTGATGCTGACACACAGGGTTGGACATACCCGGTCCTGCCCGTGCAGCTCGGAGTGGGCAGGAAGGTGCTGCCTGGGCACGCTGTCTGCCAGCCCTCGGTCAGCAGGGCGAGATGTTGGCCTCCCTGCTCCCATGCCTGGCACGGGATCACACTTGGGAAAGCTAGAGCCGACACGGAGCTGCTCTTTTGGCAGGCACCTCGCTCACTCAACTAAATCCAAAACCACCGAGAGCAGTGTCCCAGGGCTGTGGTGAAGTCAAGTGACAAGTGTTTGTTTTCTGGTGTGCCCAGCGCGAGGGCACGGTCACCCAGCTCCTGGGGGCCACGGGGGTGAACTGTAACAACCACCTGAAAATGCACAGGGATTTTTTTGTGGGTGGCTGCTCCCTGTCTCACCAGACCCCACATGGATCAGCCAGCCCTCCTGCCCTCCACATATGCCTGGGCACACGCTGCCTGCAGCCTGGCCACCCTGCACCCCCATGCCTGCTCTGGGAACCACAGGCAGAAACACAGCAAGATCAGGGGCACACACATCCAAAACACATGAAATCAGGTAAATATGGGTCTTGCTAGAATCACAGAATGGTTTGGGTTGAAAGGGACCTTAAAGATCATCTGGTTCTACCCCCCCTGCCACGGACAGGGACACCTCCCACCAGACCAGGTTGCTCCAAGCCCCATCCAACCTGGCCTTGAACACTGCCAGGCAGGAGCAGCCACAGCTTCTCTGGGCAACCCAGGCCAGGCTCTCACCACCCTCACAGCAAAGGATTTCTTCCTCAGATCCAACCTAAATCTCCCCTGCTTCAATTCGAAATCGTTAAGAATAGAGCTCTGTGCCTTACTCCTGGTCCCAGCTGCACCCCAGGATTAAACAGGATTAAACAGGAGAGGACCAAGCTGGAACTGAGGAGCAGGAAAAGTGGCAGGTTTCTGAGGAGAGGAGCTCACATCTCAGCCCTGCCCAGTCAGGAACCCAAAGCCCTGCAGGTAGAGCTCACCTGGGGCCCTGCACACAAGTGGGATGAGCTCAATTGTCCCTTGCCCTCAGCACAAGGTCTGGCATGGAGGTGTTGGTACCTGAAGCCCAGGGGTCCCCACGCGGGCAGGGGATGGATGAGTGGGCTCGTACCCCGGGCTGAACTGTTTCGTAAGGGCAGGAACACGTGCAGGCTGACGGGCAAAACCATAAATAGCTTTTGTACCAGAATCCCAGCTCCTGAGCCAGTGGGACTGGGGAGCTGTGCTCAGGGGAAGCCAGAGGGACAGGCAGGTGAGGGCTGCTGGGGTAGGACACAGTGGACACACGCTTCACTGAAGACCGGCAAGGTTCATGCCCCCTCTCAGCCTGTGCTATTTAAATCCCTTGCTTGTGAAAGCAAGACCCGAAACAAGCAAATAAATATTATCTGGAAACACAAAAGCCCTGACAAATCTCCCAAAAATTCCCTACGTGGGCAGCACGGCATTTGCACAACAGGAAGAGGCTGTTGATCCCATGTGCTCCGTGCTGGCGCCGCGCTAGCCCCCACCCAGAGCCACTGCTCCGGCTTCAAACACAGCTACACCCAAAGCCAGGCAGCAAGACAGGCAATGTTTCCAGGTAGCCTGTGGCCAGATAGTCTCTCACTACCTGAATTCCTGTTGGCAGCTCTAAAGCACTGCAGGGAGATTTGCGGGAGCCCTCTCGGCCACGGCACTCTGGTTGCGTGGATAGGAAATGTTGGCAGGGAAGTGGGGGCTGAAGAGGGGTGTGGAGGGGGGAAGAGGGTGCTGCATGTGTTCTCCTAAACTGTCAGGTCTCCCACCCCACACATCACTTTTCCAGGGATACAGGGGCCTTGATGCCACAAGTACTGTCACCATCTCCTCCACCCTCTCTGGGGAATGGGGTGCATGCCCTGACCACACTCCCAGCAGTGGTTCTCTAGCCCAACACCCTCCAGTTTTCTCCTTTCACATCCCTCACATCATGAGCTGGACTTCAGAAACAGCCTTTGTGAGCTGGTGACAGAGTCCCCAGGAGCGTGGAGGGGTTTGCTGGCAAATCAAGGCTCTTGCAAAAGAAGTTAATGATTTAACTCCTTTCAGGGGTGACTTGCCCTTAAACTTCAAAGTCTGTGCTTCTTATGGAAGAAGAGAATTTGACCCCAAGAGCACCCAGTTCCAAACACAAGACAGGAATGTTGGGCTATGCCCCTGGACCAGTGACACAGGGGTTGGGGTCATACGGAGCGCCCAGCTCTCACAGAGAGAGTGGCCAGACCATGTTTGGTCATCAGCCCAAAGCAATGAGTGGGACCCCAGCGGGGTGCTGGGTGCAGGTTGGAGAGGGACAGTGCAGCATCAGGGCTCCCCTCTGCTTCCCCCAGGGTGCTGCAGCATCTCCTCATGCTGGTCACTTGCTGCCACCTGGTGCCTCCTCGCCACAAGTGCTGGGGACCTGCGGTGTTGAAAGTGGGGACGCCACGAGTGTCGAGGATGGGGACCTTGTGCCCGTGGTCCCCATCCTCGACACCCGTGGCCCTAAGCACCCCCACTTGTCCTCCAAAGGACAACTTTCACCCAGTTCTCCAAACAGGCCAGTGACCTCTCTCCTGCCTACGGGGTCAAAGCCAGAACTCCAAACATTTCCCAACCTCCCCCGGACACCACCGAGGGTTATTTCCCCTAAGGCAGGTGGCTGTTCCAGGCATCTGGAGGTGGTTCCCATGGTGTCCCAGAACAGTTTTGGGAACAGGGATGCAAAGCACCTAGAAACCAGCAGGGTGGTAAATAACAAGAATTATTCACAGTACTCTAAATCGATTTTCTTTTGCAATAGGGTGAGAGGACCCTGGGGCAAAAAGAGCAGCAGAGACTGTATTTATTTAGTAGGGTTTTTTTCAAGCAAGACTGTGTCATTGCCACTGGAAAAATAAGGAAACTCAAGATAAACTCAACCTACAAGGCAGCTGCAAAACATGCAGCCAAATTCTTCTCACCCATTACCAGTGGTTCCCCATGGAAGTGGGAGACATGCTGTTTGCCACAGCTCCATCAGTAGCTCACTAATTAAGCCAGAGGACAGGGTGCTTAATGAATACACAGCTGAGACTGCCCCAAGGGGGTGGAGGGCTGGGGTAAGATACAGATGATCTTGGCAAATAGACAAAAAAACAGGTGGGAAAAAGAAAGGAGGATGTAAATCTGGAAAGATCAGTGCAGGGTTCTGCTCTCAGGTACGAATAATCAATGTGCAAAGGCGGGCTGAGGAGCAGGATTGTGGGAAAGGGTGACTCACAGCCTGAGCAATGTCATTCAGGGGGGCTGAGGGGGCTGTTGTTATTGTTAATGTTTATTTGTTTTAAACTGAGCTGCCTGGAATGTTTGCTCTTAACACAATCATGAAACAAAATACACGCTGTTTGAAGCCAGCAAAGTCTGAGCCCAGAGTTTGTGCCCAGCTGCCTGCATTACCCCTGCAGGTACAGGAGAAGCAGCTGGAAGAGCCTGCAGGACTTTATTCCGGACCCAGCAAGTCTGCAAACACACAAGAGGGTGCTGCAGGGTGTTATGTACATGCTCCCAGCATCCAATGGGGACAGAAGTAACAAGCTTAAATACCATCAGAGATTCAGGCTACTTATTAGGACACCATGAGCCCAGCATCCAAGGGATACCCAAGGGTATCCAAGACTGGTAGGGTCATTCGGGCCTGGTGCAGAAGTTGATCTAGGGATGGCCTGGATGATGACTTGAGGTTTCTCCCAGCCCTGCGTTACTGCTATTCCATAAAAGGGCTGTGGAGCAGCACAGACTGCTGCTTCAGGGCACAGGCACAGGCTCTGACCTGGTGCCTGAGCTCTCCTGGGCTTCGCCAATGCTTGAGTGGCCAAGGCAAACCTGTGTGAAGCCTCCCCTGCAGCTGTATTTGCCAGCGCCTTGCAAGGACTTTGTGTTATTCACCCAAGGAATGCAGGTCACCCTCAGTGAGGTGGCCCAGAGCCCTGGCCAAGGAAGTGCCCTGCAAACCCAGGGGGAAGCACAAACCTCCGAGCTGTTCCCAGAAACCTGCCAGCTCACCCAGTGTCCTGCCCAGCCTTTCCCAGAATGCAAGAAAACAAATAAAACCAACAGAGCAACACACCAGGGCTGTGCATGGGTCCTGCTCTCCAGAGGGAAAGGGAGGTTTCTGGGAAGGGTTCAGGAAGCAGCATGATGCCACCACCTCTGCTGGGCACCTGGCTTCGGGCAACAGCCAAAGGCCTGGTCAGAGGCCCCTGTTCACAGCTATTTGCTGGGCATTTAAAAAGAAAACTAAAAAGGCAGTGACCCTGTTGACATGCCTGAAGGCAAAGTTCTTCTGTAAGAAAGGAAAAATCAGGTCTCAAGCTGCGGGCAGGAGGCAGCAGGCAGGCAGCGCTGTGGGGCAGGGAATGGCAGGGAGAAGCCACCCAGTGGTGGTGGCCCAACAAGTCTGCAACGGATAAATAATCCCAAACCGCCCCCAAGAGGCTGCTGTTCGGAAAAGAGCCTTCCAGGAGGACAAAACAACCAAAACTCGGAAATACCCCCCAGGTTCTGCATGTTCTCCTGGCATGCACCATAAGCTTCAGCTGGGGGTCCAGGCAGGGGACCCTTGGCACATCACTGGGCAGCCACAGGCACAACGGGGAGCACGTGAGCCCCTGCTGCACCCCAGCGTGCAGGGACACAGGTGGGGGCTGCAGTGCCCCCTCCCACAGTGGGTGAGGGCGAGAGGGGCTGTGTGCTAGGGCGCTCCCACCCAGGCTTCCGTGGGGAAAAACAGGGTTTGTGTCCTAGAGGATTGTGAGGTGTTGAGTCACGGGAAGGTTAAGCCAGGTGACGGGCTCCTGGGGTGGGGTACACCCACAGCAGCACCCAGACCACGGTACCAGACACCCTGAGCAGCTGAACTCCCCCTTCCTCCCCTTTCTCCTTTGCTGGAAAGATGGGACAAACATCTGTCTCCACTGCAGACAATCATCTGGCTGCAGCTATGTGGAGCAGGACCCAGAGCAGGTTTCCCTGGGTGCCCACGTTTCACCGGCACCCCATTTTCACCTTCAGCAGCAGCTGGGCACATACCGAGTGCCCGGGAGCAGCTACCACCAGCTCTGTCCCTCCTGCTCCCACTGACACTCCAGGAGTGGAGTGATGGGCACCACCATGGGCTTGGATGCTCAGCAGCAAAACAGCTCGCTTGGAGGCATCACTAGGATTACCAGTGAGCCAGCCCTGTTGTGTTTTGCCACCTCTTTTCAGGCTACAGTGAATCAGCCTCAGCAAGACCAGTAACAAACAAGGGCTGACTCCCTACTCAGCTTTTATATGGACCTCCATGAGCCTTGCCACACAACCCAACCCCAGCACAGACCTCTTTGTTCACCTAATTACAAGAAAGGAACACTTAAACACCAGGCAGCAAAGGAAAAGGCAGACTTCTCCCTCCTACCCTGCCAGGATGCTCAGGCTGTGTGCAGGTTCCCAGTGCCCAGCATCACCATGCCTGGGAGCCAATGGCTTCCTTGCGGTTCCCCCAGCTGTGCCCACAGGACACCCAAACCCACCAGGAGGGGCAGGAGCCTCTGTCCTTTCCCAATCCACCCACACAGCCCTGGAACGCAGGCTTACCTGGGGCATGACCAGAGCTCCAGACAGAGTTTAGTGCTAAGGGAGCAACATTCCCACGGCATGAGGCTTTTCTGGCCCCCAGCAGGAAATGAGGGTTAGTGGGAATAGCAGCCGGGTGTGCTTCCAGGTGCGCTTCCAGGTGCAGGCAGCTTCCCTCCCTGCCTCTCCTCAGTGGGCTCAGCTGCTGCCATGGGGCAGGCACGGACACAGCACCCAGACCCCTCTCCCAAATAGACCCGGGGATGTTTATTACTGACCATGAGAGGCTGCAACGCTTGATGCAGACACCGAGCCCCCTCCCAACCCCTGTGCTGCAGTAATTAATAGGTTTCCTGCAGCCACTGTTTCCTCAACCTGTGTGTTGCTGTAGCAGCAGGGCTGGGGTGCCATGGCAGGGCCTGGGCAGGGGATGGGATGCCAGGGGATGCTCCCCAGCCCACCCTGCACCTCCTCTGTCAAACGAAGCACCTGCAAGGCCTCAACAGCCTCCTGGGCAAAGGAGAAATGCCAATACTTTTGCCTGGATATTGAAGTAATGCTACTCCTAGCACACTGTATGAACTCAGTAAGACTCGCAATTACAGCTGAACCTGGAATTTAAGGCACTTTCAAAGTTTTAAGAGGAATCTTGGTGCCTAAAACCTAACTCCCCCGCCCCTTGGGGTTTTATTTTTCTTCTTGAGTGTCTAGGGCCATCTCCTCAATAAAAAGAAGAAAGCAAAGTTCATATAGTCTTTGAAGAGATGGGACTTGAGCCTTCCTGGTCTTCACCACCTCTCTTGACTATCAAATATTCAAATATCAAACATATGAGGAGGAAAGAAGCAGCAAAGCATGTCCCATAATGCCATGCATCACCCCACACCACAGCCCTCTCCTTCTTCAAAGGAAAAACATGATCATTGCACGGTGAACTCCTTAAATCACTAGATTTTAATAGCCATATAAATCCTCTGCATACAGCAATCTGTGGCATATGAGAAACCATATAGATACCCAGTAACATTTTCTGGCTTTTACCACATAGAACTATCAGCTTTTTTTTTTTATCAACTCCTGTAGTAGAAACAATAACCAAGCAATTAACAGCAAATTTCTAATTTTCTAAAAGAACAATGTTTCTTCTCTTAAAAAGAGCAGAGAAGCTGACAGGGAGCTTCGGATCGGGATACCTTGGAAAGACGGTGAGAAGACGGCTGTGCACCCTGTCTGGGGGGGGGCTCGAGCAGCACCCAGTGTCAACCCTGAGGAGGGCTGAGGGTGACAGAGTGGTGACAGCTGCCTGCTGCTTTGCTTTTGAGAGGACCACACATCGCCTTGCCCTCCAGCAGCCACTGGTCCTGCCCCAGGCCAGAACCAGCCCTCTCCCCCCCTGGGACACGCAGTGAGGGACCGCACCCAGGAGGGTGCAGGATCCATCCCCATATATCACCTTGCAGGCTGCAAAGCGTTGCTTGTCTGCATTGCCCTTTTATATCTCTAATTCCACTCGGCCAGGAGTTACAAACATTGGGAGGACACAGAAGCACATGGTACCTTCCCACCCCACCCCCCAGTGCCTCGCAGGAGAGCTGTCCCCCTCCTCGCAGCCTGCAGCCCCTGCGCTGTTCCCGTACACAGCCCTTCCCACCCCTCACGCCTGGGGGTGGTGACGCCAGCATTCGCAGAATTCACGGAATTCATTAAGAAAATCGTTATTTACATCAACATGTTCAGCCGCGTGATGTGGTAGAAGAGCTGAGACAAGAGTTCGCCCGAGTTTGCTGACTTGCACCCTGCCCACGGGCTTGTGGCTGGCTCCGGGACCAAACCGTCCTGGGCAGTTTCCATCCCTCCGGTTTGCACAACGGCAGTGGAGCTGCTGTCTGCACCCCAAGTTTTCACTCGCTGTGTTCACCCTCAGGGGGATCCATGCCCTGGCTGTACAGGCGTCGTACCCTGGGCAGTGTTAAGGCATCACAATTACGCAGGAGCTGTTCGGGGATTTAAGAAAACCCACCCAAAGTGTAAACATTTTTGCACATACAGTCATTGGACGTCCACGCATGAAGTTTTCTGTAGTTTTCTGTTGTTTTCTGCATAAACCACGAGTTAAGGAGCTACACAAAGAGCACTCGAGCAGACACCTGGAGCACTGGGGTTCTCTTACAGCACGGCAGCATGCAACGCAACAGACTCTAAGTAGTAGAAATATTGTAAGTCTCAGTCCGGGACGCTTCCTCCTTCCTACGCCTCTTATATAGTTTAGGTAAATGTTGTTAACAACTATGTGCTGGTAACTCGGGTAAGATGGGCGGCTGCGTAAGGAACTTCAGCACAAGGCATGGCTAGCGCTTGGTGACTTCAGCTCGTTTCTACTTTACCTCTAAGTAGAAAAGGGAGAGATTCTGCTTCCGTTCCTGTATCTATGGAGGTTGCTCAATGACCCCTAGGTCGCTGTGCCGGTGGTGCTATAGGTTTAGGTATCAGTGATTCTGCCTTCCTCAGGGACTTTGGCACATTCACCCCGATTCGTACAAGATCCCTGAGAACTTATCAAAGCTGCAGTACTTTACAATTTAAAAGACCCAGCGTGGGCACTCGGCTCCCTGCCACGCTCACGCCTGCTTCTTGTTGTTGTCCATGCTGTGCAGCAGTGCCAGGAACTCCAGGATGAGGTTGGCCGTCTTGCGGGGCCGCTCCACCACCACCGAGTGCCCGCAGTTCTCCAGGATGTACACGTGGCAGTTTGGGATAGCGCCTGCTAAAACACTGGCACCAGAAACATCCAGGACCTGGATGGCAGGGGAAAGGATAGTTACTCCCATGGGCAGAGCTAGATTTTGCTGGGCATCACAGAAACCCCATTGGAGCTGCCTTTGCAAGTCCAAGCAAGATGCTGAGTAGGGATGTAGACAAAGAGATTGTGATGCCAGCACCATCCTGTGGTACCCAAGCCTGGGGATGGGACAGGGAGGCTGCACGGTGTTGGTCTCAGCATGTGGTGGAGAACTCTCTTTGATGCTTTTTAGCTGCCAGCTCAGTGCAAAGGGGTCATTGCAATCGAATACTTGTACCTTTGCATTTACAGAGCCCATTGCGTGCCTGCAGCTTGTCTCCTTCCCCCTTTCCACTCCTCCCTCCATAACCTACGGAGCCCCATGCCTTTGCCTTGTGTCTGCCCACAAAGAGCACATCTCTTCCCAACCCATGCCTGCTGTGGCGCTGGCACCTGCCCCCTGCCTGCCCCAGCTCTGCCCTCTCCTCCCTCTGGCTCTGTGCTGGCTGGCAGCTCTCCACCCACCACCCTGCTGAGCCCTTGTGCAAACCCACCGGGGACAGGGACACACATGTGCCAGCTCCCTGCAGAGCAGGGCACAGCTCAGCAGCACAGCCCACGCCATGGCCCCGTGGGTGGACATGGGCAGAGATGAAGACATGGTCCCATGGGAGAGGAGAAGGGGGCTGCATACCTGGTCCTGCTTTCCCCAGATGACCTGCGTTGGTGCTTTGATCTTGCTCATGTTCTCATGGAGAGAGTGCCTGGACTTTTCATCCACAATTTCTAAAAACACTAGTGGGGGCAAGAGGAGAGTCAGTCCTACAAGGTGAATGCTTTGTCTTCCCATCTCACAGGGGTCCCCGCAGGCCAGCCCTGCCAGTGGCCCCTCGGTGGGAAACCCAGGTGGGGATGATGGAGAGACCCCCGACAGGCTGTCCTCACAAAGTCTGTGTCCTGCACTGCCACCAAGCCCCTCCGCAGAGAGATCCTCCATCTCCTCATAGATACCAGTACTAATTAACCCAGGTGGCAGGATGAGGGTGAAGCAGTGACCCCACCGCCTGTGGGGGTGGCAGTGGGTTGCTACCAGCAACCAAGGTGCATCCTCAAATCTGGCAATGACGTTGTGCCCTCCCACCCTCAGCAAGGCAGCAGGGGGGTGAAGTGGACAGATGGCAGCTGGGGACATGGGACTGGGAACATCCCATCCCCTTGGGGGTTCAGGGAGAGGGGCTGCTGCTGCACTTACGTTTCCGGTAAAACTCATTGTGTGGGATGCGAACGTCAACCAGGCCCTGGAGGATCTGCAGGGAGAGCAGAGGAGAGCTGCTGGGGAGGTGACATGTCCCACACGGGGCTGAGCGTGCCTGAGAGCACCCATGAGTGCGGCAGGTGGCCAGGAGCTTGCACTGCCGCCCCGATGTGCCCCACACAGCCCGGCCCTGGCCTGAGCTCGTTCCTAAGCTCCTCTGGCTGTCGCAACCACGCTGAGGTAACTTGTATTTCAGCAACAAGTATTTTTGTCTTTTATGATGCAAATCCCAATTTCTCCCCCAGGCCAGCTATCCACAGCCAGCAGGCTGCCTCAGTCATGACTGTCCTTTTCTTCCTTCTTTTATTCTTTTGCCAAAAATCCCAAAAGGTCTTGGCGTTACCTTGCATTTTTTTCTTACTCTCCAATCTACTCATCCCAGACTTCCTAAGGAAAAACAGCTTAATGGCCAGCCTCTCGCCAAGTTCCTCCTGCCTGACAATGAGGCAATTAACATTTCCATTGCTTTTGCTTAAAAAGCAGCAAAACAATCCCCCTCCAGGCTGGACAAGAGCTGCCTCAGTTATTTAATGCTTCCTTGCCAGACATATTTACTAAAAAACCCTTTGACATCCCAGTCTGCCGCCAAAGGCCTTGTGGGAGAGGAATTTCAGAGGGCACTGCCAGATGAAGCTGGGAAAAGTGGGTTTGAAGGGAAGGTGCTGGAAAGGTGCTGGGAGCGGGGCAGGGGTGTCCCGCCTGGGTGATGGGGGATATGGTTCCACTTCTGGAATCACCTTGGCTGCCACCATGCAGGCTTAGGGAAAAGCAAACCCATTCCCCACCTCCGAGCCCCCCTTTCCTGGCTGTCATGGCCAGCCCAAGCTCCTCACCTGCTGCGGCACCTTGAAGCGAACGTAGGAGCAAAGCTTCAGCATATCGGCCATCTCCTCGGGCGTCGAGGGAATTAAAGGGATCCTGTCGATGCGTTGGGACTCCTGCAGCTCCCGGAGCTGCTTGATGAACTTGCTGTCGGTGGTACTTGGCAGGCCTGGGACGAACAAGAAGGGGGACACAAGCTAAAGCCCAGATGAGACCTCCAACAGCCCCAGTGACAGAGAATTGCTGCACCGACCACCCTCACCCCTGTCCCTGGCCTCCTGCCTGCTCACTCACTGAAACAGAAAAAGAAAAGGAGGAAGAACAAAATCTGTGCATTCAGCAACTTTAATATGCACCCAGAGAGAGCCCAGGGGCCCTCCTGTGCCAGGGCTTGACACCACGGATCCCCAGGGACTGACACAACACGAGGTGATGGAAATGCTAATGCCTGTGTCCAGCCTGCCACAGCACAGGGCTGGACAGAATACTTCAGAAGCCCCACCTGTGTATACCACTGCAGGGAAAATCTCCTGGCAGCTTAACCCCAAACCTCTCTGCAGCCCCCATGCAGAGGTTTCACATCCAGATACACCCGGGGAGGCAGCCAACACCTCTCCCAGAGAGAAGCAGGAACCTTGTTGCCCCCAGGGCCCGGTAGCTTGGTAACGTTTGCTTTGTTTCCTTACTTATTTCTTGTCCAGGAGCTGCTTTCCTTGTGTGGGAGGGGGAAGCAGCTGCTATAACAACCAGGACATAGCAAAGCTCTCTCTGGAAAAGAAGCTCCCTGCCAAACCCCCCATGCCTCTTGCAGCATGTCATGCCCAGGCTCCCCCAGGCAGGTGGGGATGATGGACAGTGGGGCTGGAGGGGACAGTGGGATGGAGAGGTGCTGCATGGGCACAGGGACACCCCGCTGACCTGCCCCAAAATGCTATTCCCACACTGAGCACCCAAACATGCAGGGACAGAGCTCTCTGACTCCCAAAACCCCAGCCCTTGAGCAGACCAGGGCTCTTAAGAGGCCAGACTGAGGAGGCTTCTCCCATTGCTGCCCAGGTTCCCCCTCCAGAAGGAGGAGGCTGCAGATGTGCCATGTAAAATGCCTGCCAGCCAAGGGGAAAAGGCATTTCCTCCAGAGCAGGACTTGTCCTGTTCTAACCAAGGCACAAAGGGGAAGACTCTGAAGCCCTAGAGAACAGCAGTCAGGACAAGTCTGATATTTCCTCCCATGCCCTGCCAGAGATTTTCAGACTGTGAATTTCAGACATACAAATTATTACAAAATGCTTTGCACTAAAAGGCCATTTTGCCTCCAGCACTGCTCTGGGCTTTTGCACCAGCTCTGTTTGCCCTCTCCCTGTCTCGCCTCCCTGCACTGCCCACCTGCAGGACAGATGAGGGTCAGGCTGCAAATGTCTTCTGGGTACTGAGCGGCATAGACACCAGCAACGTTTCCCCCCATGGAAGTGCCAACCAGATGAAAGGGCCTTCTGTTCAGCTTGACGCACTCCACGAACTGGCAGAGGAGCAGAAGGAGCATTGTTAATGGCAAGGAAGCAACAGCATGGGGTCATTAGAGAAATTAAACTCAAAAGCTTGAAGTTAGTCGCTCTGGCTGCCTGGGGAGGGAGGGAGCAGGGCTGCACGAGGCAGGGCTCACGGGGCTTAGCATCACTCATGCCCCCACATCTCTTGTGTCCCTACATCCCCCTGCAGAGGCATCGTGGTGCTGGGGCTTTACCTGGTGTATTCTCTTAGCTTGCCCACTAATGGAGTAATCGTCCAAGGCTGAGCGGGTCGTGCCCTCGTGCCCGGGCATGTCAACACACACCAAGTGCAGGTTCTTCGGCAGGAACTGCAGACACAAACCAGGGGTGGTTACAGCACAGGGGAACTGCTGCGAAGCCCTGGGATGGAAACTGGTGACCATGGCTGGGAGCAGGGTGGTCACTCCCCTCCTAGCAGCCCCTGGTTACTCATGCACCAGAATAAGTCAGCTCATGTACCAAGGATGATATGATGAGAAACCACGGCCAAGACTTGTTTCCCATGGAGAAGGCAGGTACATACTGCTCTTCCCCTGCAGCTCTGCATGTCACAGGGGTGAAAGGGATCCAACAAGTAATGACCACAGAGCTAAGGAGGGTGTTGCTAGCACATTACAGTGATCACAACATCCCGTGCGAGCATCTGTTGGGTCCCTACACTGCCCCCAAACCCAGGACCATTGACTCTTACTAAGTAGTAACATGATTGAAATGGAGTCCCACCTTGACTATGGACAGCCACATGTCTTTGTGGGCTGAGAACCCATGTAACATCAGGATGGATGGTCGGTATCCAGGTCTCCCTCTATAGGAATAACAAAACTGATAGTCATCGTAGTTTGCATATCTAACCTGCATACCCAAGGCTCGTCGCCAGTACCTGGAAACAAGGAGAAAACAACACCAGTGAGTGACACAAGACCAGGGCCCAGCAGCTATATAAACCAGGCGACAAGTCCAAACTCAGCCTCAGATTTGCTAACGTGCTAAGCCCAGTGAGTTTGGGGCTTACACTGGTGCTGTCATGGGACTAACTGGGACAAATTCTGAGCATCTGGTCCCTGGACCAGACCCTGTGTTGACAAGTGATCCCTTACAGCGGTGGCACTGGTGGCTGGCTGTTCATGGCTGTGCTGCAGATGGCTTGTGGAGACATCCTGTTTGTTAAAAACTTCAAAAAAGGCCCTAAATAACTAACATGGCAATGGAAATGGGCAAAAATAACAACCTAAAACTGACAATGCCCAAAGGTTGGTGTGAGGAGAGAGGCGAGAGAGAGAGAGGCAGCACACATGGCAAGGCAGCGTGCAGGGTGGGCGGGCCAAGGAAGGCACTTGGTCCAGGTAGGTAAGGTGGATCTGCCACAGGTTTCTTTGGGCACAGTCCTGCAGCAATGGGAGAACATCACCCCACAGACAAGCACACCAGATCCCAGCCATAACAACCCCATCACCCAGGAGCACCACAGAAACCCAGTTCACATATACCACCTAGACAATCTTTAAAAATGCATTTGTAGACATGAAAAGGACAGGAGGGGATCATTCTTACACAGGGTCAAACACCCCAAAAGATACGCGGCTAACCCCAGGGAAACCTGGGTTCTTCCTCTGACAGCAGAGGCAGAGAGCTCCTGCCAACCCATGCCTGCAACCTGCTCAGAGACGATGCAGTAAAACTGCTGGCCAGAGGGGACCTGGGCAGAGATTATCGGTGACACTTTGGACACACGGTGTGTACGTGCAGTCCCAGATGAACAAGCAGGCTTGCTTTCTCTGCATTTCCCCTATGCTCAGATGTAATCCTAGTCAGGACAACTACCAGGCTACTCCTGGTGGCCAAGATACCGGTGAATATTTTTATATGCAATATCAGAAGTTATTTGAGACACAAGAGCAAGGTCACCAACACTGCTAGGCTGTCCTAGCTCTCTGCCCACTCAAAGCTTATGCATAGCACAATCCTCTTTTAGCATAATCCCTTTTTGCAGGGAGTTAGTGGGACTTAAACGGCATCTCAGCTCTGTGCTGGTCCAACAGGGAGAGGAGAATTTCTCCCTGAATAAGTGTCTTAAGAGTCCTCGCCTCAAAGGCACCAGTGTAAACTCCTGATGGGCAAGATGATAACATTTTTAGCAACTGATCCTGATGGATCAAATCAGCAGAAGGCAAAATAATCTGTGCAAAGCTGAACTGATCCCTCGCAAAGTGTTAACGCGCTTAGTGGCAGCAGCTAAACTGATTAACCCCTGGCTGCAGAGCAGGCAGAGCAGAGGGCTCCAGGGCCAGGGTCAGCGGGGCAGCCATGGGCATCACACCCAGCATCAGTGACAGGGGAGGGGGCAAGGCCACTTGCAAGGGGGGCCCAGCCTGACCCTTGGGCATGCCAGCTGAGGACATGCAGACTGGCAGCGAGGAGGAGGAGGGGGGCAGCAAGTAGTGGGAGAAGGGAGAAGCATCTTCAGGGACCTCTGGGGGACCTCCCAGGAGCAGTGCTGTGGAGCTGGAGCCACATGGGGCTGGAAGGGGTGCACAGAATGGCATGGTGCCTACCCCTGATCCTGCCTCTGCTGATGGGGAAACGCCATGATTTCACCCCAAAAAAAGCCAACTCAGAAGCTAATATGAAGGGAAGAGTAAAGGGCAAATCCACTCTTATCAACCGCTGTCCCAAGGAAAAGAGGTGCCCATGAAACACAGAGCATCACAGTTACTCCTGCAGGCTGCCAGTGCTGCCAGGAATGCTGGAAGAGAGAGATGGGGGCACTTCCCCTCCAAAAGAGAACAGCCCTGCTGATCTCTGCTCACACACTCCCTCCCTCAGCCGAACACAGACTGACCTGCCCACAGTGCAGTTTCACTCAGCCTCTGATTTGCAACCCCAAAGGACAAGGCAGTGGGGCCTTCTCTACCTCCCTCTCAACCCCGCTCTTCGAAGCTCCCAGCATCAGCCCCTTGCGCCTGCCTTGTCCTGTCCTGCCACCTCTGACTGTGGCCCTCAGAAGGCTTCACCCCCACCTGCTCTGGTGCAGCAGTGTTTCTCCGGTGATCCTGCTCTGAACCTGAGCCCATCAGGGTCCTCCCTGGCTTCCATTGGCCGCTCATATGTCCAAAGAAAAAAAAACCTTTGACTGCCAAACCTGGTACCATCTGGACCTGCCCCAGGAAGTATCCCCGATGTCCCCGGGGCAGGTGGCTGTCACACCGCCTGCTCTTATTGCAGAGCAACGTTTGGCCTCACAGGTCCCCACGCAATGCACAGCGGGAAGAAATCCTCCTCCATGCTGATCCAATCGCTGTGTTTTCATCCCATCCTCCCTCCTCCCTCAGCCCCCAGATGCTGCGATTAAGAGGTTGTTAATGAACGTGCCATTAGAAACAGGCTCCATCACACTGCTGTGTCTGAGCACCGGGGTGGGCCAACGTCCTCCTCTCGCAGGAGGTCACTTTGAATTAGAAACATCCCAGGAGCAAAACTGCAGGAGCCACCATCTGCCAGCAGCACGTGAGGGCAGCCTGCTGCTGCCCCGGCTTCCGAAGGGAGCGTTATTCCAGCTTCCCCCTGCAACAAACCCAGCCAGGAAAGCCGGCAGCGTGCTTGTCACTGATTTCCAGGGATGGACAAGGGCTGAAAGACGCAGTGCCTGCCTCCCAGTATCAGAAAGGACAAGATGCAAAAGGGTAAGGAAAAGCATCCCTCCATCCTCTCTCATGCTGCAGCCCAGAAGACAGCCCAGAAAATGAGAAAAGCCTTCTTCATAACTACTAGTGAGAGAAAAATCCCTGCCTGCCGAGCAGGACATTAACCAGGAAGGAGCCCATGATCCAGGGGAGCTGCAGCAGAGCCAAGGACATCCACGCCAAGGGCTGCACTGACAAAGTGGGAGGTCACCAACCTGCTGAGGCTGCCAGGGTGGGCAATGCTTTTGCCAGGTGCAGTCCATGGGGAAACAGCTTAGAAACGTTTAGAGCCCAGCAGAGGCTGCCCCGACATACGTAAGCCCCAGCAGCCAAAAAGCAGTAAGAAAATGTCATTTTCTTCTCCCAGAGATGCTTAAAGCTCCACACAGCCAGCATGCTCATGGAAAACTCCACCGCACCTGCTCCTGTTGCCATCAAGGGCAGGAACATCCACCTCTCTCCACGCTGCCTTGCTGCCTGTGGGCTCTGTGTGCAGCTGTGTGTGTGCCAGGGTGCAGGGACCTGCTGGGGACCAGCGGTAATTCCAGCCCTGCACTAGAACGAGAGCAGCGGGACTAACGAACTCACCAGTAGTAGATGCGGATGAGCGCTGAGGGCCACAGGAGGAAGGAGGCCACGAAGGCCAGGATGGGGATGGCCAGAGTGCCGCCAGCAATGACAAACATGTTCAGCACATCCAGGTCCATCTTGATCTTCACCACCCGGCCTCACCTGCCCACATTTAGGGAAGGATCAGAGGTTAAACATCAAAAACCATGACAAGCTGATGCTAAATGAGATCTCTGCTGCCAGGGAGAGAGGAAAGCGGCTCTGCGAGAGGCAAAGGACACCACTCAGGAACGTGGAAAAGTCTCTTTCAGTTTTAAAACTCTATTATTTATTCTGACCTCCTCATGGATCTAATTATTACAATGTTACCCTCTCAGGAGAGCACATCTCAAACGGGCAATGAGCCTCCTTAGCAGGCACAGACCATGAGACCATGTCCTGGGTGACAGAGTGCAAGGTGGCCCTTGGGGCACTTTGCAGAGAGGGAACACAGCCCCACTCCAACAGGTGCAGTCAGGGCTGCCTTAAAGCAGTCTCCACGTTGCTTTTCGAAGGCAGGCGTCCAGCTCTGGCTCCCCTCCCCCTGTACGATCCCAAATCCCCAGCACACAACCACTGACCTAGAATTGATGGCTTGAGCCTGGCTCTTATTACTGCTCTGCACAGGCACCAACTAATCAAGGGAGCAGAGCCTATTAATGAGCTCGGGAACTGAAGGAAACAACCTGGGAGGGTGCTCTTTAGAGACCAGCCCTTACCTGAGACAAACTCATCTCCACCCCACACCCTCACTCCTGCCCCATGGGCATTTTGCACTGCTGTTGACCATAGATCCCATCCAAGCTCCCAAGCATCCTTCAGACAAATCTCAGGGGCAGCAGGTGGAGGATGCAGGGCATGAGGGTGAGCTCTCACACAACACCGTGCTCGTCCCTGAACTCGCCCCACCGCAGGCAGCTGGGATATATTTTTCTCATTAAGAGATTAAACCCTGTCACACACACATCTCCTCTAATTCCCCCTGCTAACCAACTTATGTCTTGCCCTTTCCTTGACACTAGCCATTTTGTCACACATTTATAAAACAAAACATCCTCAGTGCCTGCTCTCTCCCCAGACATCTCCCCCCATCACCACCACCACATTTCTCTGTGCTAGGACAGGCAGATTTATTTCTGCTTCCTGCAAGACTCACGGTGGGATGTGGGATGTTACTGTTATGCTATGAAGCAGGAACAGGATGGCTGCAGTCACACCCTCTCCTCCTCTGCCACCATCACACTGGATCACATCAAACCCCCACATTGCACACGACCAAGAAAAATGGTTTACAGAACCTCTGAGGCAACAGCCAGGTTTACCCTGTTTCCCTAGGGAAAACAGGAATAACTGAGATTTGAGGAATACTGTAAATATTTACACCAGGCACCTCCTTAACAAAGCTAAGCCTAATTTCCTTCTTCAAGCCTTCACAAAACACCGTTACTCATTTAATTAACATTTTGTAGAAAGATCTTTGATCTCTGCACAGCTTGTTCATGGATAAACACCGTGCAACAGATAAATGCTGTATGTGGGAGCAGAGCTACATAGGAGCCCACCTGAGAGCGCTTGCTGCCTTTTGCTATGCCATTAAAACAGGGAAATAATTAAGCACAGAAAATCACCATCATTCCCATCAGTGAGCATAAGAAGAGAAGGCTGCAGCTAGGAGAAAGCACAGGAAAAGCACGGGGCACTGGAGCCCCTGTGCTCCCCGGCATGGGGTCACCACCCACACCCCCACCTCCACCGCTCTTGAAACGAAAAACAAGGCAAAAGCCTTTAAAAAGCCCAGCTTACTTCACAGAGCTCCCCTCCTCCTCTCGGCACAGGTCCCGCTCACTGTGGGCAGTGGCAGTGTCTGAAAACACTGTCAGAAGAGGAAAAAAAAGGTTAAAATCCCACTTCTGCCTTTTCTGCTCCTTCCAGACTCACCAGCCAGGCGAGACTGCGAGTTTGGGATATTTAAAGCCACCGGCTTCCCTTCAAGATGCCCCATCTTCACCTCCTGACCAACCTTTCCCCTGCTTATGTAAATCTGGTCTTTTGGATGATAAAGCGAAATGAGGGCACTTGTTCCAAGCGGGAACAAAGTGCGAGCTGCCATCGGAGAGGAAGTGAAAGCCGGACCAGAGGGCAGGGCCAGGGGGCACCCAGCGAAACAGGGCTCATGGCTGCACTTCAGGTGATTACAGCTATTAGAACAAGGCCAGCTAAGCTGCTTCCCATCCCCTTCCTCTTTGTCTTAAATGTAATTTTCCAAGCACTCTCTGAGTCCCTGCTGCAGCCCTCCCTGTGCGAGTCCAGGTGAAAGTGTATCGCAGCCGCAGGAAATTACTGGGGAGGCAGGAAAACACTGGCTTGAACTCGCCGGCAGCATTTGGCAGTGGGAATTCATGCTGGAAGCTCAGCGGGAACCCCGGAGCACTCCCCCCCCCCCCACACCCCCCCCCCGCACCAGGGGCTGCTTTGAGCCAGAAAAGCCCCGAGAGATCCCAGCTGTGGGGCTGGGGGTGCTGGGGGGGCTCCAGGCCCCATCGTGCTGGAGTGTTTTGGCGGGGCCATGGCCTCCCCTGCTCACCACGTGAGCCCCGGCACCCAATGCCAGCCCCACACACCCAGCAAGCCCTGCTCGGGGCCCCACCAGCCACGGGTGCCCAGGGGGAGGATGCTCAGGGAGCCCCACAGCACAGCCGAGCCTCCTTCTGCGTGGGCAGAGCATCTCCACTGATCTCCATGGTTACCCCCGACAGAGGCGGCTGGAAGGAAAATGCCAACAGGCCAAGCTCCATGGGTGGGCGCAGCACCCATCACCCTGGTACCCAGGACCCCCAGCCCCATAAAGCCACCCCTGCACCCATCAGTGCTGCAGGGACATCGGCACCCCAAAACCATGCAGAAGCACCCACAGTGCCAACCACCAGGGATGGTGCTTTGCCCAGGGGATGATCACCCTCCCTGCTGCACCGGTAGCAGGGATGGGAGCAGGCAGCATCACCCCAGATGCTGGCATGGTCCTTCATTACCAGCTAGAGAGATAGTGTGGACTTAAAAGATAAAAACGAGCCCCATGGTAACAGCTCTAAGTCTTCAGACCACAGCTCATCCATCACTTTGAGGTGCCCTGTGGCCAAGAGTCGCAGCAAATGACCCCAAGCATTTCTACTGCCTTCTTGAAAGGATCTCCAAGCACCTCATAAATTAACTTGCAAACATCAATTAAGCAAGTCTGATAAATGCCATGTGATCACAGGTGCCAAACCAGGAGCACCAGTTCCACAGGCACTAACTACCATGGCCCCCATGTCCCACCTTGGAGGACTGCCCAGAAAAACCACCTCAGGTGGCAGAACAGATGGACCAAGGACAGACACCAAGGAGAGTCTCCACATCTCCACTTGTCTCCTAATTCCTCCCCTGCACCAAATTCAAGCAGATGCCTCATCACCTGCAAACAGAGGGGCCAAGAGGTGGGAGGGAGCTCTGCAGGTTGCTATGGAGAACAGCATGTTGGTGACAGTCCCCAGGGCCACTAGCTAATTGAACGATAAATTACCATGAGCAAGGTTTGAATCCTCATCAGCATTTTTTCTCTTTTAAACTCATTGGGTCACACCAGGGAGGCTGGAGAAGACCCAACAGTGCAACCCAGGCATATAGATTGATTTCTTCCAAGCCCCATGTAAGATGCAGCAGCAGCAGAGCACATCCCAGTGTGTGGGATCAAAAAACTGCATTTAGCTCAAAAAGGAAAAAAGAAAAAGCAATCCCAGAAATGTGAAAGCAGCTGGGATTGTTACCCAGGGAGACAGGAGGCTCTTCACCAAGATCTGCATCCATTGCAGAGCAGGTCTCAGAGCCAACTCCTCTGACAGGGGGAGATCTGGCAAGGGGTCCCTGGGGGGGCACACCAGGGGCTGCAGCACAGAAGCGTTCCCAGGGTGGAGGGGCTCGGATGGGCAGGGGAGAGCAGTGGCGAACGTGCTGGGCGGTCCCGTGCCAGGCCAGGGAGCGTTTTCATAACACGTGTGTGCTTGCTGAGCAGCCGTGCCGGGGTTCAGCACAAAGGTTGTATCAGGCTGTGCTCATCGGGCCTGGGCTGCAAAACAAGGGCACTTGGCCTGCCACTCCCTGAGCACTGGGCTGGTTTGGAAACTCCAGACAGCTGAAAGCCAAGCAGCATGTCCAAGCATCATTTATTATTTTTTTTAAGCACTGAAGAAGAAGAAATATCCCCCAGTTTTAAGATCCCACTGCAGAAACAGCGGGCTTTGACAGGCCCCAGAGGCTGAGATGGGGCCCGCAAAACCCCTGACTCACCCCACTAACCATGTGAGAAAGAAAACCCCAAGCACACAATTGAGCCATTTCCCTCGGAAACCACCTCCCCCTTGGCATCCTCAACAGCCAGGAAAATAATACTGACCCTAAACGATGACACAACCAATATCACCATTCCTCAGAGGTGTATATACATACATATACATGCAGCATGATGCCAGTCACGGTGAAATCATAATCTAAGATTTATTAATACTTGGAAGATCTCTGTCTATCAGCCAGCCAGCTCCAATCTCGATCCAGCCTCCAGAGGGCCGGGAGTAGGAAGTGTGCCCTTTCACCTTCATTTATTTATAGATGGCAGAAATGAGATCATTATTTCTCCAGTGCCATTTCACAAAACGTGTGCCTCTGACCCATTTGTATCGGTGCAAGACGGCTCTGAAATGTGGGCCCGAGGGTCCGGGCTGGTCCCCAGCCCCGCTGCCGGGAACACACAAGGACGAGCTGTCAGTGTCACACCAGCCAGCCCAGGGACGAGGCGGCTGCAAAGCACGACATGAGCAGGCTGTGCCACCGGTTCACAAACCGATAACGTGCCCATCTCCTTCCGGACCCCGCCGCCATCCCCACCCCGCACGCACCCCGCGTGTCGGAGTGTGCAGGAGTGTGCCTCTCCGGGTGGCAGTGTGCCTCTCCGGGTGGCAGCGGGGGGAGGGATGGAGCAGGGCTACCAGGGCTCACCTCCAGGGCCGCTCTCCCAGCACACAGCCCCCCCCTCTCCCCAGGCATCCCTTTCCAGCAAAATGACGCATCCTCCACAGAGCAGCGGCCGAGGTGCAGCCCTGCTCTCCTCCCCTTTGTGCTCCGCTTTCGCATTATTTTCGGGCGCGGGGGGGGGATTTAAAGGCAAATTAATTACATTTTAATAATATATTTTCATAAATTAGTTATCGCATTGAGGCTTTGCTGCCCGTCACCTGCTCCCGCTCCTTCCCCGCTCCCAGAGATGCCAGGGTTGGGAGCGGGGGGGACCGGGTCCCGCGCCCCTC
>VZRW01010204.1:286180-378669 GCA_013398125.1 Aegotheles bennettii | reverse complement strand
GGGGTACAACAGGGGTGGAGGGGGGGTGCAATAGGGGGAAAAATGGTGCTACAACAGGGAGATGTGATGGGGCTGCAGCAGGGGTGCAGGGGGGATGTAACGGGTATAATTGTGGGACATAATGGGGTTGCAAGGGAGACTGCAATGGGGATGTGCAAGGGGGATACAACAGGGGTTCAAGGGGGGATGCAACAGGAGGCGTGGTGGGGGAAGCAAAGAAGCTGCAAGGGCAATACAACAGGGGTGCAAGAGGGGTGCAGGGAGGCTACAATAGGGTGCAAAGGGAGTGCGAAGGGGATACAACATGGCTACAAGGAGGTACAAGAGGAATGCAAGGCAGCTGTACAGGGATACAGTGGAGACACTTTGGGGGATGCAATATCACTCCAGTTAGGGGTGCAGGAGAAATGCAACATGGGTGCAATGGGGATGCACTGCAACGGTTCAAAAGGCAGTGCAAGGGGTGAAAATACAACAGGATGCAAGGGACAATGTGATGGGGTGCAAGGGGGTACAGTGGGAAATGCAGTGCAGCTACAACAGGGATACAACAGGAATGTGAGGGGGTATGCAAAGGAGACACAGCAGGGATACAAAGAGATGCAACCAGGCTACAGAAGTTGTATAATGGGGTTGCCATGGGGATGCAACAGGGATGAAAAAGGGAATGTGATATGGCTGCAACAGGATTACAACAAGGAGATACAAAGGTGAATACAACAGGGGTTACAACAGATACAAAGGGGAACACAGAACTGCACCCCTCACGTGAAGCCTGGAAGCAAGCTTGGGAGTGGGGAATGTCTGTCCCCTTCCCAGCTCCTGGGACAGGGCTGTGACCAGGGAGCACAGAGCTCTGCCACGTTTCCCATGGAAAGGGCACAAAGGTTGAAATCAGAGCATCCCACTGATACTTTTACACCTGAAGTAGGATTTTTAAGCCTGCCATTGAAGTTACAAGCCTGTGACCTGCCCTCTCTTCCCAACAGATGACACTGTTTGCTCTCAAGAGCTGCATTTAAAATCTGCTCTAATTTTTCTTAAAACTGCCACCTAAATCCTTTTGCTATAAGCAAATTTACTTTCATTCCCCTTGGGTCACATATCAGCTTGGTGTGCACCTTTAAGATATGCCAAAAAATATGAGAAAACTTAATTAAATTGGAAATGAGATCAGCTCCTGAGTAAATGCAAGCAAATTGGGTCAAATCCTCACTGCATCCATGCTCTGATAAAGGATGTCCCTGTGGTCTGGCAGGCTGGGAGATCCAAGAGAGCCAGTGAAAAGGGCTTCCCAGGTCAGAATTTATTACAATAACCAAAAGCTTTTGATAACATGAGCTGTCAGAAGGGATTTACAACTGAAATCACGGTGGGCGAGTGAAGATGAGGCACAGCTTCATGCAGATTTTTTGGGGTTTTGTTTGAAGATCTTCCCAGTCAAGCTAGGCAAAGCAAAGTTGAGGTTCTCCTAAGGTGACCTAAGCAGACATGAGAGGCATTTCACAACCCTTTAAGTGTTGTTTGCTGCCATGTTTGTTTGTTCAACTTTCTCGTGCAGGGCCCCAGGCTCCCCCAGGACACGTGAAGGACAGACAGTGCTGACTCATGACAGGGATGGATTACACACTGGGTGGTTATTCCAGGCCATCTGGTGGGAACACCCCTGGAAACAGCCATGGCAAGTCATGGCTCTTAAAATAGAGAAGCTGAAGCAGAGACCTGCAGTGGTTTTATGTAAAAACACGGCAGGAGCTATCCAGGAAACCCACTCTCACAATCTCAGCATGCAGCCACAAAGAGTCATTGAGTGTCTTCTTTGGTGACGATGGGGAAAGGAGGGATCTTCAGGTCTCTCCTGAGCCAGCCACCATGGGGACAAGATCACAGCTTCAACAGGTCACAGCCTAGGTGAGGCAGTTGTCAGGACCATGGTGACTTTGCTGGACAGGGGTCAAGGCTGCTGCTCCATCCCAGCACAGCAGAGACCTTGGGCTCTCCAGGTGGCATGGGGGGCCAAGGGGCACCACGGGAGGCTGAGGAGAAGCCCCAGCAGCTCCCTGGGCACCTCTTTGGGGACCCTGCAAAGCTATTTTTTTTGGAGGGCTGCAGTGTGGCAAGCTCAAATTAAAGGCCAGGGCATGTACTGACCTGCCCTATGTGTTTCACTTCTCTCAGCTCACAGACACAACTTATCACACAGCTGGGGCAGCTGGCGAGGACTGAGTCACTCCCCTGTCACCCCCTGAGCCTGCCAGAGGTTTGGAGCCCAGCGCCAGCCACCCTGGCCCTCAGCCAATAATTCCTCATTCCTAATGGAGTGTCAGGAGTCAGGCTTCCCACTGGCACAGATGCACGGCTTTGGTGCTGAGAGCGGGGCAGAGGATGACTTATGGCCCAGTTAGAAACAAAATGTCTTTTTAAATCAGAGTAGCCACAAGTAAAAAGATAACATAATCAGGATTAGCTGTCCTATGTTGTCAGAAATGAGACAGCAAGATTCCCACATAAACTGTTTCCTTTTCCACAGGAAGGTGGAAGCTCTGGTTGGATTGAGGCCAGGGTAGCTGTGGAGAACTGAAGCTAGAAGCTCGCCAAGCCGAGGAGCAGCGTTGCCCCACCAGATGAAAGGCTTCCATGTTTTTTTCCACGGCTGGGTGACGAATCCCCAGGGGGCACGGCGGGACTGTTTGCAGCCGTAACAAGTGATGGCACGCCGCTTGGGCAAAGTGAATCATCTTCCCAGGGTGACTTGTCCCCATCTGTTTCCACTCAGGCAGTGCTGGCCCTGCAGCACGATTCCGTGAGCAATTCCCAAAGGGACTGGGGCAGGCGAGTGCCTCACAGCCCACCCACGGCTGCTGTTGTGGAATGTCTCACCGTGCCCTGAGTAGGGGGCAATTTAATGACATACAGCTGCCAAAATTCACCCCCCAGGGCAGGGATAAGATCCCAGCTCACCCCGGTTTGCAAACAGCAGCTCACAGTGAGCACAGGGGTAAATAACACCTACGGGCACCGCTCCGGGCAGCCGCCCCATCACCCTGCAACAGCCTCATTGCACAACCTGGCACAAACGCAGGAACAAATGCTCCTGACTTTCAAAACATTATAAAGCAAGACCTGGTTTGCCTATCAACAACTTTAAATAATGCTCTCTTAACTCCACTCAAAGTTAATGCATATATTACACGCATTTTAATTACAGCTGTAAGAGCTAACAATAAGGATGTATTTATTTTCACAAAACCCTCCCTGTTCGGTGGCTGCAGTGTCTTTATGGAGGGATGACTTCAAAGCCATGTCTAATCATCGTGCGTCAAAGCCTTCATTTCAGATTACTGCCTGCTCTCCCATGTCTTCAGAAGCTGAAAACATGATGAGGCATTTTCCCTTGAACTGCTCCAGCGGGCAGGCTTTCACGCTTCAAACCACTGCTTGAGCAATACCAATGTATTAAGTTGAAAAAGAAAACCCGATCAGAGTCCTGCACTAGCAAAGGAATTATGCCCTGACAGTACTTTATTCAGTAGAACATGTACCTTCTAGAAGTACAAATAAAGATTAAGTATCAAAGACGACCTCCCTGGTTCAAAACATACCAGGTATCTTGCACACCACGTATTTTTAGCCTGAATTATACCAAATTTTGAAAGGGTCAGGCCAGGACACTTGTCGTCACCAAAGCCGATTCCCAAATGACCACATTTAGTCATTAGCACTGAAGCCACTTCCCAAATGACCAAATTTGGTCTGCAACCCAACGGTGACCTTTAGCGATACCAAATGGCCCGAGTGCTTTGCTACTTATTAACTCGAAATTCCTGGAGCCCACGATAAAATACTCTGCCCGATGGCTGTGATAAGGTCACCGAGAGCCCAAAGGTCATTTCATTTGCCCAAAGGAACCTACTTTTACAGTGATGTTGGTGACTTTGGGGGCTGGCCTTTCCTGCTCCTCCCACAGACCTCCCCTCACTGCAGTGGATGTTGACAGAGCTGCAGCTTGGGTAAAAACAATAAAAATGAGGACAGACACAACACCTGAAAACCTGGCACAGGGGAAGGGCAGTGAGTGGACCCCTTGTCCAGAAAACAGAGCTATGGTGGTATCTGGGGAGCACCAGCCTGAGGGTGCCAGTCCCCACACCAGACCCTCACACCCCAGCACCACGCTCTGCCCACGCTGCCAGAGCTTCACCAGAGCCACACACTTCCCTTTTTGGGGGCATGGGCTCCTGGAGATGCTGGATGGGGCAGGCCCTGCAGAAGGTGCACGGCAGTGCTGATGTTCCCAGCAGCGCTAAACCCCCAGCCAGCACATGGCCACCACATTTTGCCCACAGGAGAAATAAGATCTTGGCATTATTTTCAGGTGCCGAGCAAAGCCCCAGGGCAGCCCCGTGCGTGAGGAGCCCCCATGAGTCACACTGCCCTTCCAGCCCAGAATAGGCTTCCTCTGTTAGAGTAGAAGGGGATGTGGGCTCGCCCGCAGTCTCTTCCTACAACTCTCCCAGAGAGACACAGGAAACATCAGAGATCCTCTCTGTCCATCTCTGCCAGCAAAAACAAAGCTGTGGGTGTCCTGCAAGGCAGTCAGGGCTGAGGCTGACAAGATGTGGCTGCCCCCAAGGGGAGAGGAGAAACCCCCACAGGGCTGCCAGACCCTCACGCCTCCGCTGTCCCTGAGCTGGCATACGACACGGGGACACATCCCACCCCATCCACCCCTCACCACCTTCCTGGGAGCAGAAAGATGTCAAAGGTCTGAACTGCTGCTCCAGCCACAGCCCCCCTGCACCCAGCATGGGCTGTCAACAAAGCTTGGCTGAAGGACCCTCAGGAGGAGTGGGCAGGGCCAGGCAGCACCTACTCACTGCTCCAAGCTCTTGTCCAAACTGGCTCCAGCACAGCCTGCAGCCTCATCACCTGCAGCCTCTTCCCTAGGAACAGGAAGAGGGGATCAGGGGCTTTATTAGGGAATGTCCCACAGGTGCTGCTCAGGTGGAGGAGGTGCCCCCCACCCAGCATCTCTCAGGGTAGGGGCAAAAACCCAACCCAGGTTGGTTTCACCTGCAGCTTCCCCCCTCTTATGCAAGACCAGGACAGCCCTGACCTGGGCAGGCTCACGAGCCTGCATCGAGCGGGTTTTATGGCCTGATAAGGAGCAGAAAGTACATGCACAGAAAGTGCAGTAAACAGAGAGATAAAGTGGTGCAGGAAGGAGGGTGAGCTCCCCGTGTCCCCCCCGCCGGCCGCCCAGCTGCTGCCTGTCCCCATGGAGGGTGGCCCTGCCGATAACGCTGGGATGGAGGGAAAAGGGGAGGCTGATAAGGGAGGAGTGCTGGGCACAAACACGGCATTGGTGAGGGCGGGTCAGGGTTAAAGCCCTCATAGGCACCACAACAAACATTTGCTTTTTGACGCCAGGGTAGCCAAAGCGAGCCTGGTTCTGGGGGGAGCTCCGGGTTTGGATGACTCTGACCCCAAGGCTGCAGTTGTTGTCACAAGCCGTCAGCTCATGCTGCCCTTTCAGCAAGGTCAGGCAGGAGATTTACAACCCCAAAAGCTGTCATTTTCCCTCCTTCTTTATTAGTGTCCTCCGGAGCCCGTCCTGCCCAAGGCCAACTCATTTGAGAGCCAGGGCAGAGACAGCACCGTACAGCCCCTGTTACTGTGGAGGGTCACACGCCTGCTCCTCAGGCAGCTGTGTTCATCACCCAGCACCAGGGCAGCAGGGAAGAGATCTGAATCCCTGTCCAACCAAAATGGATTGCAGTGCCCATTCCTGCACTTGCAGCACCCACCTTGGAGAGACACAGCCACCTCCCCAGCCAGACTGGGATGTCACTGCAGTCAGCTGTGCTGCATTTCTGGGAGCCCCTCCATGCGAGGTGTTTTATGGCAGCTCCATGTGACCCTGTTAATTGGTTTAGACAGGGCTGGGAGCCGTGCACCGGAGCTTCTGGATCTGGATGTGCACAGGCAGCCGTGCAGGCAGGGCAGCAGGGTACAAGCAGCCTTCATGGCTGTTCTCAGGCAAAGGAAAGAGATGGTGAAACACCCTGTAAGCACAGGGAGAAAAATCCAAGGCACCTGAAGATGCCACTTAGCCTGACTTCTTGTTGTACCTCCTGCCATTATACTCAGTCAGGGGCCAACAAATGCATCTCCAGCCAACAGCTGGCACATGGCAGAGGGGGAAGGGAGTGTGGGGGACAGTTTCCCTATAAAAGCCATCCCAGTTGCAGCATCCTCACTTGAGTGACACCTTGGCCAAACTCACGTGTCCCCCTTCTGCCACACGGCAGGAGCCAGACCCATGTGCATGCACCTTGGGTCACCAGCCTCAGACTGCTGGGCTGGGGACACTTAGCTGGGAGTCTGGGGGGCAGCACTGGGGGCATCACGTGACTTCTCCAAGGCTGCACCACTGTGGCTGAGCCAGCAGGGCCTGTTAACTGTGAGCTAATGAATGTGGCCATCCTGCAGCAACCACCCCGCAGCAACCATCCTGCAGCAGGGCACATCACAGCTCTGGGTGAAGGGAGAAGCAGATAAAAGCTCATGGCCTGGAGCACTGCACAGTTTATCACTTTCTCACAGCATGACTTTCCGACCAAGGCAGAAGCAGAACAAAACACAGACATGATCAAAACTTCCATGTCCAGGGTGTCCCACCAACACCGTCTTTCACTGGGGTTTCTTGTGCCCACCACCAGTGCCCTCCAGAAACCCCTCTGTCCCCACTGCTGACTCTTTCATCATCTGCTCCATCCACCTCCTGGTCCTGCAGGCTCTTGACCTCGAGCCTAGGGTGGCCCAGGGAGCCCAGTGCTGGCCCAGCACTGCGTGGGGTGGTCCCTGCTGGTGCCCAGGCATGGCAGGCGTCCCTCAGCAGGTGCCTCCTTGTAGGGAGGGATGCTGGGGTCTAGCAGAGCAGTTGCTCCTCCAGGATGGAAAAGTTGGTTCAGAAGAGTTGGTTTTCCCTCAGGGCAGAAGTTCAAAGTCTCCATGCTGCTTTGTACTGGGAGATGGAAATCAGGGAAAGGAGGAAATGGTGATTCCTCTTTGTGTTTGTGATCGACACAGCTGACTGCTCCACTTGGCCTCCGGACTGGCTGCAGAGGGACGGATACACAAACACACACACGCCACACGCATATATTTATAACCACACTCGCAGCGACTCATTTTGTCAGAGTCCCCGAAGATGTTGCTCTTCATCTTGCTTTCGCTCCTCAATTTCAACCCATCTCTGAGCCTGAAAATCTGCTCCTTCAACGTGAGGTCTTTTGGAGAAACCAAAATAGCCAGACCTGAAGTCGTCGATGCTGTGGTGAAGGTACGTTCCTTTGCCTGGAGGAGACAGATGTTGAGCTGCCAGAGGCTTTCTTAGCTACATAATCTTGCATTTTATTTGTTTTCCACAGATGAATTTCAAGTGAAAAAAAAAAGTTAATAATTTACATCATTTTATACTCTTAAAGTAAAAAATCAGCCTGTGGTTGAGTAGGATGTTTGCTGTTATTTTAGCCTGCATGGGAATATAACAGAAATAACATTTGCTGTTTCTTTTGGGAATGGAGTTAGGAAAGGAGGAAAACCTCTGTGCACAGTAAAAATAATTTTCACTTTAAATCCATGGGGCTTTGTTTTGTGACACATTATTTACCCTCTTTGTGTGCTAATTATTCTGAGATATTCTTGCCTAATTAAACGTATTCTCAGGACAGCAGAGAGTATCATATTAGTGCGGTACAAAATTGAAAAGCCTGATTGCTAATTTATGTAAATAGACCCTCACTACCAGGCTTACTCTGTAGCAGCTGAAGTCAACGTGTTCTTTTAAAAGAACCATGTTTTGGAGTTGTGGCTTTCACAAGTCCCCTCCGAGATGTCACAGTAGCAGAGGACACGGTGCTCGGTGTTAGCTCGATGGCTGCGTGTGCCCAACAGCAGCAACGGGGAACGCCACCGTTTAGTTGGGCTTCAATCCTTGTGTTGCACACAGCTGGAGAAGAAGGGTTTGCATTTCTGGATTGTTCTTCCTGTACTGTCAGCACTGTGGGAAATATATACTAAATAATGGGCAATATATTATTTTCTTACAAGTTTCAGGGAGCAAAAAGGGGCTTTTTGTCCACAAATATCACATGCAAGGTTCAAAGAGAGACAAAGGCAGGGGCAGAAGCCCCTGTGCATGCCGGGCTGTGGGGTGAGCTGGGCTTTCCCATGGGGAATTCCAGCACCAGCCATGGGAGCTGGGCCAGGCTGGGGCAGCCCCCACCCCCAGCACCCCGCAGCTGCCCTGCGGTGCCACAGCCCATAGGTGCCAGGACCCTGTTTTCAGACCGGGGTTGCTCTGGGCTCTGCAGGCTATATCAAAGGTGTCTGCTGGCAGCACACACAGCTCTCAGAAGGCACGGCACAGCAGTAGGACCTAGGGGGTATATACACCAGAAAAAGGATGGAAACCATTGCAGTGGATTGGTGATGGGCTCAAGCGGGCTTTCCTCGATGCCCCCCCAAGTCCTCCTGCCACACCCATCCTGGGAACCCAGTCAGACAAGATGTTTGTGCATGGCACTGGTCTGGAGTAGAGAAGAAAACCTACACAGAAAGGGGCAGGGAGGGGAGCAAAGGGTGACCAGCTGTAGGTGGTGGGGGCCAGAAGCAGCACCCCAGCAGTGGTGGGAGGGGAGCGGGCTGGCAGCATCAGCTCTCGCTGCCCTTTCCTCTCCACACTTCCTCCTCAGAGGCAGGCACGGAAGTTTTTCAACAAACCCGAAAATGCTCTGTTTGCAAGTTTCCTCTCCTAGCTCGAGTGCAGGCATGAGATGGCTCTGAAAAGCAGAAGGAATTCGCTCTGGCCACTGCCCCTCTCCCACGGCCCTAGGCTGAGTGTTGGTTCTTCCACAAAGGAGTTCCCCTGCACCAGTAACCACTTCTGTTTAACCTCTTCCCAATCCTCCAAAGCCCACCATGTGCAAACTTATGTCTGCTCCTTCCCCTTGCAGATCATTTCTCGCTGTGACATTATGTTGCTGATGGAAATAAAGGAGAACAAGAACCGGGTTTGTCCTCTCCTGGTGGAGAAGCTCACCAGGTAGGGTAGCCACGGGCAAGCAGGCAAATATTGGGAAAGATGCTTGGAAATACCCGTGCTTGGCTCAGCACTGCCTCACCGGGGCGGAAGCTCAATGTTCAGGCTCTGTCCCAGCCGCCGAGGAAGGACCAGGTTCTGGCAGCCTCGCTGAAGGTCAGGAGCAAAACCAGCTCCAGGCCACTGCAGGACACATATTTTTAAATTAAAATAACAAGTTAGATTCAATTTGTTAAAGATTAATTCTCAAAGGAAAGCAGAAGGGAGGGACAGGCACTCACCTGGTTACCCCCAGGCTGCGGCAAGACAGCTGCCTTTCTGCAGGGGTGGGAATTGCTGTGGGTTGGGGATTGCCTGCCTGGACTGACAGGCCAGAGGAGAGAGGAGCATACACCTGGCTGGACGTGAGACCCCGCTGAAAGAGAGCCAGAGGCTGCAGGGAGAATGTACAGTAGAAGAGCCAGCGATGGAGCACAGGTCCAGACCATAGCTCCTGAGAAGGTTTTTTGTCTCTACCACCTGCCTCTGAGGTCAGGCAGGCAAAGTCCCCTACCCTTGGGCACAGGCAAAATTATCCCCCCCTCAGCCCCTTGTGGATGTAGAAATAAACCCAGGAACACCACTTTCCTTCCAGTCTGCTGAAGGGGCCGAAGGAGGAGTACAGCTGTGCGATCAGCGAGAGGCTGGGGAGAAAAAGCTACAAGGAGCAGTACGCCTTCATCTACAGGTGAGCCAGCCCCTCGCCCTGCCCTCCCACCTCGCAGCCCTGCAGAGACAGGCTGGACATGGTGGTGATGGCTTTGCTCCGAGGGAGACAGAGCGGTGCCTGGATGTGGGGATCATCCCAGGCACAAACACCAACTTGGCTGTATCCATCCTGGATCATGGCCTGGGGTCCAGGTTGGAGCACAGAGTCAGGGTCAGGCACATCCCAGCAAGCCACAGCGTGTCATCCCCCATCCTGTTTACCCTGCTGCAGGCAACACCAGGTATCAGTGAAGCAAACCTACCAGTACCCTGACACCCAGCCTGGGGACGAGGATGCCTTCTCCAGAGAGCCCTTTGCCATCTGGTTCCAGTCTCCAAAAACCGGTGAGACATTTCCAAACAAATCGTTCTCCCACTGCTGAGTCTCACAGAGCCAGACGGTGCTGGCTGGACCCAGGCATGTGGTGGAGGCAGGTGGAAAGGGCCACATCCAGCCCCCCACTGCCTTTCCTTACAAGAGCAGCATTTGCCTTTGGGGCTGCTGCCCCTGGCATCGCCCACAGCTCAGTGCATGCTGCAGCCCCGGAGGCCAAGCAGCCCCAGGAAAACCTCTGCCACCACCACAGGCAGTGTTTTAGTGGACGTGCCCCGTGCCGCTGGCACAGCCCCAGGAGCAGCCATCGCCGTGGGGGTCGGGGCAGGGGTTGCCTTGCCCTGACACTGCACCTCAGCACGGCCCAGCTCGGCAGCTGATGGGGCGCACTGTGCAATTGCACAGCAAATGCCAGGACAGGAGCTTGTTCCTCTTCAGAAAAACCTTCTCGTTTCCAAGTCAAACTCTGTTTCTCTGTGACTCAGTGTGCATTTAACCATTATGGTTTTTTCCTGTTCTTTTGCCTGGTTTTTTAGCTGTCAAAGACTTTGCTGTAATTCCTCTGCACACCACACCAGAGACAGCAGTACGGGAGATTGATGAGCTCTATGATGTGTATTTAGATGTAAAACAGCGCTGGAAAACTGAGGTTAGTTGATGCATCTACGTTATTAACAGCAGCGTTGGTACCATGTCACCTGCCATGCTATCCACTATCCACAGCCTGATAACCTTAAAACCTTAACAAGCCCCAGGTTTTGAGTTCCTCTTTGATGTATTTCCATTGAGTTCTCCACATTTTAATTGGTAAACTCAATCTCCTAGTAGAACTGCTGCTTTGTCAGCATGCCCTGGTGGTGTACCCAGCAGAAAGGAGGAGCCCCACCACACTCAATGAGAGCTCACTATTTGAGCTGTATGGGCTGTTGGGAGCACCTGGGACCCTGAAAGTCCTTGCTGGTGGTCTTTTGAAGAGCTGTCCTCATGATTACTTTTGAAAACCCTCCTATCTTCCAGAACTTCATCTTCATGGGGGACTTTAATGCTGGATGTAGCTATGTTCCCCAAAAGCAGTGGAAGAACATCCGGCTGAGGACTTACTCCGAATTTGTCTGGCTAATCGGTGACAAAAATGACACGACGGTGAAGAGGAGCACAAGCTGTCCGTATGACAGGTAAGGGGTTCACTGCCAAACTGTTCCTTGTTTATGACTTTCTGAGAAAAAAATTATATAGAAAGGTGTCAATGACTGTCAGATAAAGCAAATGTGCATGAGGCCTTCAAAGATAAAGCAGTGTCCAGGGGAAAATGGAATCTGAATATTTCTAGTCAGGAGCACAAAGCACTTTGCAGCCTTGTTGGCAAGCAGTTTTGCAAAAAGGGCAAGATTTCATGCAAAAACAGCCATTGCTGTGGCTTAGATGGAGATATATGGCGGGCAATTACACAGCACTTATCTGCAGAGCCCTGCAGACACCCAGGCAGAAGATGCTGCTGCCTCCTCCGTACCAGCTTTGCGCCGGGTTTTTTGCTCTTGCATTCATAATTGGGATTGACAAATGCAAAATCCCATTCTGCTCAGAAGGTGGGACACCTCGCCTTCCCCAGCACGTGGCAAGTCCTGCTGCTACCTGCAGCTCCCTCAGCAGGGACAATAAATACATCAGCTTATTACAGCCCAAAGTCAAGACTTAAACCTCTTGTAGAATGAGCTTCTGGATCCAAAGCAGGACTTCACTGAGACTCCAGTCATTGGTGTCCTATGATTTTTGTATCCAAAGTACAGCTTTGAACTTTGCAGCACTGCTGGGGTGGGTTTAGACACAAGTCATTCAGGGTTGGCTTCCAAGGTATTTAGATGTCTCACTCCCAAGGAAAGCAATCGGCCAAACTCAGCAGAAAGCACATGCTGGTGTCTCTAAGTAGGCAGCCCGTGGGAAAAGACGAGCCATATGTAGCTGTGACTCCATCAAGGCCAGCTCTCTGGCCACTGGCTCAGTGGAGCATGGCTGACGCTGCTCGGGTACTCCATAACAGCATCCCATTCCCTTGCTCCTTGCAGGATCGTTGTGAGCGGGCAGAATCTCGTTCACGCCATCGTGCCACAGTCCGTCAATATCTTCGATTTCCAGAAGGACTTTCAGATGACCGAGGAGCAGGTAGGCACAGCATGGCCTCTGCAGCAGTGGGACAAGGGCTAACAGGGGAGGACAAAGCCAGGCAGTTTTAAACACAGTCTTGCCCATAAAACCATTGAATTATCCCCAAGTGATGCAATGCTCACGTCACACCTCCCCACATCCAGCACAGCACATTCATCTCCCCATCACTGCAGTGAAGCCCTCTGGGCAGGGTTTGGAAAGAGCATGGGCAGCCGGCCCCCAACCCCTCTGTGCTGTTGTCTTGCAGGCGCTGGGGGTGAGCGACCACTTCCCTGTAGAGTTTGAGTTAAAAACAAAAGGTGGTTTCTTCAACTGGCTGAAATCGAAGTTTTCAAAGAAGAGGAGATCAAGGAAAAGCCGCCACTCGAGATCATGAGTGTGTCGAGTCCTCTCACGTGGCGTGGGAATACATGGATGCCAACAGACTTGTAGAAGACTATTGTAGATGTACTCACAGCAAGTGCAATATTTCATGGGAAAAAACAAAACAAACCCAAAAACAAATACTCTGTTAAACTTAAAACATTTTGGGTAAGAAGGTGAACTAAACCTTCAGGTTATTTTCCTTATTGTACATGAAAATAAAACAGCTAGAAGCAGCACACTAAGCTAATGTACTGATCCCAAATGTAAAGAGCTACTGCAAGGATAAAATACTTCTGTGTGCTTTATCTGTAAGGGCTGAAAGGCAGAGATCTCCACCCATCCATGGAGGCTCTGGAGCTCTGCTATTCCTCTGCAGGGGCAGGGGGATTAAAAGGATCTTTCTGCATCGTGTGGGTGTGTGTGGATGTGGATGCTTCAGAGCCGCAACCAGAGGGGCACAGGTCTGTGCCTGGTGATTTGCAACGTAAAATGTTGCTGGACTTTGAGTATTTGCTCTGTCTGGGTTTGAAACTGCCCATAGCATCAAGGGCTGGGGGAATGACATAAAAAGCCAAAGGGACAGGCAGTGGGAGCCCATTTTCAGAACTAACCCAGCCAGGAAGCAGCAGGAATGGAGCTATGGTGGTTCCCACCCCTGCTTACCTGCTAGCTGCCACCACCCTGCCTGCAAACTGCAGGTGAGGAGTCCTGTGGATCCCAGGTGACAGCGCTGCCATCAGAGAGCATGAGCAAAATTTAAATTAAAATCTGATCTCAGCATTCTGACATGGAAACGAGCTGCATCTCTTCCCAAAAAAACCTCCAAGGCAGCCTGAAGTTCTCCAATGAATTGGCCTGTATGATGATTATTTAATGCAGTGGTGCAGCAATCTGTTTTCAGCTCAGCCCACAGGCTGTATTTAGTGCAAACCAAACCCTGTAACACAGATGGCATCTGAAAAGTCGGAATAATCCAACTGTTAGTAGAGGCAAACATTCATCTTCCTCCACCAAAGCCCCCTGCTTTGTCTGCTGAAGGGGCAGGGAGGGCAAGAAAACAAGGTATGTTTTTAGGGGAGAAAAACAGTTTGGCCTTTGCAAAACTCACTGTCTGGGGAGAAAGAATTTGAGGAAAGCAACTAAACTGAGAGATCATCCCAAAAGGGAGGGAGGGAGGGACGCAGGGCAGACAGAAACCCCCAAAATTTCAATAGCAATTAATCTTGGAACAATACAGCATTTCATAAGCTCCCTCAGTTATACTCCAGCCAGGGTAAAAGGAGAAAAAGAGCCTGATTTAGTACAAATATTTACATTGGGATTTTTATAGAAATGACACTGTCTGGCTTACAGCAGTGATGGACCATGTGGAGGCTGAAATCAGTCTGCATCTCTGGCCTCACATCTTAGTCCTACGTAAGTCCCTGCTGCCTTTTGGCTTTCAGAAAGAAGCAATGCACAAAGGAATAAATCACACTCTAGGAGAGCAATAATGGATACATTCAATCATTGAAAATATGTATATATGGCTTTTACTGGAAAAGCTTTGTCCTTTTTTGTGACATTGAAAATAATCCCTTACCCAGCATCTGAAGATAAGAGATGTGGCCAGGGAGTAGCTGCTGCAGCCTCAGGCATGGTGTTAGTGGCTGCTGGTTGGAGATGCTATTGCAGATGCTGAGCATTTGACTGGCAGAGGGACATCTTAATGCAAAATGATGTTCCTCTGTGAAGAGCTGGGGTGCACTTCTGTGGGACTCAAAGCAGACAGACAGCATCTGCGCTTGGTTCCTAACGTTTGATAGGGGCTGGGAGGTGTCCAAAGCTCGTGCAGTCAGTCTCATTAGATATTTCTGCATATATCCTGTATATTCATTAGAAAACTTTGTAAATTCATCCTAAAATGTTTAACAGTTTATGTCTTCTCTAGATTTTCCCCATCATGGGATCATTACCCAGTCATCCCAACTGCAAAGGGGTTTTTCAATTGTTCCAGTCTGCAGGAGCCTCGGTGTATTCTGCAGCCAGATCAAAATTTCTCTTTAAACAAATGAGATTTTGTGAGCTTCATCTATGATCAAACAGAAGTTTTACACTGGGAATCTGAAATGGCCTGGAGAGACTTTGTCTCATGCAAGCCAGGTCTCAGATCATGGCTGGGAGAGAAACAAAGAAGCTCTTCAGAAGCTGAAAACTGTTTCCTCTGCAGCAGCCCTGGCCAGGTGAGAACACAGAGCAGATAGGCTAAAGTTGAACAAAAAGTGCTGAGACCCCTCAATCCCTCAGGTTTGGGTCCTTGGGAAGCCCTTCTCCAGTGCAGGATACTGGAGGCATTCTCAGTTCCCACAGATCCAAGGTCTTCACTGCCCCACAAAGCCCCCAGCCCCATGGAGGTCCCTGCTACCCTGTGCTGGGGATGGAGCCTGGGCTGTCCTTTGCCTTGCAGGAATCCACACCAGAATGGGTTTTGCTGCCCTGGGTGCGTAAGTCCCTTGCCAGGGAAACCCCCAGCAACCCCCAGCAGCAGCCCAAGGCAGGACTGCTGTTTCTCCATAACCTCCATCATCTCCACTGGCTAGGACTGTCCATCTGCACCTTGGATTCATCTGAACAGGGCTTGGTGCCCTCTTCCTGGCCTTAGCCCTGCTTCCCACTAACCCCTGAGGGCCCCGACACCTCTCTGTCTGTGGCACACGGTGAGACACCCTTTGGCAATGGTAAGGCTCTGTGTACCTCCTTTTGCCTCCTTATAGGTGCTGGTGGCAATGAGGACACAGGAGAGCTGGTACAAAATCCCACAGGGACACACCTGGCTTGTTCATTCAGGGCCTGTATGTCCCCAGACACAGACCACCACAGCATGCCCTGCGACTGAACATGCAACACTAGGGGAACATTAAGAAATTGTATACAAACCACCCTCAATCAGACAAACATGCTGGGATGTGCTGTTTCACAAGCTGCACAGGACAGGGGTCAGCAGGACCAGGGACTGTCCCCTCTCTACATCAGGGCAGGTGTCCCCACTTCTGAAGACCTTCAGCATGACAATATCCACATGCAGCCCATCCTCTCTTATTTGGGTTCATATCCACATTTGCTTTGCTTTCCTGAAGGTTTAACTGTGCTCAAATACACACAGACATGAGCAATTCAAGTCTGAACTCCCTCCAAAGCTCCTGCTGCCTCCCTGCCCGTGGGTGATGGGCAAACAGAAGCAGGTACCAAAGTGAAGGGGCTTGGGCTGGGATCCGTATGCATCCTGTGTGCAGACATACAGATGTACACGTGTACAGATGTGCAGCTACATACAGATGTGCAGCAAGCACCTGAGATGCAGCCCTGGTGATGGTTGTGTTGCAGCACTGATAGCGATACCAAAAGCAAAAGAAACAAAGAACCTCCCAGTGTGGGGCTGCTGAAAGCAGCAGCTGGTCCAAGCCTGGCTGCTTCACGGCTCCCTCGGCGTCTGGAGGGGTCATGGGGAGCAGCTGGGTGCTCCGGGCTGGCCTTGGCCACTCACCAATGGAGCATCCGCTGCGGGAAAGGACCAAGAGGCAGCAAAGGCTCCCTGGGCGGTGCTCGCAGGGCACCCACGGGGGGGGTTGTTCTCAATCCCCCCGTAGCACAGCGTTCCTGGTCCTTGCTGGGGCTTTCCTCTGCCGAGCCGGCCAAGGAGGCGGAGAGCAGGGGGGAGGACAGCAGAATCTGTCCCCCGCCTTTATTCAAAAGGGAAAACAATGTGAAAAGAAATCACAATGTGCATCAAAACAAATCAATGTGGAAACAAATTCACTTTAAAGGGTCATTAAAAGCATTTCCCCCTCCTCGGTCAGCCCTGCGCCCAGGACCAGGCGGCTTCCCCCTGCCGCAGGGGCTCCCGCACCCGCCCCCGCACCGCGCGTTCCCAGGGTGCCCCCTGCCGGCACCGCCGCAGCCCGCAGTCCCCGGGCGGCACCGCCGCAGGGTCCCATCCCCGGCTGGGAGCGGAGGGTCCCGCACCCCGGCCCGTGCCCGCACGGCCCCTCTCACCGCTGAGGGCTGAGCCCGCAGCTGCGCCGCAGCGTCCCTGGTCCCGCTGTGCCTCTGAAGGAGCTCCGCAGCAAAAAGGTAGCACATTTTTCCCATTCCCTTGGCTCCAGGCCTGTCGCTCCATTGCCCGCAGTTATTTACCCAGCAAACACCCTGCGGTGACCTTCGCGAGACCGCCCCACTCGCAGGCAGCAGCTCCAGGGCCAGGTGCTGGCAGGTCGCAGGGCACAGCCACCCAGGGAACACCTTGGTGTCACCCGCCACAGCTGCACCAAGAGTATCAGGGTGGCCAGTTCAGTCCAGCAGTGACCACAGCCTTTCCAGCCTGCTCACCCCCCTGGGATGTCTTTCAGTGTCTCCGCTTTTGCCCTGTAGCAGATTGTACCAGGTTTGGGGAGAGATGGGAGGCTGCTCTGGCACCAGCACCACCACCCCCTCCCTGCTGTGCCCACCTGCAGCCAACACCACCAACCCCCTTCTCAGTGCTGGGGGAAACTGCCCTCAGGGCTGGGGGCTCTTTCTGCAACCCTTGGGGCCAGGCTTAGCCCACATTCCTCTCCACCATCCCAAGGGTTGAGTGCCACAACCTTTCCACTGTCACCAGGTATAAAATCATGCTGTTCTCTCCAGGCAGCCTGGTTCTCTACCCCATGCAAAAAACAAGGTTAAATACTTCATCTGTCATTTTAAATACCGTGCCTGGTGTTTGCAGGGTATTTTCTGTTAGTCGGGAGGCAGATTTATAGGAATTAATTCCCATACTGGCAAAGGAACCAGAAAGCTTCCCTGAAAACCTCTGCAAATGCTGGCATTTGAGACACAACTGCTTTCTGTGCGTCTCAGTTGGGAGGGGAGGGCTGACCCCAGGCATTTTCAGTGAAGCCAGATGCCTAATCCCACCCCCCCAAAAAGAAAATACCCTAGCAGGACATGACTGTCAGAAAGAAATACCCTTCCAGCAAGGCCAGCTCCTCCCCAGGGCTCGAAGGATTCACAGGCTTCCAGCTAAGCATGGATGTAAATATGTGCAGTCCCAAGGTCCTGCAGAAAGGCAGTTCATCACAGGAAAGAGCTGTCAAACATACCTCTGGGTCCTGCTAAATCATATTTTACCCATCAATTTTTTTTTAAAAAATCATATATCTATAAGCCTTTCATTATATAAAGAATGCACTTTAAATCCTGGTCAAATTAATAGCGACATGAGTTATAAATCCAGCCTGACTCAGTGACAATATTTTTTCTAAGTGTGTAATATAAATTTACAACTACGAAAATTAACTCTGAAAGTCTGAGAAACCCTGAAAAGCCATTTAAAAGCATTTTCCCAGGAGGCTCTGAGGAAACAGCCCCGCACGAGAGGGAGAGCTGGCAGCAGGGCTGTTTTGATAACCTGTGAGAGGGACCTGCTGAATATTAACGATTACTGCAGGCTGTGGAGGGAAAAAATTGCTGTAACCCCTCCTGCTGCTTCCTCTGCAGCTCAGAGGGAGCCGTGAAGATGTGGCACCTCCTGGCAGGGATAGGGATGGGAACTTCTCCAAGTTACTGTAACACAGGGGAAAATTATTTTTTAAACTAAACATTTGCTTACAGGAGTCAGGGAGTTTGATGTTGAAATGTGTGGGTACCAGGTGGGTTTGCCCCCAGCCCACAGCAGTGCAGCGGGGCTGGGTGCTCCAGCAGCACATCCCACACCCAAGGTTCAGACACTCCTTTCTGCTACTCTGGATGTGGACAGGAGATGTGAAAAATAGGAAAAATGAGAAAAAATGAGAAAACTAATGAGAAAAATTAGAAAAATAAGATCCTCCAAGCCAGCTGGCACAGAACACAGAACAAAGACCTGGGGATGCTGGCAGCAGCTTTGCAAGACCTCGTCCCCTGTGTCCCAGCGGCTCCTGAGCTGTCCCTGACCTGGCAGAGGCCAAACCAGGCAACCAGCTTTGTTTGGCCCATGGGAGAGTGGGGCACAGCCAGCTGTCATGATAACAAATGCTTTGGAAAGAGTCTTCAAACAAATAAAAACCACTGCGTAAAAAAGCATTGTGCCATTCCCTGAATTAACAGTTTCATGCAACTCCATCCCAGTTTCTGTCAAGTGATTTCTGTTTATACATAACCACTTTGGACAGGCTTTTAAATGTGATTAATACATAGCTTGTTTCTTTTTTTAAGTAAGAAAGGTGCATTGTCTGCACTGCAAGCACATTTCAATGTGGGGTAAAAAAAATTGAAAATAAAGTCAAATCAGCTTAAACCAAATACATTTAGAAGATAAAAAATGAGTAGAGAAAAAAGCAGGTTCTGGATTGGAAACTTCACAATCATCTCACTTTCCACAGACATTTAGAGGGAAAACTAATTACAGGTTTTGCATAATCTGACCAAAACCAGAGTCCTCCTAAGCAACAGCCCCACTGCCTGCATTGCTAATACACCCGATGAACATCAGAGCAGCTCCATGTGTCCAGGCCTGGTATGGACTGGAGACTTACTGCTGCAGCAACATTGCCAGAAAAATTAAGTATACTGCATTATCTTTTATATAGAGGTACCAGGTGGCCAAACCCCACTGCAAACCATCACCAAGAAGAAAGAAAAATAACTTAAGTTCAACCAAATTGGCAGAAAACAACACTTCCACATCTAGATGCAAAAAATCCCATGCCAGTCCTCTGGAAATAATGAAGTACATCTCATACCATTGCCAGTCTACCCAGCCAGAGGTACTGGGACACCAGTGACATGGTACACCAGCACCCCCACCACACAGCTGCCTGCCAAGGTGGGCACTGCAAATGGAAACCTTCATCAAGGTGCCAAAGACCAAAAGCAGAGCACAATGCCTGCAAAGCACCCCTTTGTGCCCAACACAAAGCCAGTCCTCGGCTGCCAGAGCTGGTGGAGTTGGCTGAATGTTGTTCCCAAAGAAGATTGACTCAGCAAAGTTGCACCTAAAGCTCTTCTCATCAACACCACCAGGTGCTTGCTGTCCTTAGTGAGTTCATTTTTGTGGCCACTCCACAGCTGTCAGTGCTCACTTGAAGCAGAGCTCAGCTTTTGCTGGAGATAACCTCAGGTAAGTTAACAATCAGAGTCCATCAGCTTCCCAGACAATTCCCATTAATTTCACCTAGTGTGATTAGACCAGGACTCCAAGCAGTAACAGGCAAGAGAAGGCCAGACGAGAGCAGGGAAACAGGAGTTACACAGGCACTGGGCTCTCGAGGCTTACTCAACCCAACAGCTGCATCCAGGTTTTTTTGGTTTGTTTAGTTTAAAAACATTAAACAGAAGGTTCAGGCTGACGTAGCACAAAGCTAATGAGACACAGTTAACTATAAAAAGGAAATAATCTGATACACCTGGGGCAGGAAAGTCCTTGGCAGCCCCTGCATCTCAGGTTTCAGCAGGGCTTCCAGCAAGAGCTGGGTTTGGGAAAACATCTGCTGGTTTCCATGGCTGTGCCCCAGAGAGGGCTGGCCCCCGGTGCAGTGCCCTGCCCGGAACCATCTTGTGCAAACAACCCCAGGGAACAGACCTATAACCCCACGGGCACCCCCTCCCCAGCTCCACTGCCCCAGGACCTGGGGTCTATGCAGGGGAAAACCAGCGCGGCTGTGGCCCATTCACACTGCGCCTGCTGCCACCCAGTATCATTATGCCATGGTTTAACTTTTGCCAGGCATGTTGTTCTAGGGAAAAACAGAGTTTTAGAGAAAACAAATGAATGACACTGACGTTATGCCCAAGTTTTTCACAGCTACCTACCTGCACAGCTCATGGGTTGGTTATTGGGTCTGCCTGAAGCTGCTGCACGCTGTAATTTTAGTTTGAACTTCCCTGACTACATATGAAAAGAATCCAATGTTGTTTTTAACATGCACATTTTAATGAAGCAAACATTTCTATTTAATAAGTTATAAGATACAATTTTACAATCCTGCCTTTTATTCCAGTTTATTTTGTTTTTACTTCCTAGTTTACAATGTTGTGAGCATTTCACATTAAGGCACAAAAAAAGCACAGTAAAAAAACCCCAACCTTTCTTTATTTCCCCAATGACTGTGCTGGAGAGTAGTGCATCCACATGTAACTACAGAACTGTAAGCGTGAACTTCTCCTTAGGGACAGACAGTGACATTTCAACAGATTTTCAACAAATCCTACCTTCTCCTAATTGCAGAGTTAAAGCTTATTTGGAGAGTTTACTAAAGCCCCAGCAGCTGACAGCAATTCAGATACGCACTTGGGAAGTAGCATGGAGTAATCCAGGACAAACAGACAAGTTATAATGGAAGTTTTCACTCCCTGACCCTCAGCAGGAATGCCTTTTGCAGCACGAAGGGGATTTCAGGAGAGAGGAGCATGCTTCAGGCACGTCCTTGGACTGAGATACAATAAAACGACTTGCACCAAAGACAGGTTTGTTGATTGGTATTGCTATTACTGGGAAATCTGCACCTCCTGCCCCATACCTGACTACGAACATGAGGTCCCACCCCCAGGCTGGCTTCTTTGCACCATCTCAGCTACTTGCCTGGCCCGCAGCCTCCAGGGAAACCGCTGATCATCTTCCCAACACACCAGTGTGCTCTGACCTGCATCAGTTTTAGGTCACGCAGGTGAGAGCTACGCCTGGCTCAGCAAGATTCGGGGCTTTATTTAACGCAGCCAAACTGGGGGACTGTTCTTAAAATAAATCAGAGAGTGTGGGGAGTTACCTGTAAAGCTACAGAAAACTCACCAGAATCCCAAGTTAATTAAAATCCACATTGCTAGCATCATGGCCAAAAAGCTACCTGTCTCGATTCACAAAGCGTTAACGTAGAAAGGCTGAAAACTTCCAGAAAGTCATTTTCAGTCTGCTTTTGGTTTGCTATAAAAGATAAACTTCTCCTAAATGTAAACCGTTAGCAAAGCATTTTTAGAAACCTTTTAAATTTGAGTGGTAAAGCCACTTTTAGTAGCTTTTTATAATGTTAAGCATTAAAATTGATCAAGTATACAAAGGCACCTATTATAGTACCAGTTTTACCTCATTTCTTTACAGAAAAGAATTTGAACTGGGGACAGCCTAAGTCATATTCCATAACTAAAACGTAAAGTCTCCAGTCAAATAAAATCAGTAGTTAAGATACCCAATTACAAAGACAAATTCCAGTTTTCAATTAACATCTAAAGTCTTTAACATCCGCAAGGGAAATTAGTGTCTCGTTATCCACATGATTCTCCAAACATTAACAGTGACCTGGACAGTACTGCAAAGGTACAATTTGAGAAGGACATTAAATAGATTGACATTAGGTTGGTAAGTAGAAGCGAAATGCTTGTAAAAAACAAAGTTACAGAGTTTACTTCTGACTGTATTGAAATGTGAGCCGTGTGTATCTAGATACTGCATTTTGCAACAGGACTGCACCCAGTATAACTCTACATCTGAACTGCAAACGCAGAGATCGACTCTGACGCTCGGCGAGTTTAAGGCACGGTGACGTGGAAGGGACTCCCGGGGATGTGCTCATCACCCCATTTCACTGCCAGAATATAGTCACCCCTTTCCTTGACGACGTACGTTACGTTGTACTGATGGCTGCCCAAATGCTTGATGGATACCTCTTCGCATGGTATTGTAGGTCCGTGGACGCCCACTAACAACATATTTGAACCTACAGCAAAATAACAGACTGTTAGCATCCCTAAGCCTAAACAAACAAGCACAGTTGTACCAAATATATTAGCTCCATAACACAAGAATTTTATTTTCATTCACAGAATGGTAGTCTGAGGTATGGCTAAGCTAATTTGGTATAAAAAGGAATTTTATTTTAAAAATATTTTAACCTCTTCGAGGCAAGGCTTTATTTGTCCATTTTGCTAGACCTGACAGGCTGCCACTATCTAACTAGATCACAGGAGACATTAATAGTGCTCGAGAAAGTGAGCAGGCATTGCCTTTCAAGTACTTCATTAGAAGTTAATGGCAGAGATCAGTGAACACAGCTGGTCTGTAATCCACCCACCGAAAAGCTCCCTGATGATGATGATCAGCGCTCAAGGCTTAAGGAACACCTTGCATTACCTGCTATAATGCACCACAAGGGCTGCTTAAGTTCAGCAACGTGTTTGTTCTCATGCCATAACCCTGTACGTTCTTTCAGGTGCACCTGGCTCAGATAAAGCCATGCAGAGAGCTGGCATCTTTACAGCCTCTGTATTGGGACTGATTTGGGGAGTACTGTGTAGCATTTAGAGTTTTTCTTTAGAACCAGACCATCACCTCAAGCTCTGAATTTTAACTTTGCAAATTGTTTAGGAAAAGAAAATGTCCAGCTAAACCACTCTGACATCCAGCTGGTTCCTGTACCCGTACCTGCTTTGCTGCAGTCCACAGAGAAGGAGCTTTTCTGACCCACAAAAGCTCTTGAGAGTCCTGCTCCTCGGGAGACCACTTTGCTAGCATCCGAGGTGGATTTGGGAATGGCACTATAGCAAGTTTCAGTCGACGACCTTGTCACTGACTCTACAAGGATGGAAGAAGTTTCATTGGCACTGCCTGGGCTAACCAGTCGCTGTCCTGAAAACAGAAGAGACTTGACATTCAGATTCACCCCATCTGAAAGGCATTTACTAGGAGGTTTCAAAATCCTCCTAATGACTAGCATGCATGCTGCATCCAAAATGCATTTTTGGAGAGGAGCAATTTCCTACTTGGGTTTTTAAGCAGACATCTTCCAGCAATGCTGGCAACAATCCCACCCCACAGCCCTCGAGTGCTTAAAGGACCACAGGAATTTCAGGATTCATTAAGCAAAGCTGGCTGCTCAAGAAGAGTTAATTGTGCTCCAATCACCAAAATGACTCAAGTTGGCAGAAAAGCAGGTGCAACTTTGCAACAACCCATTTGGAAAGCAGAGCATGTCCCAGCCCGGGGGAGCGCAGTCCCTGCCGTCCACTCCCAAGAACATCACCACGCCACGGGCACCAGGAGAGGGTTCGCTAACTCAGGGGCAGCAGTAGAGATGAACTCCAGTCTGTGCTTAAACACAGCTCTGAAGAGAAAGAGCTTCCTAAACCAGCCTTCCTCACATCATGACGCCTGCACCAAAGTGAGACCAAGAGGGGCATCACTTACACTACATGCAACCAGGTTTCAGGCACTGGCATGGGAAAATGGGTAAACAGTCATATTTCCCTACTGCCAATGCAACACTAGTGCTAGGTCAGGGTTTAATATTCCCCCATGAAGCTGTTTTACATCCCTCCACTGAGTCAAGCTGGCAAGCTCTGTGACTAACGCTCCTGTGGCCTCTCCGGAGATCCCTCATCTACGCTTTGGAGGTGATGGGGAGAAACGTTTTGCCTCTCCTGCTTTTGGGCATCTAAACCTGAATGCTGCACTATCTCAGAGGGACATACTTGCTGAATGACACAAACTACTTCAGGCACACAGTAAATACTGGTTAGCTTTTTACCTGTAACCTTTGCCTTGAAAGGGCTGCCCACTATGTGGTTAGGTCCACCATATTTAACTCCAATTAAATAGTTTCCTGGAGCCATGGGTGTGTACATGACTTTGTAACCTTCTGGAGTTTCCTGGCAGTCCATTTTCACCTTTGATGGCCCTTCAATTGTAACAGAGAGGGTACCTGGACCAGCCTTGGTTGTGTTAATGAAAAACTCCGACTGCAATCCTAGAAAGACGTAGCACAGTAAGACACACTCTTCCTCACACCCGGTGTTACAAAAGCAGCCTGTTATTAAATAGGAATGGGTAATTCAGGGTGAGATGAGGCTGCACAAGGCTGCAGGCAGGGAGGGACAGCGTGCCTCCCCCAGCATCCTCGCACGGGCCAGCCCCAACTGGGGGCTCTGCACCCTGGCTCCCTCCCCCGCTCACGTTGTGTGACTGCGGGTGGGAAAAGGGGCCATGAAAGTCCTTTAGGACCAAATGGAAGGATTTTGGCATCACAAGACTGGCTTACAGAGAGAAACTCTTAGAACAAGAGCCTTTCTACTGCGTGTCAGAGCCCATGCTGACACAGCTAAGCTTGGAGCCGTCTCACTGCCTGGACCATAAATTTGCAGCGAAGAGCCCACAAGAAAGCAAAAGAGATGAGGGGCAGGAGATCTCCTGGAGGAGATGGGTGTTTGAACTGCTCGGCAACAACACTCCAAGCAGTTTGTGGAAACAAAAGCTTGTTTAATTACAGCATCTGGTTAACACAGCTGAATTATTGCTGCTAATACTAAGCCAATGACACAATGCCAGCAACACAAGAAAAAAAATAAGCAAAGGCTTTCAGCCCCTAAATAATTTACTATCAAACTCTGGCTTCAGATATTTATGATATTTGGTCTGTTGTATCAGACACTGCTGAAGACGAATAAAATGTTCAAGCCCAATCAAATCCAGGATGGTTGTGGGAAAGTTTACTAGAGCTGTGACTGAAGCACGCGAGTGTGGTGATAAACTAGGGAGAAGTTTCCAGCCTCTCCACACAAGAGGCTGTTGTGTCGCAATGCTGGAAGAATCCAGCTCCCACAGAGGATTGTGCCATCTTCCAGTGCTTTAGCAGTAAATCTGGCTGGCACCGCCTGCCAGGGAGGTAAGGGGAGGTAAAGCAGTTTGCAATATGCACTGCTCAACCAGAGGAAAACTAATTTCCAAAGCCAGCAAGCTTCACAGCTTCTCACTGAAGACTTCTTGCTCCGGAGTCACTGCTTTTTCCCCACACCCCAAATGAAGGCTTGCATTGTTGGAGGCTGCAGACACGCACCCCTCCTGGGGGGACCATTCAGGTGCTATTGAAACCTCTACACTAGACCATTGTTTGGAAACGCTGCTCAGCAGCTCCCAGGGCACCGAGATTTTGGCAGTGGCCAGGATTCAACAAGGGGGCACAGAGTAACTTTGCTGAAGTTAAACAGTCTATTTAGATTCAAAACAGCCCCAGGCACCTTTATAGATGGAGAAAAATTCCCCTGTCCCTGATGCATCACTGGCTAGTATTAATGAATGCTTTTGTTTCCACCTATTAAAGCAGCACAGGCTACAATATCTTTATTTTACATAGTGTATCCACATGTTTCCAAAACCAACTGCTTGGTTTCTCCAGAACAGCAGAAGCTTTGACTGAATAACTGCAGTATTTTTTTTTTACAGGGAGAAAAAAAAGGTATGGAATGGTATCTACAAAAGACAGCAGCAGGTCGGATGAGAGGAACTAGCTATCACCTTGAATATCCATGGTAAAAAAACCCAAACAAATCAGTTTTACTCTGCTATCCACCTGCGTGTGTGGCCCAAGAAAACACGTAATTAAATAAATGAAAGTGCATATCCTGGAATGTTTTTGTACTTTCTTCCTAAGGCCATAAATCATAAATGAAAAAAACACTAAACCCTACATTCTTGAGTGGAGAACTATCAGATGGGGCAGCCACAGCAGATAACGAGGCATCAAATTTCCAGTAAGAGGCAGCGATCATGCTGTATCTGAAGCACAATCCCCATCCTCCCTGGAGTTTACACATCATATTACACTCCACGTGAAATTTCTTAGAGGAGCAAGCACTGAAGAAAAGGTGACTGGGTACATCCCCGTGCCTATTTAATTAACAGGGCTATGCAAGTTAAACAGGACTGCTTCAACTAGATGGCCAACTCCGTATCTGCATCCACAAAAGCCTCCAGCCTTTGCAGACATCATGGTCCCAAGCAGAAGGGAGCCAGAGCATGTCTGGAGCTCTGAGGGACAGCTGATGCAGAGCTGCTAACCAGGTCAAGTGAATTTGTGCTGCTGTTGCTGGTTTGCAGAGGTTTTAAGTTCGTTAAGGCTCGATATAGCCTGCAGACTGCCTAATCGTTGGTTAGAAGACTTGAGTGGCATGCGAGAAAGCAGAATTAGCCTGCGCTCAGGTCTGCAGAGAATGTGGGTTAGTTCAGCTGCCTTAGCAGAGAAAGTCATGTAAAAATATGCCTCGGAACAGCTTCTGTATCTCTCAGAAAGCCAAAGTGTAAACAGGTCTGTGTCAGAGCTGTAAGAGAAGGGTTACCCGTGGTACCGCTCTCCAGGCCAGATCCGTAGGCCGTGACGAGGGCGGGATTGCCCGCCTGCCCGGGCTCGCCAACGCGCACTTTGAAGGGGCTGCCCACGACATGGCTTCCATTGAACTTCACATCGATCGAGTGGATGCCATTTTCATGGGGGATGAACCGAACGGCATACTTATCTGCAAGAGAGAAGTGGCCTTTCTGATACATCAGAGATCACAACAACACAGCAATGAAACCCAAGGCAGGGCTGGTTAGCAACCCCAGTAAGGCTTCTGCAGCAACCCTTCGACATATTTTGGCCCCAGCTTAAGCAAACTCATCTACACAGTTGCTAAGCTCATATTTAAGTAGGAAAACGCTGTATTTATCGCAGGAGGTGTCATGGGCTGCATTTGCACCTTGTCTACTAGGGCCTGATCTCAGCTGTCATCTAGTCTGCAGGGTGAGTTTTAGGGTTATTCGCCTCACACGTGCTCTAAACATGACAGCTTAATCACAGCCCAACCTGTCAGTGGTCAAGTGAGCGGTGCAGAGAAGAAAAGCAGCTGGTAAGAGCAAGCCAAGTCTTACCAGAGGTTTGAGTGTGCTGCTCTGACACCACAGACACCGCACCTTTATTTAATAAAGTCATTTAGCAATTTACTGATATTTAACATTTTTGATTACATGTTAATCCAGAGGGTGGACTGACCTTCCCCAGGCAGACAGCTGCCGTCTGTCCATAGTACAAACCATAACTCATTCAGACTTCATGTGAAAAAGAAAAGCTCATTGCTGAAACAGGTGCTGAGCTTTCTGTAGTGTTTGCTTATATTCAGCTTCCTTGACATTTCGTATGAAGGAGTGAGTGCGAGTTAAAAATAAACTATTAGTCAAAGATGGAAGCATAGTTTTGAAAAATAAACTTCTTCCCTGGCTAAATTCAACAAGCACATCATATTTCATTCATGACTAGTATCACTGTACCTTCACTGGCAAGCCAAGGCTTAAATATAGGTATCTTACACGAGTTGGGGCTCACTCATTTCATGAGCTATCTAGGAAAAGCCTGGGCATAATCCTGACCAAACAACTCTTGACACCAAGAAGTCATTCTCCAAGCAAGGTGCTTGTCCCTTGGGTACACTGTTCACAAGCCAAAGGGACTAAATCCCCTCACCACGAGGCAGTGAGCGTGTTTTGGAGGTCACCCACTTTGTTATATCCAACATAAAGCCGTGCTCACCTGGCTCCAGCTCAGACACGCGGCACTCTTCGACAGCTCCAGAGGGGCTGTGGACTTTAGCATCGATCTTGCCCTTTGCCCCATTCAGCCGTATAGCAAAGGATGCAGGCTGATTAGCTTTTAATCCAGACTCCTAAGAATGCAACAGTCAGATTATCAAATTTAAACTTCTCATTTCAGACAGCAAGATTTGTGCAGGGAAATAACCGCTTCAGCACAATTTTTTTTTTTTAGATTTCAACAAAGGCATGAAGTTGTGACTCGCATTAACTCTCAAATCAGAAGCTCTCTCTTCCTCAGGGGGTGGCTGATTCAGGAGTTACCCCACGTTGGCTAGGCTAATTTTTCCTATGGTAATATTTTTGGAAGCCAGACGACTCTGCCAAATCAGGCAGAGGCAGGTTTACAAGGCTAGTCACCCATTATCACTGAGGTCAGCCCCCAGTATCCAGGCACTTGATTTAAAGGGTGTTTAAGCTATAGCTCCATTTTCAGCCCGTTCATTCATTCCAGATTCATTCAGTGGAAAAGCCTTTGATAATCCAGTTGTCTGAAAGAGTAATATGCATGTTTATATTTGCCACAAGAGGCTGCATTTAGAACGCCACCACAAGACGTCTTAACATGAGAAAGTAATTTAAAACACAAAACCAGATGTTGCCGTGCTGTCAGGCCATTGGTGGCAGGCGAGGCAGCTCAGAATCCGTGCTACACCAGTCCTCAGCCAGAGCAGCCCACGCAGATACCCAGCAGTAATAGTCTGTGCTGAACATACTTTACCTGATTTTGTTTTCAACTAAATCCTGAAGAGGGAAATAAATGCAACTGAGTAGAACTGAGGTACAATGTATAAAGCAAATCCCTGATGTGGGTTTAGCAGAGGCTGATGCTGCAAACTGCACTCTGGTACCAAATACTCAGCTTTATCTGCCTCTCCAGGACTTAATTGAAGTGAGTATTTCTGTCAAAGAGTCTTTAAATGAAACACAAGAGAAACACCAATACCACAGTGACTAATTAACGCCCTTGTAACTCCTGGTTAGAAGAGATACGATCAGATCAGGCTGTCATGATTCATTTACACAGCAAGGTGGAGGAGTCTTGCAGCCCAGGCAAACTCCTGGGGACCACAGCTGGGACATATCCTAAAAAAAGCCTCAACTGAAGAAGTAATTGCTTATCACAACTCAATGAGGACTGAGGTACAGTATATTTAGACAGATTCTCAGCCTCATGTCCAAGTTTCTGGCTCTGGAGATTTAAGTCAGGCCTTTGATGGTACTTGTATTTTAATGCATGTAACTACACACACACAAATAATATGGTGAGGTTAACAGATGAGCCCAGACCAACTACAAAGCTGTGATTCACTCTGAGATTTGCTACTGTTCATGAATCATCTGAGCTGCGACTGTGTGGTTTCATGACATCAGCCAGAGCAAACCTCTGCTCTGACCTCATGGTGGGGCCCCCTCCATCTGCCCATGCAAATGCTCCCACAAGGCTGCAGCAATGTCCCAGCCACACAGCTCTATGCTGCCTTGCCCATGGAAACCCAGCTCTTCAGTCCATGAGTCAACCAAGTAACTCGGTACCAGCATGATCACTGGTGGTTCATGTTCAGGTTTCAGTTCTCCTTGGCCTTTCCCTACTTAATGGGGTGGAAAGCAAATTTTAGCTCCTCCAATGCTATTTCTAGAGCCTCTTAATCTTAATTCCCAATGTTACCACCCGTAAGACACTCAGTTGAGCCTTCTGCCTTCAAATTCTGGCTAGCCAGAGCTGGGCCAGCAATACTGGCCCAAGTTACTAAGAGGCCAGCTACAGAAACCTTTCTCTGGCTGCAAGCTGAGCTTGAAAACAAGCACCAATCAAGGCAAGGCTATCACTAAGAAGAAAGGACAACCATTTTGGTCTCGGAGAACAAGGACGAAATCAGTCTGTGTGGCAAGTTGTGGTGATGTTTCCTTATGTCTCACCTGAAGGCTAGTGACAGTGAGCCTGCGAGCATCATCGGAGGGGGCGATGATGGGAACCATGTAGGGGCTTTCAGGAATGTGCTCATCATTGAACTTTATGGACACCTCGTAGTTGCCTGCAGGGAGAAAAAAAAGCAGTGAGCATCCTTAGCTTCTTTGAAAGAAGCATTCAGCGTTATTACAGGATGATTTGGTCTTGGTATGTACCTGGTTCTTGAACTATGTATGATACACCACAAGATCCATCTTTATGGTCCTCAAAGGTGATTTCTGCTTTACTTGGGCCTTCTACAGCAATAGACAGTCCTCCAGCTCCAGCTTCCCGTGTCCATATACTGAACTCAGCTGTTGAAGCACACCAGAGCATACACAAGTTAAGTTTGTTGCTGCTGGGTTGCAGCTTCTTCCTAACAGTCCGTGCAGCATCCCATGCTTATGTGTATGAGGAACAGTACCTCACCCCATCAACCTGGGAGATAACACTTGGCAGTTTCTCCAAGAGGCTCCTACTAGCCTTGAGTTAGCCTATCAACACCTTACAACCTCAAGCTCATCCTGTGAGAGCAGCCAGATTCCAAAATGTGCATTTCCAGATTTCTCCATCCATAGGATGTTTCAATATTATTTCTCCATGCTTGTCCACTGACCACCCCTGGCTTGAGGCAACCCTACAGTGTTACACCAAGCTTTGCTCAAGCTCTTAGAGGAGAGGGCAACAGAAACCAAAGCACTGTACTGCAGACCTGTACACGGTAGGCACAGGAGCCTAGTGAGAGCAGAGAACTCACCTGGGACACTTGTCTCCCCACGCTCCAGCCCTGGGCCTCCAGCTCTCACTTTATGGGCTCCTCCCTCACCCAGTGGCCCCACGGTGAACTGGAAGGGGCTGCCTGGTACTGGCTGCCCTCTGTATTTGACATCCACAGTGTGGACCCCCATTTCTTGTGGCACAAAGCGGACGCAATAGGTGTTTTTGTCAGCTTCTACGATTTCAGCATCAAAGTTTCTTCCAGAGGGACTAGTTACCTGGGCTGTCATATCCCCACAGTCAATTTCTAAAAAAGAGGGGGGGAAAAAAATGCAGATTAGAAAGTGACAAAGGGTTTTGATATTTTGTTTTTGGAAGCAGGACCTGAGCTCAAGTGATTGCACAGCACAGATGACAGAAGAGGCACGTAGGTGCCAGTCCGTGTGCTCAGCTGCTGAGCAGCAAACCCTGCCAGTGACAGGTCACCAGGTGCTATGAAGGCAGATAAAGAGGCTGGATAAGTGCAGCCAGCTAAAGCTGGCCTACGCAATTCACATTTGCCAGGCAGCAGTACAAACACTTAACAGCCAACATGATGATCTTAAAACCCTGGAGACAGATTAAGGACTCCCTGGTATTTATTTTCCATATGTTGATCATGGTTATGCTTATTTTTAAGCGTTCACCAGTGTTTCTTCCCTAAACTACCTTAATATGAGGATGTCTTAATACTGAAGTTCTGTTTCTCCTGCTTCAGGTACACAAGTGCAAGCTGTGGTTATGGGGATAAGGACTTTGCTTACCTGGAATTTTTAGGTTCAGATCACATATGCTTCCTACTGTTGCAACAGAGGGAGCTCGTCTTGTTCGTGTGATGCTCTCCTTTACTCTTCCTTCACCACTTATCTTCACAGTAAATGGGCTGCCTGTAAGTACCACAGCAAGTCATTCCTCCTCTGCTGATTACACACTGCATCGAGGGGAGGAGTGAAAGCTTCCTCTGACTTGTAGTGGATCACAGGGGAAATTTCAGAGCCAGCTAACAGTCACGTCCAAGTGAAACACACCCATGTAACCAGAACAGTTTTGGATGCTTGCTGCTTGTGGAGGGTACTGGTAGGACCTTCTTGAATCTTTGGGACTTAAGCTCTGAGCCAGATCACACAGCCCACCCACAGTACCAGTGTACTGACCAGCTAGATAAAAGTTGCCCAACACTTCTGCTTACCTGGAATATGTTCATCTGCAAATTTAGTAGACACAATGTACACACCAGGTACAGTTGGAAAATAGGACACTTTGCAAGTTCCATCCTCTAGGTCTTCAGTTTGGATATCTACCTTGCTGGGTCCTTCAACTGCCAGTGAGATTCCTCCATAACCTGTAATACAGCTAAGTTAGCCTCAGATTTCCATATTATAAATTTGACATAAAATAGTCCAAACCCAAAGCAGTACCTAGTTGGTAGGTTTGTATGATAATGGGCACATGGGAGTTGCGCGATGCCTTAATGACATTTTTGTAGACTAAACCAGTCAGATATTCAAGGCACATCATGCATTCAGCTCCTAAAATGCTCTGACCATATCCCTTTTATTTCATTAATGCTGAAAAGTTAGGTTCAAAGACTTGGCCAAGGCTCCATATTAAACCAACAGGGAAATATCTTCCTCATTTCCTTCTTGCTGTACACAATGATACTAGAACCAGCACCATATCAAGAGGAAGAAAAGCTTCATCAGTCCCTGTTGGCTCTAACAGAAGACATCAGCCAAGACAATGCAAAGCATTTTAGAAGTTAATAGCATTGTCTGCAGTTAATAATTGACAATAATGACTGTGCATGCTTAATGCAGCATTTGCATCTGCTGCTTTGAGGCTTGTGACCTGGTGGTCACATGCTGAAGGAGACAATGTTTAGAGGGGATATGTATCTCACAGCATCTCACAGTCCATTTGGGATGGAACTAACCTGCATCTCTTGTGTCGACAATGAAGTCACACATTTCAAAGGTCCGTCCTTCTACCAAGCCACGTCCACAAACTCTTGCTCGTCTGGCATCTGCTATCTCAGACTGGACCACCATGATTGTTACAGGGCTGTTTGGTACATGGCTCCCATTTTTCTTGACACTAACCAGATGTTCTCCTACTTCCCGTGGAATGAATGAGATGCCTACAAAGCAGAGAAATGCAACAAACTTAGGCATTTTTCATGCATGTTATACTTTATTTAAATGCCTTGATCACACTCGTAAAATTAAATACTGAATGAACACTCTCTACACATGTTGAAGCGTTGCTCTCAAATGGGCCACAAAGCCATTCAACATATGCTGACAAAAAGCACTTCAGTCACAGCCAAGCACATCACATGTAAGCTAACATATACTTGTCTGTCTTTGGCCCACTGTACAAAGCAATATCAACCACATGGTTTGACAATTCTCCCTGGGAAGAAGCAGAGAAGTCGGGCATTTTACACAGCAAAGCAAACTGGAGTAGAGGCTACTAAACTGCTCTCTCAGATCCAGACTGTCAGAGCTTACCAATGTGGTTATTGGGTAGCCTCTTCAGAAGACAAGGCTCGTCACGACCTGATGGGGATTTAACGCTGGCTGTTAGGAGACTGAGATCAGTCTCATTGATGTCCAACAAAAAGTCAGCAGCAGAACCAAGCTTAACATGGGACCGCCTTCTGTTATCATCTGAATATACAAAGAGAAACAATTCAGAAAATATTACAAGGTTAAGTGCAGAACAAGTCAGAGGACTCTGTGCTCCTGCCACAAACTGGGTCCTCCATGCTATCAGAGGTTAATTTTCATTATGAAGTGCTTCCAGAAGTCTAAACTTTATACCTGTGATCCTGGCTGTGAAAGGACTGCCAGGGATGTGCTTGTCGTTGTACTTGACCAGAATGCTGTAGTTCCCAGGTAGAGTAGGCAGGTACGTGACTGTGCATGTCCCATCTTTGTTATCAATGCAGCTGATCTCTGCTTTTGAAGGTCCTTCAATAGCCAAGTCCAGTCCACCTAGGAAACAAGGAGAACAGCACTTCTGTAAATCTTCGTGCACATCAAGTCCAAAGACAAAAATGCAGTACTGGGTACTGAAAATGCCACTTAGATGCCTGCTTTCAAAAGACAGCAGCAAAAAGCTCAGGTCAGCCCACTAAGACTACAACTATTCAGTCTGTTAGATTACCTAACAGTGATTCCACATCCATCAGATCTAAGCTGTCTTCAACTCATTCTTAATGAAATGAACCATCTGCACCCTGTACCACAGGGTCCATCTACTCTTCTCAGGCAGAAGCAATAAGAATGTTTTTATTTCAAGTCACAGTCTGATGGAATCCAATTCACCTGATATTTGCACAAGTCATTTGTATCACACCAGAGAGTCACAGTTGGACAGATGAATGCAAATTAATGCCAATGTGCACTACAATTCCAAGAGTTTTCTAGCTCAGGGCAGGATGGGTTTAAAGGAAAGACTTACCCTCGCCTGCATCTTCTGTGACAATGGTGAAAGTTGCTGGTTTATTTGCAACCCCATAAATGAGGCCAGGCCCATAAGCAGACACACTGCCACTGTTTGGGTAATTCACATAGAACTGCAGAGGGCTCTCTAATGGGAAAAAAACAAACAAACAACAAAAGAAACATTTTTAAGGATGAGTGGTCTGGACTACAAGAACAAAACAGACATTAAGCTGCTCCAACCCAATAGAATCTTATTGTTATGCTTACTTATACCCATGTTTTCCAATGGCATTCTCACTACTTGATATTTGAAGAACCTTTATGTGACTGTAATTCACTTAAAATACCAAGTAAGCCTCTCCCTTCATCTTCAAAAGATACTTCTCCACAGTTTGTTCCACATTCAGTCATGACAAAGTGTTACTCAAATTACCAGAGATAAGCTTCAATGATGTTGTAAAGGGTCTTATTCATTACAAGTTTATTTTTAGCACATTAAATCAGAATATGACTCAGAAGCAGGCTTTCAGTTCAGGCACAGATCCTGAATTTTGGTAGCTCAGAATTAGGAACTAGCACAGCACATTGTCTGACTCAATGAACCTGAACTAGCAAATTTGAAGGGTATCCAAAAACATATTTGCCAGCCTCAGATCAGCTAAACTGGTGCACAAGAACAAAAAGGACAGTCACCGACAGCCAATAATGGTTTCAAGAAAAGGCACAGATGGCTCTTAAGTCCAAAGCTAGATTTTGCAGCTGGGACAGCAGCAAGTTTGATTCATGACAGCCTTCAAGAAGGAAACACTATGGCACATCATCCTTCTGCCCAGGCACACAGTAATGGTCTTACTGAGCTGACACATCCAACTGTTTGGCACTATATCCATACAAAGTGCTGAAGATATTGAGGCGGCACCACGCATCACATTATTGAGCTCCCTGCTTCAGCTCAAGTTACTCTGTGTTTCTGCACACCAACAGAACCAGGCAGTGCTGAAGGGACTCTACCTCACATCTACATGTCCTTCTGCAGATCTGCCCCTTTGTGCTCCAGCCCCACACAGCCAGCGTGCTCAGAGAACCACGGGGCAGCCCCAGCCTCCAGGCGAGGCAGAGCTTCAGCTGGGGAGCTGGTGAAGTTAGGACAAAGGAAGAGAACAGAAAGGGAATGAAAGGCAGTGGCTTCTGTTTGTTAAGAAGCAGCCAGAAAGAGAGGAAGATTACAGCATTGTATGCATGTGTGTTTTATTTTATTGCAGTGAGATGGAAAGAGTAACTATAGTGCTTTAGGCACTCAGTCCTCCCCACAGATTGGAGATTCTATGCCAATGCAGTTTCAAGGATAAACATGCCCTGTAACCACTAGTTTTGTTGAGCACCATGGCAATAAATTTTAACCTGAAAAAAATGGTAGTTAGAAAATTGTACGTTTCTTCTTCATAATGAAATGCCACAAAAGCTAGTTTCCAAAACCAAAATCCATTTTAAGCCTGGCTGGTACTACTAAACCACAATGGAAGCTCACATGTGCCGGCACTTACTCCTTTGCTTCAGTTGCTCTCTGGACTGCTTGCAGATGAGCTGCTGTTGAATGGCAAGATATCCCAGGCAGTTCTTACTGCAGTGTATACAGCTAAGCCATAGAAACCTCACTAAGGAGCAGATGCACCAGCAGGACACTGCACCCAGATCTGTGTCACCTGTTTTGTCAGACTCACCTGGGATGTGCTTTCCCATATATTTTATGTGCATTTCATGCAGCCCGACCTCAGTAGGAGCGTATCTCACTGTTACTGTGCCATCTTTGTTATCCACAATATCTGGCGTATCCGTCTTCCCAGAGGGCATGTGTACTTCACCTACAAAAAGCCACTGTGGGAGTTACAGAAGGAGGAGCTGCCTGCTTCCCCTCTCCCACCCACAAAGAATTGTCTAGCCACTTTAAACAAGCATTTTAAATTGTTAAATCCCTTACCCATAGGCACAATTAGGAGACTAATGGGAACACTAACCAGACATGTTTTCTACTTAAACTAAATGAATAGAACACACTGGTAGACATCTGGCAAACAGTCCTGTGACCTTACAAACTCTACAGGCATGGCTGTTTGCTCCAGCCACTGAAACTTCTCCAGCAAGCCCCAGGAAGGGCACCCATCTGCCTCTCCTGTGGCTCTTTTGAAAAGGAAAGATCGACTGTCCCTTCAGCAGGGACAGACCAGGGCTTGCGGTGGGACCCCTGAGGTAGAGAGCAGGAGGCGACACAGCCCCTGTGTGCAGGAGCTTCGTGCAACCAGGGTGTTACTGGGGTGATGCTCTCATCCGCCAGACCTGTGGAGGAGGGGTCACCTGCTTTGGAGAAGGTACATGACAGGAATGCAGGATTAGACTGCTTTGCAGCGTCTGCATAACATAAATAATGGAGCTTATCAAGGATGCATTTAGCTGCTCCAGAGAAGAAACCTCTGGTCTGAACCTCTGGGAAAAAGCAGCAACAGGTCCTACAGTGCAGTAACTCAGAGCCTCCCATTGAGGACCATGGCAGTTCCAAGAACCCCCTTCATTTAACTCAAACCATCGGTGGGGCGTATCCTACTCACCCTCAGCGGGTGCCACTTGATGTGAAATTAAACAAATAAGTTGCTGGCAGGATACAATCCTCCCCCACATGCTGAGGTCTAGACCACCCAGACTGTTAGCTGCAATTGGATAAACATGCTAACAAAAAGCAAAACCTCCCCAAGCGCCTCCAGGTACCTGTTATTTCTCCTTTCCTTACAGCAAAAGGGATAACCATATCAAAGGGCCTGAATCCCATGCCATTCATGTCTCCAACTGGGACATAAGCTTCTTCCGTGACCTAAAGGAAGCAAGAGGATGGGTCACTTTAAAAAGGATGGTAGACCCCAAACAAGCAGTGAGCACAACTCCACTGCAAGCACAAGCAGAAGAGAGCGTGTGGTGATTATCACAGCCAGCTACAGGACTGGGCTCAACCGGAGCAGTGTCCGGCCAAGCTCTCCTTCCTCACACCACCACACCGCAGAGCAGAGTGAATCAAACACGGTGCAAATGGCAGACATGCTGGAAAAAAGTTAGAGATAAAAAATGGAACACAAAGGGATGGAAGACAATGTAGCATATGGAAGACCCAAAGTGGCTCCATCTGAAAGGTTTTAGTTGCTTAAGGCCTGGAAGAGAAAGTGATTTTTGAATGGGGCAGAGTGATTGCAACACAAAATGGACAAAAGAAATGAGTTTCATAATGTGACTCTGGACTCAAGACACTGTGCTGTTTTACTGAGAAAACAAAGCTATGTGCTCAGGTTGCTTTTGCCAACAGTAGACATTGCAGAAGTAGAAGCTGGAGGTGTAATGATCCTCTTCATGTTTAAATGAGAGTTTATGTGGAGACTCCCTTCAAGCAGCAAAGGAAAAAAAAGGTCTGGATCCCAAGAACAATTGATCAAACAGCAAGAAAGAACACAATGACCAGAGCAATTCAAGCAGTCCCAAGAAGCAGGCTGTCATCTGAAATGGAACACAGATGGGGGAAAAACAGCTGAAAAATGTAAAAATTGTGTACCCAAGGGCGGAATCCGGGGGGGGAGGCGCCCAGTGGCTCCTGTGACCGCACGGCGGCATCATCTGCATCTACAGCCTGGGCAGGGGTAAAGGCAGGTTAGCTGTTATTGTGGCACAGAGGCATTCCCACCTTTCACAGTACAGAATGCACAGCTTTCTCCAACTCCTCAACACCCTCCTCCCACCACACAGCCCTCCCAGTCCTCTCACCATCACAAGGACCTGGGAAACTGCCTGTATCTGCAGGCACTGGAGGAAGCGACCAGCAGCACAGCGAAGGGACAAAGCTGGTACATTCCATTGTTGGGAGGGAAGCTGGAAAGCAGTGCCTAAACACTGGTGGAATTCAATTGCAGAGTTGCTTTTTTATGGGACTGGTGCAGGGAAGGAAGTGAAAGGTTTAAACCTAAGATGCAAGTGGCCAGGCACTGCACGCAGGGCGTGTGAGCTGGGAGGCAGGGGAGCCTGCTGCCGTGGGAAGGCTGCTCCCCACTCATGCACTTGGGTGAATGACCCAGCCCACATCCAGTCATAGCTGCAAAGCTATTCTTCTGATTCATAGCTGGGATAGCGTCGTCAAGACACAGAATGTGTTTTCACCCCAGCACAAACTCCCTTCCCACCACGCATGCCAAGAGGATGACTTGCAAATTCCCAGCTCCCCCACTCAACCCAACAAGAGCGGCTGGGGCTGACACCCCCGCATGCAGCTCCACCGGCTCCACCTGCCCCTTTGCACCACTGCAAACCACCCTAACAAAATAACCCGCTGGAAACTTCTGCATGGAAAGGCTCCACTAAGAAAAACAATGCAAAACAGAAATACTGCTGGTTCACTGTTCTCTGTCCCCAGCCGAGACTCCCAAGTCAAACATGTACTGTATCACTCAGCTAGGAAGTGGGAATTTTGGCTGTCTGGGAGCAAGCTCCTTGACCTCAAGAGGCATTTCCTGTGGTAAGCTTTCAGTGGCAACCAAGGGAGTCGTGTTTCTCATGGAAACCTTTGGAGGCACCAGTAGTGACCTGCTAGGGTGGCAGGTAGGAAGAGCTGGCATGCCCGGCCCCAAGGACTCACCCACAGGCTCCAGCCAAACTCAGCACAAGTACAACCACACGGTTTCACCAACCGAGATGTGCCAGAGGCTGCCTGGGCTGATATTACAGGACCTAGACTTGTTTTACCAACACTGCGAGCTGTTCTTCATGTGAAGGGCTTCTGTGAGCCCTGAGAGGCACGTAGTCTGCTCCTCAGGGAGGTGGGGGTTTTGTTTGTCTTTTAAACCTAAACACGCTGAAGTACTGCCCATTGGAAGGAATATAATTAGAAGGAGGGGGATTTGGCTGTAACAGTTTAACTAGCACTTGGAAATCATTTTTAAGTGTGAGCTAACAGCCTGCTTCCCTGTGATCTGTCAGCAGACCGTTCCTTACTTTGGGGTTAACATTACAGAGCGAGAGACGGACAAGTCAGAGCACTGTATCTGACAACAGCTAAAGTAATTAGTTGTAGAAGCTGATTACAACCACCTTTACATCATTTAGAAAAAGAACTATATGGTCAGGAAATGAAAAATGAATTTGTTCAGAGAAGCCAAGTCTTCATCCTCTGATGGCTTCTACCCCGCTTCACTTAACTGTACTGCCTGCTCAAAATAGCTCTGCAAGTAACAAGGATTCATTAGCTCCTGCTAGTGCCTAAACATCTACACATAGAGTTAACCTATCACTAAACAAAATGTGGCAGCAGGAATCCAAGTGGGAGGTATTTTTGGAGCAGAGCTGGCTTACCATAACGGTGAAAGGACTGTTGGGAATGTCCACCCCACCAAAGCGGACATAAATCACATAGGTTCCTGGTTTGGCCGCGGTGTAAAAGATATCGTAAGTCCCATCCTCGTTTTCAACAACATCTGCTTCAGCTTCTGTCCCATCTGGCGTCAGGACAGTGCACGTCACTTTTCCCTTCCCTGCTGATTTGGCGTCTACCACAAAACCAACCTCCTCACCAGTCTTCACAGTGGGTGCGATTCCAGGACCTACAAGGCAATTTTCATTACAGAAAGCAGTCAGAGGACAGTTTTCCCAGGCAGACCACCCACAAGGTGCCTGGGAAGCACGGCACCGAAACACCAGTCCAGGGACCCATAGACATAGTTTTGGGAACAGATGTACAAAGGACATTCATAGCGTTGGTCAGCACAGCAGCATGCAAGAGCTGGCCACCAGCTTTCCTTCTCCTTGCAATCAGAGAGGCTGGATGAGAACTGAGGGGAAAAAAGCTAAGCTTGAAGACAGCAATGCCTTAACCCATACTCTTATCATCACACTCCTTCATGCAGAGCCAAAGGCACTATCTTCTGCCCTGGCCAGCAACTCAGCTGTCACTGCTTTAATGTAAACCTCCCTGTGTAAGAGCTATAAAAGGGCACAGTAGTAGCCATGGCCACGTTTCCTCCTACATTACCCACAAATGATTCTCCACTGTTCTGCCACACATCCCAAAAAAAGAAAATGAAACAATGCCCAAATTGTAGCAATTGGTTCCAGCCTGAAGAAGGCTGTGTTTAAATAAGAGCTATTAAGTCTTATTTGAAGTACATATTTAATACTCCTGCCTTCGACTGGCACTTGTTCCCAGGTAAATGGCTCGTGTTCAAATGGCAACAAACCTGGCGGTTTAATACCTTGACAGTATTCCAGCATCTACTCCTAGGGTGATTGCATTTCAGCTTTATAGTGCAGAGTCAGAGCACTTCTTGGAAAGGGGAAATTCAAGCCGGCACCTGAGAGTAATCTCCATCACAGTTATTCTGAATAGTTAGTGAATTGAATTACTTGGAAGAGTATCAGATTCCATCATTAAGGCCTCTTTTAAGCAAAGTTTGAAGCAAAGGGGATACCTGCCACTCTGTGTTTCCCATTGTGCCAGGAAACTCCTGTTTAAGCAGGCTTAAAACAGCCAGCTGCTGGACGGGCACCAGGTACACCCTGACTGCACAATGCAGGTCCGCACAATGCCCAGACCCTCTCACAGGTCTACAACCACAGATTACGTTTCCCTGTTCAATTCAACCTTTATTTTTTATTATTATTTATTTTTAAATTATTATTTTTTTTTAAAATGGGATTTAACATTCAGTGGCATTCTCGTAACTGGTTCCTGTCACTTCTGCTCCCTGCTACAGGCTGGTTGAGTGGTGGCAGCATGCCATGGTGGCCAATCCAAAGCCATGAGATGACCACCAATCCTGAGAATGAGTAAGGGTCGAAGCTGTAAGTGTGCTCCTACAGCAAGAAACTTGGGAGTCCCTCCCCTACACCAAGGCACTGATTCCTGAGGCAATGATTTTTTTGAGTTGTAGTGATGTCTTATCTTTAGGTTCTCTCCTTCCACCCATGCCTTCCAAAAGTCTGTTCAGACTCTGGCCAACCCTGACCGGACAGAAAAGCAGCAGAAAACCCCACAAATAAAACCCAGCCTGAACAGGCTTTTGCCAATGCAGAATGACACAGCCAGCTGTTTACATCCTCAGAATTCATTCTGTTCTTGCTCAGAACAAAAAACTTCTTGCAACACTCACAGCACAAGAAGCATGATGCAGTGAACATGCACAGATGTGTTATTTTTAAATCAACCTCACTGTAGTTCTCAGCAGGATTTATCTAGACCAAAATAAGTATCAGACTTTGGTTGCATCTGGCTGTTTGTAATAACCCAGGCAGTTTGAAAGATTTTGCTAGAGACTGCAAGAGATTCCTGCTCAACTGCAGGGTGCACATTTCTTTATCTTTAGGAAAACGCCTCCCGTAGGAGCAGCCAGATTACACAAGTCTCTGGCATCTTCTACACCCACCACATCAACTGTACCATGCTCAGGAGGCAGCTTTACACTAAGTACAAACAACAGCAACAGAGAGGAGGTAACACTCACCTTTGGCCAAACACTTGCTGGCATCCCCAGCTGGAGATGCCCGGATCCGATAGGGAGAGGACGGGATATCATCTCCACCATACTTCACGCCAATCGTATAGCGGCCTGTTTTGTCAGGGACATAAGTGACTGTGTAAGTGCCATCCTTGTTGTCATGAATGTCCACTCTCTTGGGTTTGCCCTCTTGGTCCTGAGGAATGCAAAACAGAAGATTTAGGCCCTATGAAGTTAGTTATGAATTCCTTTAACAGGGCAGCAAATCTGTTCACAATCATATTTAGTCACTCTCAAACAGATACAGAATTGCAGATTTTTGAGTATTAAATATGTTTCACTCAAGGAATAGTAGCAGGAATAGACTGCTAGGAGCAAAAAGGTATCAGACCACTACAAAACAATCAGTACTATTATTAACTACCCTTTGTTTGATACCAGAATTTTATAAGATGCAGCTAGCCATTTTAATGAACTTTGTATTGACTGTAAGAAGTTTTAGCTTCGCTGCTGGAAATTAACACTTCCCAGGTCCCTGAGGCACAGATCAGGAGCTGGACTGTGCAGTTCTGTCCTGACAAAGCACTGGGCAGCTCTGGCCAGCTGCTCCCTGAAAGGTTTGAGGTCAGGGAAATCACCACTGGAGTCCGTTGTCAACCGTCCTGGATGAGGCATCCAGCTCCTGACACACTGTACGGCCTACAGTTAAAAGCAGGGCTATTTAGTCCTTTCAACTACCATTTCTACACTGAATACAAGAATTAAAGATGGACAATGTGAACTTCAGCATCAAGCTTTTGTACCTACAACCAAAACCAGCACTGTGCATGATGTGTCCCACAGAGCTACTCCCAGCCTCAGCTTCCAGTGCAACTCATCAGTTGCAAAGTGTGAAGCATTTTAGAAAGTCTTCCAGGCCTGCTACAGGGAACTGCATGTTGACTCCATTCTGTATTTTATGACTTAACACTGCCTGGGGTACAATATAAGCTGCAAAGGACTTGAGATTTTAGGTACAGCATGAAAGAGATACTTCTTTCAGGCTTGTAAAACGTTTGACATTCAACAGCTCAGAATGAGAAGCAAACAAATGCTGTGAGGAGGATCACCTATGCACTCCCACCATGCAGGACTTGTGGAACTTGATCTTTAAAGCCACGGCCAGGCCAGGAGCTCCGGTAAGCATTCTGGAGCCCTTAAGAGCACACTTGCATGCCAGAATAAAGGCAACTGCTTTGCTGCACCTGAGCAGACAGCAGGACAGCACGGGAGCAAGAATGCAGAAGGGCAAGTGCAACCGGCCATGCCATGACCTAGGCATGGCAGAGCAGAGAATGTGCTTTATGGCCCAGTAACCAGAGACCTTTTTACTGAGGCCACAGAGTCCAGGCACAAGAAATTTCAGGAAAAGCAGTAACAACGTCAAATAAACACATTCCTGTAGTATCTCCTTAAGCAGCTTATGACTTTTGACAATCTTGAGGGAGACTTGTGTGTTAATTTATCATCATGTAATACTCAGTGTGGATGTTATCTTATGGCCTTGCTTAACTGTACTGCTACAAGGTCATCTCCATTTCAAATTCCAGCACTTTCATAATCTTACGAGAAACTATTTATCTCATTTTGGGCATTTGCAGAGTGTAAGTTTCACCAAGAGCCAAGTATAGCCTGAGTGATGACTTTAAGACAGACGCCTCGTAACAGCAGCCACAAGAGCTTCACAAACTCAGAGCGCAAGACTTTCCTGTATCAGAGCTTAAGGTCCAGCCAGCAGCCCAATCTCCTGGGTATGCCAGGGTACATCTGTAGACACTTCAATAGAAGTCACCCATGCCCACCTAGAACAATGTGTTTCCACTGCCATTTGGTTTTGTAGTTACTTACAGTGATCTGTACAGCCAGAAGTCCCTGCCCAGCATCCTTAGCATCCACAGCGAACTCCACAGGCAGGCTGGCAGGTATGCCATAGGAACTGAGCCCTGGGCCACTCGCTGTCACTTTACTGGCATCATATGTAGGAAGCACCTTCACCTTGAAGGGACTTAAAGAGAAACCCATTATTGCCCCCTCCTCCTAAGTCAATGCTGACAGTTACTGCAGTACACGCCGAGGTGTGGATACAACTCCTCTATGGCATCTCTGCTGTAGGTGCAGCAGGCTCAAACCACCACTGAACCCTGAAGTCGTGCAAGAAGCTGCACTGGTTAAGGAGAAAGGATCACAGGTAGCACTTAAATAGCACTCATGTGCTGGGAGAGCACGATCAGGTCATCAAAATCTTCAGTTCATCTAAGTATCTCCATCACCTTACCTGCGAGGAATCTCTTCATCGGCGTATTTGACAGAGATCATATAGGGTCCCTCCTGCGTAGGGGTGTACACCACTGTGTGGGTGCCATCGCCATTGTCTACTATATTAACAGGCTCCACAACCCCTAAAAAAAAAAAACAGACAATTTTCTCAGTTGCACTACTAAAACTCAATTCCTCACCAGCCACTTGCTGCACAAAGCTCCAAGATGTACTGCTCATTTACAGTTTGCAACAAGCTAAATTTCAGTTTATTTTTCTTTTTGAATGAAAGCAATGGGCATGGATCAGTGATTAGTTTCCCTTATTTTGTATTCAAGAGCCATTGACTTAAGATAGATTTGTCATCCACCACTCTCTGGGCACCCGTCTTCTCACTGCAAACAAAAGCTAGCATGAAAACACTGGAGAAAAATCTGCCTTTCTGTACAGGCCAGGTCAAGAGCAATTGTTCAAAATACACCGAGGATCTTTAGAGAAAGAAGATGAGTAATGGCTATAATTGCCTGACCTGTTATTTACAAGATTACGTTCTGTTCCTGGGATTCAGTGCACAGAATTGAGCCCTAAAGCCAGTTGGTGTGTAGCATTCACCAACCAAGTCTTTCACAATCAGGTATTTGTAGGGTAGGCTCAGTGCCTCGGCAGGAGAGCCCTGCAAGCTGCCAAAGTCCTCAGAAAGCAGGATCAATTATTTCAATTTGCATTAAGCTAAATCTACAGCAGATTACACGACATATCGGTTCAGATCAACACACAAAACCACTCTACAATTACAAGTTGGCTTTAAAACACAGGAAGGATTAGCAGCAAAGCAAGCACAAAAGAAACGTATAGTTGCCATGCAAAGCCTAAAACCAACACCGCTGGTTCCCACTCCCTCCTCCAGATGATTCTTGCTGTTGCCATTTGGATTTCCAAGAGCCAAAATTGCCAGTAGTTAGTGAGAGCTCAAACCTGTCTCAGGGTCACCCTTTGGATCACCTTTAAAGAAATCCGAAATGGCTTTCAATGGGGAGCGCCATGCCTGGGAATCCGTCTCATCCACTAAAATTAGAGAAGGGTTACCTGAGGGGCACCCGCGCCACCACAACCCAACACTCGGGTGGGGAAGCAGTCCTTGCCTCCCAGCAAAGTGAGGCTGGCAGCCGAAAGGTACTCGCTGCCCAGATCCTGTGCCACCGAGAAACAGCCTCCTACGCTAATGCAAACATCATTAACGCCATCACTTGAGGGCCTTGCTGCTCTCTGTGGAGCACTGAGGAGTTCCACCATGTTTCTGAGACTCCCACAACCCAGTGACACAGGTTTCCCAAGTCACCATTCACACGTGAGATTTCAGATTGACTTTTTGATGTCTAAATCTAAGCCACAACTATTCCAGAGTGATGGCTGCTCACGCCACTTCTCTTAGCTCTGAAGATTAGGATAAAGCCAAAGACACTGCCCAAAGCAGCACTACTTAGGACACAGTTCTCCTCCTTTTTTACAGCATGACAGATGGGTCAGCTGTCAAGGTGCACATACCAGATGAACAGGAACAGAGGGGAAATGCTCATTCAAGTGGTATCACCACCTTTGAAAGCAGGGCCAGGACCGTGTTTCCCACCCAAACGCAGTGATGGGGCACAGCTGGATGGAGTGCTTTGGTTCTTACCTCTGGGTCCTGCCACCACCACCTCGAGGGGTGCCAATCCTGCCTTGCTGGTGTCTACGGTGAAGGACTGTGGGATTTTGGCTCTAACAGCTGTTCCCAGGCCTGGTCCTGTTGTCTTCACCTTGCTGGGATCCACAACATCCTTCACAGGAACCTTGAAAGGACTGCCTGGAAGTTAATGCAGCAAGTGTTATACACCACAGAGTTAACAGTTACAGGACACCAAAGGTCTTTCTGCCTACTATTCCTGGGGCTTTTTATTACTATCCCTCAACCTCAGGCAGAATGACAGCCTCACAGCCTCCGTGCTACTTCTCTGCTTCTGCAAAAGCCAGAAGTGTAATGGTGGTGCTTTGACATTTTCACTGTCCATGCAACAATTCAGTTGTGATCCATCTGCTTCTCACACCTCAGAAAGAAATGTATGAAAGAAAATAGAAGTGCAAATGAAACATCATGCAGGCACTTGTTTCCTTCATATTTTACCAAGTTCAGTATGCTGACAAATAACATGGGAGCAATGGGAAAGAATCAGCTTGCTCACCATGGAAAGAATACCTAGATGTATGCTGTATGACAGCATCTAAGAACTCAAACACTGCAGTAAAATGCGTCTGGCATTTAGAAGGATTTAATTCTTGGTATCAAGCAAAACACCCTTCTTTTTGTCATGAACTGCTGGATGCCAGACGTACCTGGAACATTCCTTAAACGTACTCTACTTCAGCTTAACACCCAGTGCAAATGCACACACAGGTAAACACCTGGTTTAAGAAGCAGTTACTATGCTTTCTGCAGTGATCAAAACTTGCAGCATTTATTATAATCCCCATGACAAGCTCACCCGTTAGACCATCTCACTGCAGGACAGAGTCTTGAAGGCATCCACATACCAAAGGGCTATTTTCTTGACCTAACATATTACACACCACTTGTGCACAATACCAGTTATTTGTCGAGGGCTAGCGTCCCTTCCCCTGTCCCACCCACCTGCACCCACTCTTTTGATCCCCTGTGGGTGCTACAGTCTCAATGAGGCTCCTCCATGTGCCCACAGAGGCCATTTCATAAATAAGAGACTGCAGCCCCTTCCCCAAAACTACCACACCACAGCACAAAGTACTCCACGCTTCCCTACTGGGTGTAAGGAACAATCACCATCACTGCTTCTGCCTTAATTGTCAGGAAAAGCAGAAAGTCAAAACCTCAACGACCCCCAGCATGAGTAAGATGCAGCCAAGCCACCAAGTCCTTAGCTCAACACCTTTCCTCTTCTGAAAGCCACCGAGCAAGATCTCTTACCAGGAATATGCTCTCCTCCATAGGTGATGTTAACATCATAGTCTCCTGGAACATAAGGAACATACTCGGCGCTGCAGCTCCCATCCTTGTTATCTTTACAGCTAATTTTAGACTCTGAAGGTCCTTCAACAGTTATTCCAAGGCCGCCAATTCCCGCCCCTCTGCAAGACAGAAGTGTGCATTGTTAGAATTACCTGCTTCTAACAGCAGTTTCGTAGCTTTCATGTGTTCTGGCTGCACTTTTACCCTTACTGGAAATGCAGTAACCTGACTTCTGATGTCCAGCCTTCAGCGTGCTCTGGCATGCAAAGCTGTTCAGCATAACCTCACTCGCTTTTTCCTAGAATTTTATCCTCAGCCAACTATCAACCCCTAATCTCTGCAGAGGACAGTGCCCAGTGTGTGATGAAGTAGCACGCACAATAATCAGAAGGACACAGATTGGCCTTTTCGTAAATATTTGTACTGGGTTTAGCATCCTGCATTGCACAGCCCATCACACTCCTCCCTCCCTCTGATATTCCTTAAAGATCAAGTAGGCCAGTTACCTGGTGACAACTGAAAAGGCGTTTGGCTGATTTGTGAAAGCTTCTTTGAGTCCAGGTCCTTGTGCCTTCACACGTGCTGGATGGCAGCCCTCTGTCACGTTCACTCTGAAGGGGCTGTTTGGCACAGGTACGCCATCGTATGTTACACTGACCGTGTGTGGACCTGTTAAGAGGAAGAAAACACATCCCAAATTCCCTAAATATTCTCATCACTTAACACCACTTCTACAAGGTGCTACAGACTTGAATGTCAGTATATGAGTAAGATATTGCATCTCACAAAACTTCACTAGTGTTTCATAACCGAGATGCCATCTACGCACTGTTCTTCTGAAGCCAAGTTACTGTAAAACTCAGTTTTTCAAGTTAAAATAGAGCTACTTCCTGCAGAATTAGCTCCTCTACTAGCAAAAATCTTGCTAAGGTGCCAAAAAGTTACTGGCAGACCTCAGCAGATTGCCAAATGAAAATGTCAGAAGAGCTGCTTGCTCTTGGTTTTCCCCTCTGAAGTAAAACACAAAAAAACCCCCACAAAACCGAAAACCAGAGGTTACCCTTTTCAAACGGCGTGTACTCTACTGTGTATGTTCCATCAGCATTGTCTTGGATGAGACAGTCTGTGGGGGAGCCGGATGGGCTCATGATCTGTGTCCTGATGTGGTCACCACCAGTCTTTGTTAGAGGTCGAGTATCCACAGTGAACTCAGTTGTAGCTTCTCGGAAGACATCTGCAGGATACATTTTGAAGAGTCACTTGAAGAACCGTATGTATTTCCGACAATCAAACATCTTGTAACCAGCATGATAAACAACTCATTTGGAAACACATTGGAACAACCCCATCTGAGGGTCACCATGGGAACACGTAAGGCTATTACAACTTTTAATGCTCAGAATACTCTGTGCACGATAAAGGATCACAAGTCCTACAAACTCTGATAACAACAGTTATTCTCACCTTTCCCTTCTACTCCTGGTCCAAACACTTTAACTCTGCTTGTGTCCACAGCTGGCTCCACTTTGACCCGGGCTGGGAATTTAGGCACTTGCTCTCCTCCATATCTCATCTTGATTGTGTACATGCCAGCTGAGAGCGGTATGTACGTTACAACATAGGTCCCATCTTTGTTATCATCGATCTGGATCTCCGCTTTGGAACCAGCATCTGAAACCATGTCCACCCGCAGGTCTCCAGGACCCGCTTCTGTGCAGTTGACATTCAGCAGCCCTGCCTCACCCACTTTACCACGTTCCAGACCTGGGCCTGTGGCAATGACTTTAGAGACATCGAATGGCATTTCTATGTCTGCCTTAAATGGTGAACCAGGAATGTGAACTTCTTCAAAGAGGATGTTTACAAAATACTCTCCGGGCTTCGTAGGCAGGTAAGAGACTGAGCAGGTTCCATCGCCGTTGTCTGAGCATTCAATTTTAGCTTCACATGGGCCTTCTACCGTCAGACCCAAACCTCCAGTTCCTGCCCCCTTGGTATCTATCATGAATTGGGCTGGTTTTCCAACAAGGCCCCCTCGGAGACCTGGACCATGAGCTTTTACCTAGAAAAGAATATGCAGTTGAGCTAAACTAATTTTTTTCATGTTATTGCCATCACAGACTGTCTAGTTTGTAAGTGGGACTTGATTAACAAGCTCTTAAAAATACACAGAAAGCAACATCTCCTTTGCCACTCGTCCCAGTTTTACTATAAAGTTGAGATCTCTCCTCTAGAGAGCTTTCTAGGCAATGATACTCATACTCTCACCATGACTGTTTTATATAGCCATGGGATGTAAAAGAAATGTTAAAATATCCGATGGCTGTACACACACTTCTATTGAAACCTAATTCCTTAGAAAGAAGCATCTCAATACAGTCAAGATGTTCATGAGGCCAACCTCTATTAAATTAGGAACAATACTTGTATGTGCCACACTATGCAGAATGCTTACAGTATTCTTAATTAGTTCAATGTTTTTTCAAATACAGTGTTATAGGAATGACTTCCTCAAGTCATGGAGCCAGCCAAAGGAACAACTCAGCACTCTGAGTAAGGATGTTCCTGGGTCCGGCTTGGCCAAAACCAAGTCAAGTCTCATGCAATAGCCCACAATTCACTCTTCAGGCATAAGTTGCTGTTACAGCCCCAAACCATTCACTTACCTTGGAGGGATCTGGAGGTAGCGTGGCCTCCACAGTGTAGGGGCTCCCTGGGATTGGGTTGCCATCATAACTCACATCCACCACATACAGTCCTTCTTCCCTTGGAATGTATTTTGCAGTGCTGCACTCCTTACCCAGAACCGGTTCCACCAGACACGGCACAGCTTTCCTCATAGGACTGGAAATACGAACATCCAGTTTACCTTGCCCACCGGCTCCTTTGTTATCAATTACAAACTCCTGATCCTTCCCCACTTCCACTCCTAAAAAAGATAAAACCCTTATTACTACGTTAAGTACTTAACATCAGACAGCACACCAAGAAACCTCTCACGCACAAACCACCAAGGGAGCAAGCACTGAGCCCTGCTCAGTCTGCATCCCATCACCCTGCATGCAAAAAGACCTGCTGAACCAAACAAAAAAAAATAAACAAGTGCCTTGGTTAACTGCAGCTATGAAGCTACAGTGCTACACAAGCCTGTAAGACATGGCCTGACAGTACCAGAGGCTCATTTCAGGAAGACAGCAATATTTCACAGCCCTAAGTTCTTCTGCTTTTCGAAAACAGACTATGAATGACATTCTGCACTGTACCAGTTACTTATGTTTGAACAAACAGCCACCTAGCCCCAAGGAAACCAGATTTCATCAGAAGGTGCCCAGCTTGGTGAGGAATCTGTTTAGCTCTGTTCACCACAAAGGAATAAACCCCAGCACATGCTTTGTCCACATTGCTATGTAATCTTTGCCAAAAAAAAGAAAGAAAGAAAAAATCTAAATTGAAATTCAGTTCTCAGGAGGACCAGCTCAGTCAGAGAGGTCAAGCTATAAAGTTGGAGCTGGCTGATCCCCAACTGCAGCAAGTTAAAGAGAGTATTGTTTTGCCCACTTCTGTTCCAGCAGGACATGTTGGCTATCACCCAGATTCAGGAGGCTTCAGGGGCAGGCTATGGGGCTTCCAGCCCAGAGGTACTTACTGTTTTCAAGTCCATTGACTTTAACTTTGCTTAGGTCTAGCGGAGCAGCAACGCCCACAGTGAAAGGGCTTTTAGGGATAGGATCACCACCATAAGTTACCACAACCTTCATTGGACCCTAGTTGGAGAATTTACAAGTTAGCTCAGTTCCTCACTTCATACAGACACACTAACATCTGAGCAGCACATGACCACCCCCACCTAATCCATTTTAGCTGCACACAGTCAAACTTACTGGCTTATGGACTCTCAAGCTCTCATCCCATTGCAGCCCTTCAAAGTATTAAATGTTTTTTATTTAATGCAGGAAGAGAGAAAAAGACAGTTCTTTCCAACATTTAATTAGACTACATTCAAGCTGCCTGGCAAAACCTCCAGCTCAGGCTGGCTCCCACCCTCCCAGTGCTCAGACCCGACAGCTGAATGAACACCCCAGTGCTCCAGACCAGGTATCCCCTTCCACCGCTCGGAGAGGCCAGGCCCAAGCCAAGCCTGCAAAGAGGCTGTATTATTACAGCATCTGAAATACCAGGGTTTTAAGCTCTACAAGTCAGAAAGATTAATGCTTTTGTGTATTTTGGCTGGAATACCACACAGCCATGGCAAGCTCCAGCCCATGATGTGTGCTCCTTTTATTCTCTCCTACCGCAGTCCACACTTTAGGTATATTCACTGTTTGCTTACTTTTCATTCTTGGCCGGTTCAGCTCCCAAGTGAAATAATCATGGATGTTTCACACAAGCTAGTGAATAGCTTCCATGATTATTCTTGGTTGTTTTTAGAAAACACACACACGGGTAGCTGTAGCAACACCGTGAGATAGATAAGGCTGAGTAAACAGCATTAAACCAAGGCTCCTCTGCTGCTGACACAGTCCCTCAAGAATTTAACGACCTAGTCTGTCCTCCCCCCGCTCTGAAGAGTTCAGAGTCCCATTCATAAGCTACTGCTTATGAATCCTGAGAAAGACAGGGTCCAGAAATGATCTACGTGCTCACAGCCTGGAGGGACAACAAGGCTACTCTAATTACTCTGTGGTCTAATTCCATCTCCTCTTTTTAACCATTGCTTTCCTGACACCGCTATCTATCTGCGAGGATCTCCTTTAAGTCCACAGCTCCTCTGTGACCCGAGGTACTCTTCCAGAAGGGAGACCTAAGTGGGAAGCCTGGTTTGGGCATCCTGGCTTGTTTCACCACTGCTTTTCAGTGAAACACAGCAATCTGGTACAGCTCACATGCACATGTGTGGCGTTCGGACAACTTTGCTCCCTTTCTGCATACCAACCCTGACTGAACAAGCAAAAGCCTCTCCAAACAGGCACACCAGCCACATCCTGAGATCATGCAACCACTTTATCCAAAAACAAATGCTAGCTCTATGGTGCTTCCAAGAATGCTAATCCAGCATTATCACATAAATAATGCTGCAGTGCTCCATATCAGTCCACTTTACACAGCTACATTCAAGGAAGCTGGTGCAGATGACCAAGTAGCTCATGTGTTTGTTCAGCAGAACAAGAGCTGTAAAACACTTTCATCTCAGCACTACAGCACCTACATCTGCAGAAATACATGAGATTTGTGCATTCTGGCATTTAATAGCCCTTTACAAACATGTAAGCACAGCATAAGGAAAAATACTTCTGGTTCTTAGCAGCTTCCACTTTTAGCTCTTTAGTGGTGTTGCTAGGAAGCATCTGTCTGTGAACCAAAATGAGTTAGACTGAATTTTTTTCCAACGTGAGGGCAAACCTCAAATACAAATACTTCGACATGTTTAATCTGCAGCCCAGCTTCCCTTCTCAGCACTGACTCATTCTCTTCCCTAGCGGGGAGCCTCTGCACCATCACCCAGATGCTGTTCTGTTTGTCCCTGCTCTGGTTTGCACTACAGCTCCTTTGACAACAGCAGCTTGCTGAGGGGCAGCACACCACCGCCTTGACTTTGCAGGACCATGGCAGCCCAGAGCAGCTGATGCAGCAGCCAGCTCCGTGTTGGACCCTGGGAAGGTTCGCCACCTTTCCTCTTGACTGATCCTTATCAGGTGTGGAATGACAACAGGAGCTGTGTGCTACTGCTTCAATATCTCACTTGTTCCCAGAAAAGAAAACAGTGACACACTATCAATAACTACACCAGAAAATTGCACTATTGCTTTCCAATCCCAATTGTCCTGCAGGCTTTAGGGATCCGGGGAAACAGGACACCTGGCAAGTTTTATCTGCTCATTCCTCTGTGCACAGGTAGCAGGGAGGGAGGTCACAGCACTATGGCAACATGAGCTGTTCACTTTTGTATTCCTACAGGATTTGGACCTACCTGCTGTATTGGAGTGTACCTAACAGTGTGGGAATAGTCGTAATTGTCAATGATATCCAAATCTACCACCGCCTCTCCCAGCACTGGGCTGCTGAACTGCACATCCAGTGGCGCTTTTCCAGCTCCTTTGGTGAACACAGTGAAGTGTGTTGGCTTGCCATTTTCCACGCCTGAAGAAAAAATGTTAATTCTAATTTATGCAGAGCTTGCACACAAAAACTCTTCCCAAGAAGCATTGAGTACTTCTAAAGCCCAGTCAAGCAAAATTCCAAGGGAGCAGAGTCGTTTCCAAACGCCTGGCACCCATATACCCAGGACAGCATCACCGCATCCCAGCAATGTTCAGCCAGGCAGTGCCTACCCTACAACAGCCCCTCACGGTCCAGCAGTGCCCACACCACCTCATCCCTGCTCTCACCAGTTTTGTTCAGCCCAGGTCCTTCTGCTTTCACTTTGCTGGCATCATGCGAGGGGTCCACTTTAACTCTGAACGGGCTGGCAGGAATTTCCTGCAACAGAAACACAGCTTGAACATAACCAGGACATTCTTCACTAGCCGAAACAAGGCAGATAATAATTTTAAGATATTTCTGCTTTAACTCCAGAACCATTGGGAGTAAAATTTCACCTAACTTAAACACCCTGCTCTGCTTTACTGAGTAGTATCATTCAAAGTCTAGGGCAAAGTTAACAGCTAGACAGTTTGTAGGGGCCTCTCTCCCTTTGATGTATTGTTTGGTTTTTGTTTGGTTTGGGTTTTTTGTTTGTTGGTTTGTTTTTTAAGGAAAACTTATTTTTTCTCCCATGTTCCTTGGAGAGTCACTTCAGTTTTCTATCCTTTAGAAAGCTGCTTAGCCCCAACACAGAGACCACACCCATTATGCCAGCCCAATGCACCCCGTGCTTGAACTTCAGTGTCTCCAGCCACCCCCTCTCTTTTGCACCTTCAAGCACTATAAAAGAGTTTTTAGAAATGGTGACCAGACAAAGTGCACGCGAGCTGAAGTGGAAGGAGCCAGCTGTAAACTGCCATAGCCAGCTGTGAACTGACACGTGCTTGGTGATCAAATAGCAGATAAACAGTCTCTAGAACCATCAGGCTGTAAGAAGTTACAAACCTCTCCTGCGAAGAGCACTTTAATAGTGTAGCGCCCAGCAGCAGGTGGTGAGTATTTCACTGTGAACGTATCATTAGCATTGTGGATGATGTCAAAATCTATGTCTTCTTCCTCATCGCTGACTACACGAGCATCGCACTTAATTCCAACACTGACATCACCTAGGAAAAGCAAATGGAGGTCTTGCTACTGGACAGTACAGACATTGCTAGCCAAACAGCCAGCGCATCCCCATTTCCAGTAGTTGTTCAAGTCACCACGTCAATCGATGTAACAGATCACATCACAATTCATTGCAATGTTCTGCTTCCCAAGGCTTTTTCATGAAAAAAGGAAAACCAGCATGAAGCAGTACCTAATCCCCTCTCTCTAGCGTGAACTATGGTCTGATAGCACAGAAACAGTCCAACCTGCCTTTACCTTCTCCTGCATCCGTGCAGTCAACAGTGAAGTGGGTCGGCTCATTCGCTTTCAGGCCAGTTCTCTCCACACCAGGTCCAAACACTTTTACTTTCTGAGGATGACTCCCTTGACCTATAAGGACCTACACGGGTTCACAAGGGTCAGAATCACACACCTGTACCACACGCAAGATCTCAGTCAACTTGGAGCATTGCTTGGACAGTGGCTACAGGAAAACAGTACCAAGGCAAGAGTGAATTGCCCAAACTCCCCCCAGGCTGCAGTTGGACTGATAGATCTCCAACATGTGAGCTTATCAAAACAGAAAGCTTTGTTCAAGTGCATAGATTCCTAAAAAAGGGAGCAGAAAGGCACACCTCTTTGAAGTTCACAGAAGGGTTTTATCATCCTAGTTGTAATGACAAGTAGTTGTGAGCGTGAATGTCCTGCTTGGCTAGAACTAGCAATATCCACCTCTGTACTTACCCTAAATGGGCTACTGGGCACATTGGCTCCTCCCCAGACAACAGAAATCGTATGTTTGATTGGTTTAACTGGCACATAGGAACAGGCAAACACACCATCAGGCTTGCTCTTTATCTGGATATCGATAGGGTTGCCTTCTCCATCCTAAAAAGCAATAAGACAAGCAGAAGGTTCAGGTACTTTTAAAGTGTTTTTATAGTTTGAACAGGCCAAGACTGTTCCAAAATGTGGTGGTGTTTTTTTTCCAGAACTGCAGCTCAAAAATACTGAAGAAACATGCAAATTACACTCCTGTAAGTCGTCTTCATCTAACACTTGCTCATTCCTAACACCATCCTACAATGCGTATTTTAACAAACTCGCCTGAAATTCACAGGCTCAGAGACACTTCAGGTACTTCCAAATGGCAACTCCAGGAAACTACAGCTCGCTTTGCTGAGGAGACTCCAAATAAAGAAACAAAGCCATGTATGTCACACACCAGGGAGAAGTCACCTTGTCTTGAGTTATGTTTGTTGCTTGACAACATTACACAGATCAAAGCACAGAGCTTTGAGAGAATTACACATGCCCAGAATTAAGTGGTGTGTAAGCACACAGAAATACTTAAGGCATTTTTCTCAACAGTATTAAAGCCCTTTTGCTGAAGTTTCGCATAGCTGCCTTTGGCTTTTTACCTGTGCATACATCTTCAGAGGTGCTTTCCCAGCGTCCTTGGTTTCAACTGTGAACTCAGCAGGATTGTTCACTATACAGCCAGTCTTCTCCAAGCCCGGGCCATAAGCCTTCACCTAAAAGAAAACATCCCAAGAATCTCAGCTTGCAGTTCAGAAAGAGAAGTAAAACTAAGTAATTTATTTCCAAAGACTTTCCCCTTCCCACAAAGTCCACAAAGCCCAGTATACAAGTAGAGGCTAGTGCGAAAGCTGAGAATTAGAACCAATTCAGCAAGTTTTCATTACGTTAAATCAAAACCACAACAGTATTATTAGAAAAAGCTGAGTAATATCTGGCTGGAGCATGGCAAATACAGAGCTTTAAGTAGGGGCAGCTTAAGAGTCAAGTCTGTTACCAGAAACCTTCTGAAACATCTCTACTGTAGTTACATCAAAGACATGTTATGCCATGGGTGAACTCTTATACATCACCTTATCAGGGTTGAAGTCTCCTGAAGCCGGTCGGATGAAGGCCATGTAAGGGCTGTCTTTTATGTCCTCATCATCACACATGATGTGCACAGCATATTCACCAGGCTCTTTGGGCCAATACTTCACATCACATGAGCCATCGTTCTTGTCATCACACTCAATTTTAGCCTGAGAAGGGCCTTCTATTGCAAAGCCTAAAAAAAGGAACAAGTGGGTTCCTCACATTAGGTTTGTGGCAGCTGTTAATTTAACACCACTTCCCCAAACTGCTTTTTATTAGCCATAACCACACCTGAGGCTCTCTATCACCTTTCTTCAGCAATACAGGAGATAATCCATCACTCCCTTCTGGATCTCATCCCTCAAAGCCACAGATTACCACTCCTCATCGCCCACATTCCTGTCTCTAGGACTTGCCTTTCATACTCTGATATAAATTTGTGTTTAGACCGAAACATCTCACAGACCCATTTTTTCACTGCTGGGAAAGCTCTTGTTTCTCATTAGTTTGTTGCTAGCATTGCAACATGTAAATATTTCAGGCAAACTAAGTGAAGTAACATACCAAGAGAGCCAACTTCTGTGCCAATGGACTCTACCACAAAGTCTGCCGATTTGCCCACAATCCCCTCATGCAGTCCTGGCCCCCAGGCTCGCACTTTCTGAGGACCTGCTTCATGACCCACTTGAACTTCAAAGGGGCTAAAAGAGAAAAGCAAAGAATGGGGTTAGAAAATGAGGACAAATGCAGCATCCACATTTTTCCCCAGGCATTTTAATGAGGCTTTACATTGGATTTCCCAAATTAATAGATGCTATAATGTGGTGGCACAGTGCCCAGCAGACTGTCTCTCTAGCAGAGAGGTCATCCAACCCATCACGTGCTTACATCTTGCACCACAAATCCTGAGTGACAAACACTTGGTGTGCACTGCTTGCTGTAGCCCTGGACACTACAATAACAGAGCCTTTCAAAAACTCACAGCAAGTCCCAGCTGCATGATCCACTAAGTTTTACATTTTGGGTTTACCAAGACTACGAATCACCCTTCAAAGCTCTCCTGATATAGGCTGCTGCAGCCCTAAAACAGGCTGTAGATAAACTGTCACAGCAACTGCTTACCACTAATTTTGTCCCCTCAGAATTTCTTCAAAGATCAGTGTTGCTTTAAAAGTCCTCTAACCACACGACACAACAAAAGGCACAAAAACTCCTAAAAAGCTACTCCAGCTTACCTTTTGGGTATGTTGTGCCCGCCCCATGTGATTGTGACAACGTACTTCCCTGGGGTAGCTGGATAGTATTCAAATGCATATATACCATCCATAAAGCCTTTTTGTTTCACCAGCTCCTCCAAGCCCTCTGTTGAAAGATCAGTTCAGCATTAAACTTAACAGCTTCCATCCTGCCTTCAATTACTCAGACAAGTTCATGTTTTCTAGTATTTATTTTAGCTTGCAAGAATAAATTTCTTCCCTCCAAAAAAAAAAAAGGTCAGGTTATAAGGGAAGTTAGTTCTAGTTGCCCTCTAGGACAAAGACAGCAAACACTTCCAGAAGAAATACAGCAGAAAGTATTTCAAGTTACCAGACTTAATAGGTTCCCTTGTGTTTTATTTTCTTAGTCTGCAGTATGATGCATGTCATATGTTAAAACAAAAAAGCTTAACATTTGTCAGACTTTGCAACCACAAGTATGCAGGGAATGCCTACTTTTCATTTTCTTCAAGATGAAGAATTCAGGGAGAAAAGCTTAATACACTGAAATTTACATCGATACGTCTGTTGTTTTTTTTTCCTCCCCAAACGCATTAAGCCACACAGTCGGAGCACTGTGCCTGTGGAGGAGGTGAGGGCAATACAATGCACCTTTTAATACCACCCCAGGCGGGGGGAGGTGATGGGCTCTCAAGCACAGCAGCTCCCCAAGAGCAGCAGCACAGTCACCGCTGCCAGCAGCCTCGGGAGCCACCGGCACTCCCATTGCCCCAGACTGCCACGGTCCAGGCGCAGGGCCACATCCAGAGCTCAGGGCAAAGGACCTGGGCACAGATCCTGGCAGCAGGTCTCTATGTCAGCCTACAGGTTCCATCAACCTCCTCCTGTCCTGTTCTTATGCCCAAGCATCCAGCACGCGCAGGAGTGCTGCTCTGAGCCACCCCTAGCTTCATGAGAGCAGGATTTCCACCCTGCCAGAGACCTGGTGCGAGCCTTGCTCTCACAGATCAGATGAAGATGCAATGTGAACCCATAAAGCTTGGGAGGCCACGGCAGACAGACATGTGGATTTTCTGTTTTGCTAACTGATATGCATTAAAACAGAAAGGCCTAAAACCAGGTGTAATCTTATCCAGCCCTGCAGATTGAAACCTTCACACTAGACCAAGAAAACCCTTCTGAAATTTGGCTTTTTATGGTAATATAAATCCCACCAGTCAGGTCACCATCTCCGTACTGCTCTTCCTTTTTTGCAGTCTCTGCTTCCCCTCCTTCTCCAAAACACATCCACAGCACAAATTCACCCAAACACTTACTCGGCCCCTTCACAGTCACTCCGAGGTCTCCACTCCCCGCTGCTCTCGTATCAACCTTGAAGTCAGCCGTCTCCCTCATGCGGACGCCCTTGGGCTGCAGACCTCTCCCCGTGGCACGACACGCATTTGGATTGCAGGCTGCAAGGGAATTTCAGACATCAATATCGCCTTTGATTCTCAACATACACAGAGCCCAGCCAGCCTGGAACAACCTTTAGTTTAATGTTGACTCAGGGACACCACAGCTTAGCTTTCAGCATAGTTTCAATGTTATAGCAATAAGGCAGACAGACAGGAGTCTGCTCAGCCGCAGTCTATGCCCCATGGCTTTTGGGCAGCAGTATTGGGTACAGCCAGGCAAGATGGACCCCCTACAAGAGCCATTTTTTAGAATGAAAGCAAACGCTGGAGCCCTGTTGCTTTCCAATTTGATGCTGGTACAGATACTTTGTATGGATATTCACTGCACTAGGCACAATCTTCTTGATGCCTTCAGTGTTGAGGCACACTGCAGCATGGGGTGAAGCTTCCCTTTGCAGATAACCCCCAGTGAACAGAGTTACTGTGCTGTTCTTTCAGAGCACATGACTGGAGTAACTGCTACTACCAAACCTGGCTTCTGCACATGGTTCTTTAGGAGATGCCACATGAAACCCCCCTGCTTGTTGCAGTTCACACTCTCAGAAGCAAGGCCATCAAGTCTCTGCAGACCAAAGCAGCCATGGGTAGGGGCAGTAGGTTACATATGGCTGAGCTTAAGCTTGACCCCTCTACTCCAAGTGCTTCTCCAGACCTGCAGAGTGGCTACATAAATAAGTAACACGCACTTATGAACAGTTTTCGTTACACAATCCCAGCTATCATGTGGTCTTCAATTCCAGAGACCTGAAGGGTTTGAAGAGACTTACAAATAATCACAGCTTCCCAGCAGTGTCAACCCAGCATGCATTTCCCCAAAATACGCCGTGCTTATAGCAGGAGCAGAAGTCTGCCAAGCAGCTCGTTAGGTTTCCACTCATTTCAATAGCTAACAAGTTTTACCCTCACCCCTGCAGCAGCCAACATCGCTCCGCATCCTACACCGATGTGTGAGTGAAGATCGCATGCCATCTGCTAGAAACTCAGTGGGAACATACAGGAGCGTGCCCAACGTGGGGTGGGAACAGCTTGCAGACCCCTTCCACAACTGAGTCAGGCAGCTTGTGGTTAAAAGCCAGTTCCACTGACTGTGTCACACACACCTCTTCAATTCACTTCCAACTTTCTTCCCCAGCCCCAACAAAACCAAAAACCCTTTTAGCTGGGACAAGCTGCAGGCTAGAAGCTTACAAAAAGCAAACATGACGGAGCATCCTGCACACCTCTTACCAACTATGAAGCCATTAGCAGTGAAGTCCAAAATTCCACAAATGGAGGGTAGCTCAGGAGAGATGAGCAGAGATCTAAAAGCATAGGAGCACGTAAGGATGGAACAGAAAGCAAGTTAGGTGTCAGTTAAGGAGGAAACCAGTAAACATAGTCATTTGAGGAACAAAGGTGGAAAACAGCAAGACACTGCATAGCTTGCATAAAAAACTTCAAAAAAATACAAGGGGCAGCTTAAGTTCAGAGGTCTAGGCAGAAAGGAAACTCTAGCAATAAAAGCCATATTACTGTTAGAGAGCACTGTCTTACCCTGTGAATACCCAGGCCACCCACTGAATTGAGTCCAAGATGTTGAAGGGTACACAGGATGCCCAAGGCAAGATTCAAGCATGTTCTGTGATCACACCCAAGGAGAAAAGTGGATATCTACATTTAGGTGCATTTTTAAAAAAGCATACCTTCTCCAACAAGAACAGTGCAAGGAGTTTTGGGAATTGCCTCCCCAGCAAAAGTCACTTTGACTATGTGAGGGCCAGCTTGAAAAGGTTTGTAGGTGCAACGGTAGACTTGGTTGCCTTTGTCTTCTACAAGAACTTCAGCAAGGCTTCTCCCCTGAGGATCCTCCACTTCCACGTTCACATCACCCACACCAGCACCTGCAAAGGAAACAAGCCCAGCTGAGCCTTGGCGTCCCCACAGCAACATGCACTGTGTTTAGGATCACAGCCAGCTCTCTGGGCCCAGCCAGCCCTTCCCTGCTATCATCTCGGGGTACAGCCTGAACATTCAGCTTCTGCTGACAGCAACCGGGCATTCAAAGTGGGGAGGGGACAAGGCAGGATGAGGGCATCTCCATGAAGCCAAACTGACAGGGCTCTGCTGCTCCCTCCACAGGGTTTCACATCAATATTAGAGTACCAAATACACATACATCCTGATCACCCTATTGCTACCACCCTGTAGCACCTCTATCACAGACCAGCCCACAACGTCACCTGTCAGTTCAGTCTCCCAAGCTTTGAAGCAGTTCAGATTAAGAGCTCAGACGATGCATGTGTTGGTCTGAACAAGGATCCTTCTCTGCTGGACTATATGTATTCACTTCTGTTCAGACACCTGCTTCTCACTTTTTATTCAACTCATCATGCAACAAAAACAGTTTTCCAGACAATTTCAGAGGCCAGACATGTCTTTACATGATTCAGACCACTCCCTCTCTCAATTAGAGGCTGAACATAACACTTCCTCTCATCATAACCACATTTAATTTTATTTCTAAGAGCCCTCAAGCAGAAGGCAATTTAAAATATGCTACTCAGCATATTTCAGTGTTTAAATACTTCAAGTAACTGCCCTAAGTAGTTTCACATTGTTCTAAATGAATTAGCATTTGTAGCATCTTATTGACTCATTTCTCTAGGCTACAACCTTGGCCTAATAGGAGGCAACAAGTCACATGATGGAGATGCCCTAATGAAGATATTAACCCCCTAATAATTACAATAGAGGTTGAAACCAGTTTGTCACTGAAGCATGAACTCAAAGTAGCACTGTGGCAGATTCTTTCTGTAAAGCTAAATACAGAACACATTAAGCATTTACAGTTTAGTCACAGTTCATCTTTCAGAGGTGGGCATTTCGCATTCCTGTTTAAAATGAGTTGGGGGGAAGACACCAGCCAGGAACTTGCCTGCTGCTATTCAGCAAGTTCATGGGAAATTCCTGGGCAATGCTTAGCATCTCCCTGCCCTAGCTCAGCTCCATACTTCAAACACTTCATATACAGCTGAAGCCTCCAGAGCAGCCTGGCTATTATTTCACCTCTGAACTTGACAGGTCTGCAAATCCTCATCCACTTTTCAGTTTGTTTATTCCTCCAAGGCTTAGGTCTTCCTCATGTCTGAGGAACCTGCAGGATTTTGGCACTTGTTCATCCTGCTCACCTGCTGTGTAGAGGTCGAAGTAGGTAGGCTTGTTGGCAATGTTCCCTGTCGCCTCCAGTCCCGGTCCCTTTGCTGTTACTTTGCTCGCATCTCCCTGGGCTTTGTCAACGTTCACTTCAAACGGGCTCTTTGAGATGTGCTGCCCAGCAAACAGGACTGAAACCTAGAGAGAGACAGCATCAGCTTTGATCCACTGGGCAGAGGCAGAGCTCAGTGACACCATCACATAGCCAAGCGTGGGGTCAAGCACCTGCGTTCCCAGCACAGAGAGCCTCAGAGGTGAGACCATCCATCCCACAACCTTCATCCTATCCATGCAGTGTAACTGCTGCCACCTCCTTAAAGTGCTGCTGATCCTGGGGTCAGCCACACCAGTGGGGGTGTTTGAATCTGGATGTGTCAATAAGAGGCAAATCACCATCCAGCAATGAAATAGCAGCAGAAGTTGCATTCAGCTTTTCAGCCTGGCTGTGGGGATCAGCCACTCAGGCAAGCGCCAAGTAATGGGATCACCCATCATAAGCCTGCTTCTGCAGGCATCTGAGGACAAAACTGGGTGGGGAACCTTCCCTGCAAAACCCCTACAGTGTACAGTGTCATCAGCAAAGAAACACCTTATAGAAACAACCTGGTACTTTCCTCTGCATCTCTGTGACAACCCACCAAACTGGCTCCATGAACTGCAGGAAGTGGCCCCAGGTGAGAGGAGAGCCAGCTGTAGCACTTAATACCAAACACCCATGCACCTTCTCTCAACACACCCCCACCTCCCCTTTGAGAAGGGGACAGCCCACTAGCCCCTAAGGAGAATTAAGGCCACATCAGGTTACCTTTTCTTCAGGATGCCCAGAGTAGCTATTATGCCTCAGTAAACAGGCAGCCCTCAGGGGCTCACGTTAGCAACCAGCAGAGCAGCCCATTTAGCAAGAGAATACTGGTTATTGACACACAACCTACCTTGTGAGGTCCAGTAACCCTTGGCACGTACTGAACTGAATAGGTCTTGTTTTTGTCACTGGACGGAGTTATCTGCGCCTAGGAGAGAAAACACATCCATCATTGAGCTGTGCCTACACACACCAGCCTAAGGCTTTTCTGGGAAGTGCTTGATACTGTGAGCTATTTACAGAGTCAGCAATGTCAGACTTGTTGCTGTGGGAGCAGGGATCCTTGCTACCTCCTTTTCTCATATAGAAAAAAAACCCATTGGTTTTGTCTTACATGAGATGAAGCAAGCTACGTTCTCCCCACCCCAGCCCTATCCCTTGCTGTTAATCACTCTACTAAGGCAGGCCAAAACTGAGGAGACGTTAAGTCCAGCGTACAGCTGTATTTTTCTGGAATGTTGTAACATGATCAAGTGGAGCACTTGGATGGGAACTTTCTATAAACATTAAAACCGGCATTTTAACTCAAAATGATTCATGGCAACTAAATAGCTGCTTTAGCCATTCCTGCAGAATGAGTAAGGGCAGACAGTGATTTAGTGATGTGCGTTATCTAAAAGCGTGTCAGAATGTACTTGGCCAGTCAAGCTAAAACACTACAACTACTGGACATTGGAGTTGTGCTGCTAAGCTGCAGATACTTTTTTTGCAAGTTCATCCAGTAGGCAACTGAGGAAAAGCTTGAGGCTTGCACTTCTGACAGACTACATTTTGCAACTTCTTTTCAGATTACTTATCTGTTAAGACCCCACTTGAGAAAGATGAAGGTTACTGCAAAAACTTCAGCATTCAGACCAGCTTTACTTTTCCACAAAAAACATTTAACATTCAACAATACCTCCTCTCTGTTTCCTTCTGGGTCCTCTATGAAGACCATCAGGTCTCCCTGCCCAGCACTGATGGTGTCTACCGTGAAGATGGCAGGCTGCTTCACCATGTTCCCATGAGGCTCAATGCCTGTGAGACAGACACAGAGTGGCACATTAGCTGTTGCTACAAAACCCAAAAGGTAGTTTGTGAGCTACCCACAAGGTGTTCAACTCATTCTCCCACAGAAGCCCCCCCCAGCACCAGCTTCCCCAGGCTGCTCCACGAGACCCCTTCACGAGCTGCCCCAAGCATCATGCTCACAATAACCCCTGCTCTTACAATACAAGCATTTTTTAAAATGGGTTGAATCATTGGTGCTCAACTCATCTCTAGCCGTCAGAAGCCCAGCTGACATCTGGTTTCAGGTGAAAGCAAGTTACCCCCCATTTGCCTGAGCAACACACTGAGGGTCACCCCCATCACTGGCAGAGCCCAAGTGCAGTAGTTGCTCTTAGGAGCTGCTCCACTTCACACATCTAAATGCTGCAACGGTGTCACACCACAGGAAGGACAACCAGGGAGGCAGGAGAGAAATTTTGGGAAGCCTTTTGGTAAAGGCATTACCCTAGAGCCACGGCTGAAAGACTTATTTAAGTGAGACAGCTCTTAACCTACACTGTCCCATTTTACCCCATTTTCAGAACTCAGCTGTACAGACACTGCTTGGATGTATTATTCTTTGAAAGCTGCTCAAACTACTTTGCCAGAGTGAACATTGTATGAATGGCACATAGGAACCTCTTCAAATCATGAAAATCCTGCAATTCAGTGCTGCCACCACTTAACTTTTAATCTGAGTTTCCTCATTCCCCCACACAGGGCCTGCTACAGCACGAATTTACCAGCAGGGTTTCGTCATCTCCCCACATGTAGCCCCAGGTCATGACACCTGTCACGGTGGTGTCAGACTGAGTGGGTGGAAGAACTTCCCAGAGTTGCTGGGTCCAGACTAGCCCAAACATATATATCCTCCCATCCAAGGGAATTACTTGTCGGCTTATTCATAAAACCGTGGGCACTACTGCTCCATAGCACAATTAGTGGAAAGTGCAACGTCTGATAGATTATAAAGGAAGTGGTTGTGAACAACAGAATTCCTGAACTTGTTTATCTTCAGAAAACAATAACTTGAGAGCAATGCAAGGAAGATCATGTTTTTACTAGGAAATCTGAGCATTCTGATAAGGTGTTAACAATTGACATATTCATTCTTTCAAACTAAGCCCTAGATGATCATCTAGTTTAAACAGCTATAAATTGCCTCTGCATATCTTCAGTCCACCACACAAGCATTAGGGTATGGTATTTGAGTTAAGTATCTCTTCTTCTGCAAGGACAATGAGAAAGCTTCCTCATCCTCAGCAGACAGCTTCAACCAGGACTGTGTTAGTCACAGCACTTCCTTAGCCTACGTTTCATCTTCCAGATTTTACTCTCTTACCAGAGATCTGCTTGGCTTGTTAAATGAGAACTCATCTATAATTTCCATTACAATGGCTCCAGAGCATTGTATGCATGAAAGCGGACAACAAAATAATTCCAGTTTTTGAAAGAATAAGAACATGACTAAAGCCAGACTTGCCAGATTGAGGCAGGTTGATCAGTCATTTACAGAGTAAGTGGAGTATAGGTAGGTACACATCTGGGGTCTGACAGACGTGTCTATGTATCATGGCTTGCTGAGCAAGGCATCAATGATGAACATAACCCCCAAGTAGGGTAAGTGTAAACCCACTTGTGGCCATAGTGACTGCTCTTTCACGCACAGATAGTGCCCATGTCCATTCATTCCACTAGTTAAGATTCAATAGAAAATCAAATTTTAAAAAAAAGCAGAAAAAATAAGGAAATTTTTGTTTGTTTCCATTTCACTCTTGTACACTCAATTCTGAAACCCGCTAATTCTAAAAATCTCGAAGGACCAAAAGCAGACTCCAGATCTAAAAAAAGACAATGAAACTGAGAACAAAGTGTAGTACTTAGGTGATGTCTTGCTACATACCAAACATATTAAAGTTAGAAATCTGTTATTCATTTAGTTGTGATTATATTCCAATCTAGTGTAGAACCACATCAGAAGTTGCAGAAAATTATCCATTTAAAAGTTAAAACCAAGAATGCCTATGTATACATTGCATAAAAAAAATAAATCTATGGACAACTCCTTCCAATACAACTTTCACAAGGAAGTCTCAGCACTATTTAACATTCAAAGGGTCACCAACCCACCTTTGTGCACAGGCAAACAAAGCACTCACAGCTACCATGCAATCCCAATAACTTATTTAGGATTAGCCCACCCTAATACACATCTGCTGTCAAGCCTGGGAAACTGAAGACTCCACCTCCACAAAGAGACACACAGCTGTGAAAAGGTTTTTCCTCTTTTTTAAAGAGTGCTTTATCATGAGAAGCATTCACTGCTAGATCAACAACCATCAGAAGCAACACTGCTAGCTTAAGTTTCCCACCAGGGCTCTTCTAGCCCTGCATCATGCTACTTCTTCCAGCTGGGGACTGCAAGGCTGGCAGCTTGCAGAACAGGTTCGGAGACTTTGGGAATTTACATGTTAGAACTAGGAGTGTCTTTTGGACTATATCCACCTATTTCTGAAACTAGGCACCACACCAAGAGTATACAAGTGAAACTTTGAAGTCAGTTACACTAGGTCTGGAGTTCAACACAAGCAAAAAAACCCCACCCAGCTTTCTGAAGAGTTAAATGCTCTGTGCAGCTTAAGCTCTCCGAGTCCTTACCTCTGCCATAAGCCCTTGCTTTCTTTGGATTCAGTTTGGGTTTTAAAGGAGCTCCTGGTTTCAGCTTGGCTTTGGGGAACTGGGACAGGTAAGTCATTACAGAGTGTTCATCCACATCAGGGTGGATAATTTCTTCAGGGGTAATAACCTGAAAGACAACGTGATTAAATATACTGTACCAATGCTTGGTTACCACGTCAACACAGAAACAGAGCCATGACGCAGAGTCCTACATTTCAAACTGCATGCTAATGCACTTTCTTACATTTATTTTCTCTTTGATACACACAGCATCATTTATTGTCTCATGGGAAAGAACTCAAGAAGCTCATTATGGTCCCAGTGTGGCTTAGGGGCTTTTTGTGCCTTGAGTATCAGGGTTCTCAGGAGACCGTGACAAAACAAACTTCCCTAAGCCAGCGAGTTTTTCTTCTGCAGAATTCAGTGCAGCAAAACAAACTCACTCCATGGAGTGTGCTTCTTCCCCTGCCCTACGTGCTGCTACACCAGCTGTCTTCAACAGAGAAACCGACACACAATCTCACAACCAGAGCTCTGAAATGTAACGGCACATTTCATTACAACTTGCCCTTTCTCAGGCAGTTTCACATGACTAGACTGTAACTTTTTGAAGTGCCCAAGCAACTCCACCCGATTCCCTCGACCGAAATTCAAGCTGGTTGCAAGTACAAAGCTAAGCACTGTGCTTAGCACAGGCAGCCTGCGCAGCCCTACCTGCGGCACACCCAGCCAGTCGTCCGCCTGCTGCATGGCCTCCCGAGCATTGTCAACGGGCTTCTTCGGGTCCCAGGTCTCCCAGTCAGGGCACAGGCCTGCAAGAACATTTCAGTTGTTAGGTGTTATCTGCAAAGGAGATTCCCTAGCTAAAGAAACTAGGTAAACTCCACAGTCATTCGTATTACACTGCTATAAAGACAGACATTCAGAGCTTTGCAGAAGTAGCCAGAACAAGATGAGGATGTGCTGCTCACTGAAACACTTCTGACACAATAACCAGCATCTCCAGGGGCCCTTATGGCACAGGCAGTAACAGCTAGTTCAGAAAGACTCCCACCTACCTTGCCAACTAACTAAAGATGTATAGCTTTTCAGTCAGCCACACAACTACAATGCTTTAAATTCAAGCTGTGCAAGACACCACTCTAAGTTCAGCACAGATACATCTAGCCATCACTTGTGTTTCACTGGCTCTCCTGCAGCAAATTTGGAAAAGAAAATTTGAACTGCTTGCCATAGGACCCCAGGTTGCATTAGATGAACACCAGCAACCACACCAGCAAGATTGTTTCATAAGGAGGTGTGGAAACTGTGCCTTTTTCACACTTCATCACATTACTCGCCTTAAGGAGCACAACCTCAGCTTGCTAAACACTGAAGTTTCAGGTAGTGTGTGGCTTCTGGCTGCTCTGTGCTCCCTCTGCAATCTTATTTCAAGAGAACACATGAAGCCTCCTGCTGCACCCTGAAGTTGAAAGGTTGTTGGCACTTGCTGTGGGAACAAGTCTTTCTTGCATTTAGGAGCCAGCATTTGCGCCTTTGTCCCTTGCACCCAATACAAAGCTTAGACATGGTGCCTCCAATAATACAATCACACATTCAGCTTTAGGCCAGTATTTCTCTTGGCCAAGTCATTTACAACTTGCTGCTTCCCCCAGCTGGCCTCTCTGAACTCGGGTTTTCTTGAAAACCTTATTCCTGTCTCCAGCTCAGCAGTGAAAATCTCCTCCCACAGGAACAGCAGAGCAGCCACAAGGACAGCAAGCAAGAAAAACACTGACCATCAAAGCAAAGGACTTACCTGGAGCACAGCTGTCAACAAGAGCCCCCAGTGCTTTGCCATCCTGCCAGTTTTGATTGAAGTTTGTGATTGGCAAGTAAGGAATTTTGTTCTGGATCCAGCCCAGCAGCCTCTGCTTAGGGGTCTGCTTCTTTGCATCATCATCACCTTCATCCTCCCACACGGGCATAGAAATGGAGTAGTGGAGGATAAGGGTCCATATCAGGCCAAGGATCAACTTCAAGTTTCCATCAACTATGGCTTTACTATCTGGAAGACAAAAGACATACAACTGATTATTTCCCATATTAAAGGAAAGAGGCACGTTCTTAAAACACTGCGCCTGCATCCATACCCAGGTAATCAAGGATAAGAGAAGTGACCCAGGTCACTGCAGGCACTTGCTCAGGCAGAGACACCATTTTTCATGTCCTGCATTAGACACAAGGAAAGAGAAGAGTCCAAGGACTCTGTGCTCTCCAGCCGTCTTGAGAGTTCAGTGCTCTCCCAAGGCAGTGTGAATTGACCTTGGAGCTTTACAATGTTAAGCTTAGGAGAACTGGCAGTTTAAGATCTCTGGTATTTTGCATTTGGATGACAAGTGACACCTGATATTTTTAATAGCATTTGTACCTTCTGAAAGAGGCCAAACAGCATGTGATGGAGTTCACAAGAACAGCATTCCAATAGGGCTGAAATACCCCAGGGCATACATAGAAGCTCCATGTAGGAAACTGCACTTGTATACTGAAACATAGCTCCTCGCACACATTAATAGTTTGTACTAAAAATATTAGCAAAAAAAAGTACTATACAATGAAGTTCAGCAGAGCCAGAGTTTGGAAATAGAAAAGAGTCTGGATGTATGATGACCTGGGCACAAATGGCAAGGCAGGGAGCGGAGGTCCATCGGGCATTCTTTGCACCATCACACTCCTGCCTGCACAGAGAGTCATCCCTTCACACTACAAATGCAGAGTTAGAAGAGGAAAAGCCAGCTCTGGCTTTTCCATGTCACGCTCTAACCCAGCCAAAGTTTGTCACCACAGCAGCCATGCCACAGTTCTACTTTAAGACACAGCATGCAGCCAAGCTTAAGGCTGCTGAGTATCAAGATCAGATTGGTGTGAGAAGCTGTCTGAAAGGGCAGGATATTTTTCTGCATCAGTTTGGCCTTACGAAGTGACCTCTGCAGTTTTGTGAATATTCTTGCAATATACTTTGGGTTTAGAGAGTCACAGATTGGATGCACTCCCATTGAGCTTGTAGTTGCTACTCAGGTTGTATTGCACTTGTAACAGCTCCAGCTTGTCCAATCTCACCCAAACCAGGGCTCTTCGGCAATGTTTCAGGACACTCTCAGCCTGACTGATCCTTCCATTCACAGCAGCACATTACAGCAGAGCATTTTTCTGTTCTTTACTCCATTTCAGTGAAAGCTGTCATAGAAACCCATTCTTAGTCAACAGAATTACGAGTGACCCGGAAGCTTTTGTCTGCTCTCCAGCTCCCAGAGCAGATGCTGGAGTAAAGACAATTATAGCAGTATAAACTCACTGTCATACCACCAGAATAATTGTACAGGGATGTTACCAAGACCTAACTAGCAAAGGAAAAGTGTTCAGTACTTCAATTGCCTTCTCCAGTTCAAACTCAAGAGTGTTAACAGGTAGAGTCCTCCAAGCTGAGCCTCACCATGCCCAACACCCACTGGGCATGCCTTACTGCTGCTCTTCAGCTACAGAGACCACAGCAGCAATCCAATACCATCAATGCAAAAAGATCTGACTTCTAAACAAGTGATCATACAGAATAGTGACCAAGAACAGTAAGCACCCTTTAACCCAATGTTCAGGCGAAGTGGTTAATATTTACATGGTTTCACAATAGGGTGGCATGTCCTGAACAGATAATACTGTAACTTCAGACCCTGAATAGCATTTGGCCTTTCTGGATACTTAATGACTGGTTTCTACTCAGATTTTATTTGCACTGGATTTTTTAACATCAGTTTTGACTAATCTTATAGGACTATGATAAGTGTCTGCCATTTAACTGCTCACTGCTGATTTCACATCCAGTCTGAGATGTACAGTAGATAGCTATGACGTGATTAAGACCCACTGGGTTTTAATTACAGGTTCCAAGGTAGAAGTTTGCATCACATCAGCAGTGTGTCTCCTACCAACAACTAAACAGTCTCTGCTGTTACTCATTTCCCCCCTCTTTCCAGTCGAGCAGGTCAGTGGAAGGAAGATGCTCCCATGCAACATCTCAGGGAAAGCTTTCTTGAAAGAAACCTTACCAGAAGAGATGGAAGAGCTACATTTTACATGAGATACCCAAATCCCTCTGGCAGGGTCACCACTGTGCCTGAGCTCCACAAGGTAGAATTAAAGGCTGCACTGTGTAAAAATCATCCAGCTCCCCATGCCTGCAGCACCTTCATCCCACATCCTCATAGCAGGACCACCTGCTTGAGCACACCACCAGCCATTGCATCCCTGCACCAGAAACACCTCTGAGCTTCAGCTTCAGATTTATACTGACACCGGCATTCCTACTAGAGTGGACAGAGAGATGATTTAGTATGCCACAAGTAAACTCATTTCAGAAAGCCATCCAGCATTCCCAAGGAGGAAAACCTTGAGCACACTGCTACGTGCACGTTACTCAAGATAAGAATGGTCCATTCCATATTCACAGCACACAAACAATGGCTGTGTGCAGATGCTCTGCGCTTGCTGCAGCAATCGGCCACACACCAGAGCTTCCTCCAGCACCCCATCGCCATCTCCAAGGCTACGGCTTGGGGAAAGAGCCTGTGCACAAGACAGCTTCACATGAAGAGCAAGAATATCCCATCCCACCAGCCCCATCTACAGAAGCCAGGAGTGGTGCTGCTGCCCTGATGACAGGAAAAAGTCACCACAGGAACAAGACAGCTCTTCCTGCCGGGGCTGGAGCCATCCCCACCATGGCACTTTGCTAGCAGAGTTAGCAAGCTCTTACAGCCTCCCAGCTTCCTGACAGCCATAGGAATTTCATGACATAATTTTTTCCAAGCCTGCTTGCAGGAGGGCTTGTCTGCTTTCATTTGGGGTGGGGAGGAGGGAGAGGGAAGAACCCCCAGGCAGGACAGGAGACCTTATCAGCACCCAGCAGAGCCACCTACACACTCTGCCCGCAGGCACCCCACTCCCAGCTACAGGGGATCCCACCAGCAGCTCAGCCCTCCCTCACAATCTCTACCACGATACAAAAGGACCCTCCAATGTTCAAGAAGAGACAAGAGACCAGCCCAAAGCAGGCTTCCAAGTGCTGGTGTAAAGCTTGGCTCCACCTGAGCATTCAGCCTCTCCAGAAAAGCCTACGCTTTAGTGCTGCCTTTTTAATTAACTGACTGAAAACATTCAGTGCGTTCTCCTCAAGGACTTTTGGGCATTAAGATGCAAGCAGCACCCAGGAAGACAAGCTTCCCTTCACAGATCCTGCACAAGGAGCTCAGGGCTGGCCCAGGGAACCCTGAAACCCTCTTAGTGCAAGCAAATTTGCAGGCATCCCCCACCAGCCCCAAGTGCACACTGCCAGTCTAATATGGTCAAGGTTTTGCAACAGTGAAAAAACTGTTTTGCAACAACACATAAGCACCAACAATCATCGCTGCAGATGCTTCCCACTGAATTCTCCCCATTCTCTGGTCTGCTTCAATACACTTCTTCTGGCCATCCCAGGCTGGAAAATGGATTATGTGAACAGCAGATCTTGCAGCACTGCTTCTCTACTACAAAAATTACTTTTAGGCATATTTATTACTGACACAATCTATACTTTGCAGCTTTACAGAGCCTTTCAAACCTTGCTCCTCTGGAGCTCATGGTAAATTCAGACTGTTGAGGTACAGACTTGTTGTGGTCAGTGCTTCACAACCACAGTGCAACTGTCCTGCCCTCAGGAACACACCTTCACCAGCAGCAGTGTTTGGCTTCCAGCTTCAATGAGTTAGGTAGATGGGAACAAATTGTCTGCTTTCAGCTGAACTGGAGAGTGTGTGTTTACTCCATGGCACCGGGTGAGTTTCCTCCACGCAGGCGACAGCGGCTCGGAGGAAGTGAGTGTCACATCTCATCCGCCAAGATAATTTAGTAGGGCTGAACAAATTCTTTACAGCACCATTGTAGACAGCTTTAATGTAACCTTTTCTGGAGAAAGTGTGGTCATCTGCCTAATTGCTTTATTCACGTTATGACGCTAAGTCAACATCTGTAGATGCACCTACACGTATGTCAGAGCACACTCACTCCCTGTACCCAGTAGGAGATGTGTGCTTTGGAGATCAAAGTTCCTGCAGAGCTGAGTCACACCACCACACCAGCAGTGAAGCAGGATACCTGCCGACAGCCATTTGACTTGTACTTTCAAAGGACACCCTTTTATGGGGAGCCCAGGCATGAAGCAGAAATCCACAGCTGGAGTGTCACAGGACCACTTGCCTGCTGCAGACAGTGCCAAGAAGAACTTCAGTTTAACTAGAAACACAGGCAGTCAGCTTCAGAAGTGCTAACTAAAACAGCCAAAGGGTGAGGGGCTTGGGTTTTTAGAGGGTTCGGGTTTGGGTTGTTTCTTTCCCCTCCATTAGAACTCTGAGGTTTGGGGCTGTTACATACACACACAAGTCCTTCTGACACTCAGCTGTGGACTCCAAATTTGGGAATGCTGTTAGATGACCACTTTTAGACAGGCTGCGAGTTATCATGGCCAGACACATGGCCCAGAACCAGCAAGATGCAGAAACACTCAAGTTTGGGTTTACAGGAACCTACATTCCCACCTACACTGTTCAATGTGCATTTTAATTTCAGTTACTCCAACTCTAACTCGCTTTCCTCCTCTAAAAGTACCCAATGGCAATCCAACATCAACAGGACAGCAGCAGCTGTGAAGCAAGATGCAGCCCTCGTTCAGCTGGAGGAAGGCAGAAGCCATCTGCAGGGATGGGCTGCAGTCAGCCCACTGCTGAGAGGTCCTGGAATCAGGATGCAGCTTGACATGACCTGCACGCTGACTGCTGGGGAAAACCTGGCAACGAGACTTAAGCTGTTCTGCAGAATCAACAGCAGCAGTGAACAAGCGAGCACTCACTCTTCTGTAAAAAATAATAATAAAAAAAGCCTATATATAGACTACAACATTAAGTTTTATGTAGGAGTATCCTGCTTCTTAGCTATTAGGATTTAAGTAGCTGCCTGGTAGGGTGAAGAGGAAAACAGACTGAAGCAGAGCTCATTTGCTTCCCCCATCACACCTCTGAGTCTAGATTGTAATTCTTACCCTTTTATTATCCTATTAACTAAGTGGCAACCAGCCCAAAAAATGGATTATGGCAATTCCATAGGTCAGCAGTACACACCACCAGTCTCAGTCTTGAAAACGAACCAAGTTTTAACTGCTCAAGCTGATTTATAATTGTTGCTCTATACTAAATATTAATATGATATGTTACACTTGGACTGTTAATATCACACTCCTTAAAGCACAAAGACAGACGTTCAAGTGCCTAGGCTGCAGCCAGCAGCATGACTTGCCTCAGCCAGCAATGTGACCATCTTGAGACAAACGTGTGTCATTTTTACAGCTTGGGCAACAAAAACCTTCCCAACTCAACCTACCAAGTGGAAAAACGCCAGCGCTGCAGAGCTTGGTCCTCTGTATTTGTGCTTGCAGCTGCCCCAGGAGCAAGTGCCAGAACCAAAACCTGGCACTGACTTGAATCTTGCTAATTCACCTACTCCAGCAGAGATCCCTAAACTCTGCCTGGAGTACTTGGCTTGAACTATATAACTTTCATTGGGTCTCTTCAAAACTAAATGATTCTACAATTCAACCCCCCCCCCCCCCCCCCCCAGTGTTACAAACAAGTTTGTGACTAGTATCTCTGCTCATATGCAAGTCTGCTTTGCATTTGGGTTAAGCACAAGCATTACCCGAATCATGGCAGTGCTCCCTGAACTCTGTCCTACAGCAGAGCTGCAAGTCATTTTCTGTCGGACAATTAGTGGAAACAAGATAAGCTACCGCAGCAGACAGCTTCCTTACTACATCGAGCTACTAATACAGACTGTGTGAAGTCTTGTGAAACAAACGACTGACTGAAAAAGCAACTTTTGAGTAGTTTTGGGGTTTTTTTAAAAACAGTTTCTGGCTGTAGTCAACAGTTGTTCACAGCCTGGGCAAAGTAATCTCAGAAGTTTTACTGTTGATCTTCACATGTAGAAGTTCTACCACAACCAGCATCAATCTTTGCATCCAGCTTCTCCAAAAAGTGGTCACCTTTCCAATCTTGATGTCTTCCCTATTAAAAATTTTGTTTTGTGCATTATGTGGAAGAAAAACCTAAGATGCAACCCAAGATTCATACAAAGGAGCAATCTCTACAACAGCCCTTACTCCTTATTTCCAGACATGGAAGGACTCTGTATAGCGCACAAAGTTCATCTCAGTTATGGATCATTCATGTAGAGACTGTAGTAATTTTAAATCCTGGTGTCTAGAAGTTTCTGAGCCTTCCTCCACCTCTAATTATTCTCACCTACTGTTAAACAGCTGTAGTAATTGGGGGACAGAAAAATTAAGTGCTCATTAGGGCTTCATCTTCTGCAACAGTGAAAACTCCACACTGAACCAAGCTCTGTGAAAGCCCTGCTCCATGTAATGCCAAACAGAACTATGCAGATGAGATGCAGTTGAGCAAGCTGCCTAAGGAAATTCTTCGCTGAAGCATACAGTAAGTGTTCACAGGCTTGCTACGCCTGCTGAAGACATTAGCAACATCTTCTGTAGGGATAATACGTCTTTAAGTCAATTACACAGGTTCCTCTGTGCTTTGAGAACATACTGCAACCATTTCCTCCAGTGACCCTTTGGCCCAGGTCCACCTCACAGCTTCTCGGGGCTCAGCACACAGCTCATGGCGTGGTGGCGTGCCGCCGGCTTGCCCCACAGAAGCACAGGCTGTGCCCACTGCAGAGCTGGCACCGCGGCATGGAACTCAAGCCAGTGCCGTGGATTCTCAGCTGTGACCTGCCAGCATCCAACTGCAACATGCTCCAGCCCCGTTGCATCTCTGCTTCTCAGCAGTGTTTGCAGTTGGAGCTGTGACCTGTAGGAGAGCTGCTCCTCAGCACTGCCTGAACACCAGCGGGCTTCCAGCTCATCTGCTCCCAGCTCAGCTCCTGCGCCCTGCCAAGGCACCACCCGCTGCACTAAGGAGCCTCAGGGCACTCCTCACCCGAGGAAGGTACCTTCAGGAAGTGCAAGTGATGCACCGTGTACACAACAGATCCACTAAGCTTCTTACCAGGTGAGTGTCTCAAAGCAGGAATGCCATTTCACTGGAAGGTTGTAAGAACAGTGACTGAGTGTGACTGGGTACAGGCAGGAGGATGGAAAAAAACTGTTGGGTTTTATGTGTTTTGCAAGGAGATGGAAACCATTTTCCTCCATGCTTACCAGGGCATCTGGTTATTAAAACAAAAAAAAGTAAGATCCTTTGTGAGACTCACATCCAGATTCGAGACATTAAACATTACAATTCAAGGGCTTTCAACACTTTATACTTTAACTGGATTTGAAACCATTTGGATCAGTCAGAAAACTTCAGGCCACTGCTGCATCTGGGATGCAGTACTGGGATGCAGTAGTGCATGCTGGGCCTCTGGAAAGGATCACCCATGAGGTGGAACAGACAACTATGAAAATAAGTTCAAATCCAGACCTTTCAGTGTAGGTTTGGCCAGAAAAAAATAATCATACACGCTTTTAATATAGAAAAGAATAAAAAGAATCAAACCAGTGGAGGTCATAGGAGTGAGGTACAGACTAAAATAGCTCTGCCCAACCTCTTAATGGGCACCCAGAGGCCACTTGCATTGCACATCCAAAAGAGAAAGCCTTAATGTGAAGCAAGTTTAAGCCAGCAGTATAACAGCAACAGCAACAAACTCGGCTTCTCTAAGAGCAACTGAAAACACCCAAGGGGGCTGGAAGAAGTCAAGAATTTCAAAATTAGGAATTGTTAGGGTGGGTGGGGAAAAAAGTCAAACTGTGGGTGGCTTGTGATCGAATTCCTTAATACTTTCAGTCTGAATGCACCTAGGGTTTCTGATGCCTTAAGAGCCATATACCAAGTTATGGAGATGAGAAGGTAAGCGTGCTGCTCTTACGTTCAGGAAAAGCCCCAGGCACATCACCTCTTGCTGCGAGTGCTCCTGGGGAGCACAAGGAGGGCTCCACACTGCCTGCATGCTGCTGGGACGGGACTAGCAGCAAGCAGGGATGCACCACAGAAGAGCAAGAGCTGCCATTCACACTGGCCACTTCAGACTCAGTCACTCTGCACAGCAGGTCCCACTCGCTGCTGCAGGATCGTGGTGCAGACGCCCAGCCGAGCCGCATCCAGGAATGCCACACTAATTATTTGAGATCCTTTTCAGAGGGGGGGGGGGGAAATTAAAAAAAAAAAGGTCACCTGAATGTTCAGCCTTTGTACAGCAGCGAGTTTCCATGAGTGCTGCTTTGTTCGCAGCCAGCGAGCCCCTGGCCAGCGCAGTGGGACAGCCGCCAGCGTGCCACCGTCACACTGACCCCAGAACCCCAGCATGGCAGGAGGCACCGCGACGCTCCCTGCTCTCCTGAGCCCCCAGTCCCACCTGCGGTGCCCACACCCCGCGATGGGGAAGCGGGCTCCCACCGCCCACGCGAGGCCTGCCCCGGCACGCCACCGTCCCTGACATCACTGCCAAAGCCACCCCGACAATGGGCCCTGTGAGCACGGCCCCACATTCCCCGCTGCTGAGCTCATCCCAACACCCCTCCGGTGCCGGCCTCAGGAGCGGCCGGGACACCACGGCTGCCACTTGGCTCTGCCCCAGGGACGGCGGAAGCGCCTTGCGCCTCGATTGCAAAACTCTGCATTTTGGGGAGGAACAAGCAGAGGCTGAGCAGCAGGAACAGGCTTGCAACCCCTTCGTGCCTCACCATGCAAAGGGAGCCCAACTCCACTTGGGACATTTCTGCTCCCCACAGCTGGCAGCACCACAGTTGCATCAACCCTGTGGACAACAGGCAGCTTGGGAAAGCCCCTGTAAAGGGCCAGACTGTGTGGGGTCAGGCTGTGGGAAGGGCTGCAGGATTGCACCCATACCACCGCTCACCCCCACCGCCCCAGGGTCAAACGCCGGAGGAGGGAAGCACTGGAAAGCCATGGGGACAGGGCAACACAAGCCACCCGACTGCTGTTGAATCATTCAGGAATGACTTGTGAAGGAAAGTCCCTGCTGTGGGGAGTGAACGTACCAGAATGTGGGTTTCTGTTAAATGATGGAGGGAAGAGGGAAGAAAGGAGTCCTCCTGCCTCTGCCATGCTCTGCTGAGAAACACTTGGCTCGGCTTCTGAAACCAAGTGACACAACACAAACTACATCTCCCTCCTCTGGAATGGGATGGGAGCCGAAGGGGAATGATCCTTGCCAGGTCTCTGCTCCTCAGGGGTCAGCACATTTATTGTCACAGCACTGCAAGGCTTCGCCTTCCCATCAGAGCAGGCTGCTACGCCCAAATTAGCAACACCACTACCCAACCCACAGGAAACAAATTCCACTTTAAGACACTGAAGTTTTAGTCAAAAGCAAAATTGCCTAACCTTAGCAAGAAACACTTGTCCAGGAGCCTGATAAACTAGAGGCTGTTGTTTCATGCACACAGGCAAACAAAAAACCACCTCCTCACAGGACATCATGTGCTAACACAACTAGAAGGCCAGGCCTTGATCAGCAAGGCTGAACTGATAAAAACGGCTGTAGAGTCAGATTTCTGCAAGTTTAACACCACAAAACTAAGTATTGACTCTGAAGCATGAGAGTACTGTAACCATCTCCGTGGGATTAAAGTAATCCTAAATCTCACCAGGTCACTTCAGGTTGCAGCAAGGTTACAAACCTGGCTAGTTCTTGCAAAGCCCTCCCACAGGCTGGCAGAGGCATTAGGTGACAGGTGAATAGCACTGTGTTGCATCTTGCATTAGTAAAGGAAGGTCACCAAGCTTCAGTGCAGGGGACCACAGGAAGGTCCATCCTCAGGCACCAGCGTGCACCAGAGAGGGAAAATGTGCAAAAGGTGCAGCTGCAAAAAGAAAAAAAGCATCAGCAGGGCTGAAGAACAGCAAGTAATCCCGAGGTTTCCAGACGCCAGAGTGACCTCTGTGTTACTAAAGAGCGTGTTTACTCACACTGGGGGTAGGTCAAGATAGTTATAAGAAACAGCATGTAAAATCCTGCCGAGATAAAGGAGCCCATTCAGATAGGGCTGTCTATCATCTTCTGTGCAGCAGACGCCAAGCACAAAAGCTGCAATGGATGGAGTTCCTGTAGCCAAAACCAACACGTTGGAAATTATCAGAAGTGATTACTGTTTGGGGAAATCCTTGGCCACAACATACATCAAGATTCCATTTTTCCATCTGAAACCAGAATCGCTGTACTGACTGTGATTCACTGTGCACAGGGCTGTTCAAAGGAAATCCCCATTCATGCAGCCCTGCACGGCTCAACCCGTCCCCACTCCATACTGCAGCACCAAAGAGCTCAGGATTGGGGCGTACTTTGTGGTTCAGGGTTGGTGACACATCAGAAAATACCCCGCCAGTTACTTTAGCTACAAAAAACATTTGTGGTTTGTCTCCGTGTTGATCGTCTCTGATTTTGAGCATCTAACAGCACAGCTCTTTACAGGTTTTCTTTGAAGCATTTAAGCACAGAAACCCTCTGACAGATACTCTACAGCCCTCTGTAGCTTAATGACGAAGTTATTCCACAATTTATTAGCAGGTCAGCTATCTCTGTCCCACCACTTCCCTGAGAAGCAATAGGAAAGGTGATTAATCCCTAACATACAATTGCAACCCCACCACAGCTAGGAACAGTCACTCTGAAGATCTCCATCCAACATCTGAGCCATTTCAACAATGCATTTTGACATACAGACACAAGTACCCACTCCTAACAAACACACAGCACCAGAAGCAGCCCTACACCCACATGTGCCACCAGAACACACCTTGCCACACCACTGCAATTCAGCCCAGCTATGATGGTGCAAAGCCACCTGAAATCAGCTGTCCTGCCTCCAAGCTCCAGCCACTGCCACAGCATTGCCATGCGAGCACCCATCAGGAGGGAACTGGCACATCTGCACAACTCAGGCTGCTTTTGCACCAAGTGAGGATGCTTGGGGCAGTTGCACAGTCACTACAAAGATGTGTACCCACTGCACATCCCTGCACTCCTGGCAGGCGTTGTTGCTTTTCCATGACCACTATGAAGATGTCTTCATGCTTTTGTGTGTCAGCCAGCTAGATATTAACTCTTCATGAGCTTTCACATACAGTCACCTATCCTCCTCTCCACTGGGAAACACAACAATCCCTGTCCAAAAACAAAGAGGCCACTTTCTTCCTTAAATACAAAAATATTCAGTGCTGTGCAGCTGCTTCTTGAAGAAAGAAGCTTCCCCATCTTTCTGGAGAAAGGAGTGAAGTTGTTTGAACATACCCCTGTATACTTGTGCAGCCCTGCAGTACACACACTTCCATCGGCACTCAGCTCCAGGCTCGCCCCTGCATGGTTGAGATTTAAGCCCTGTGTGTTTAACATCCCACACAGGACAGCACTGTGTTTATACAGTTTCAGCTACAAGCTGCTAACATAAGGAATAGACGCTTGGCTTGAGGCCCAGGTAATTCATCCGACGGTGGCAGCCACCATCAGACAGACCTCTTCTGAGAGAAGCTTTCATGAGCAGGAGCACAGCGGTGAATCTGCAGAGACACAGCCTGCACGGGTGGTCTCTGAGCACCTTAAAGAGGACCATATGGGATTAATGGCACAGCCTGAGCACATATTAGCCACAGCTGCATGACACACGCTTGTGCAGACTGTGTACCCCCTCCTCCCACCTGAACTTGCCACACAGTGAAGCTTTGCTTTTGATGTGTGAGTCTCCCATCACCCCCAGCAGCCCAAGGGACCCCAGCTCACACCAGCTGCCATGGGCTGGCTGGCCCCAGAGCTGCTCTCCCACACCATAGGTCCTGTGCCACTCACGGGCTCTGCTTGGGAGCTGTCCTGCCGCTCTTCTCCCCTGCAGGCTGCTACTAGCAAGAGGCAAGAGCAGCTCTGCTCATCTGACGCCACCACTCTCCTCCAACTTTGCCGGGAGCTGCTCAGCCATAACAGGTTCTGGCTGCTGACAGTGCTTCCAAGCTAGCCAGCACGCAGAGGAATACCACCTTTCCTCTCCAGAGGCTGGAGTTCACCTCTTCCAACTAAAGGCTTCAACACAAGCCTTTCCAAACTTCACAAGATCACAGCTGTCTCCCTAGTCTCCAGGGACAGTCCTCCACCACACACATGCTAACTGAGCAGGGTGCAGGCAATTACCCAAATCCTCACCAGCTGCAAGATCTCATTTTTAATCTGCAGTCTCACATTGTTCACATTTGCAAGGCTATTATATTTCACATTTTTAACACAACACAAAAACTAAAGCACTGGCTCTAGGGGCAATTTTTCCAGAGCTGGAATAGTAACAGCAACATTGTGAGATGCACTGTTCTCCCAAACCCCTTCCATCTACCTACCATGTTAGGTCCAGCATTAGGCCACCTCGTTATCAATTCCTCCATTTCACTATGAAAAATATTTAATAACATGCTATTGCCTCCATCCAGAAAGAACAAAAGCCACACAGGTATTTGTCCTACTCCTAAACGAGGACTGGACTGCTCCTTTCACTACATTTGAGCTTGAATACTTTTGTTGTCCAGCTACTGCTACTTTTCTTACAGGTAGAGCACGAAATATTCTGCAGCTTGTTAAAGCCTATGTTTAAGTAATAAAGCTGGTTAATGAAAATATTTAAGCTTCCTCTGCCTTAGGCAGTCTTCTCAACCAATAGGTACAGCACTCCATATGAAGCAGTTCTTTTTTCCTTTCAGTTAAAGCCCTATTAAAGGTACATGGTTTTCTTCAGTTATTTATCTATATCAGAAGGGGTATTTCTTTAGTTTTAAACACTGAACTCAGAGCTAGGCTACAAAATCACAGCAAAATTTGAAGTAGACTTATTGAAGTAGGGTTTTGTGCCGCTAACTTCAGGGTCTTCCCTGGCTGAGTCAGGGTTGTTCAAAGCTTTCCATCCAGGAAGCCCCACACATCTCTGCTGCTTGCACGGCCTGAACTAGCAGCTTCTCACTGGAGGCCACTGCTCCTGGTGCTTTCATGGCAGAGCAAGCCACCTCTGTGAGTAGACCCTCATAGGGCAGCCTCAAAGCGTTCCTTTCCAGAAAGCAGTACATTGGGATATGCTCAAGTGAGGATCCCGGCAGCGATGTGGTTAATTCTCTGGGACAAGGTCTTCGTAATACTCTTGTCCAAGAGTCCCACATCCTCCTATCTCTGTAACTGCAGATGTTTGCAAGTCATTAGCATGCTCAGTAATGCTCATTTAGCCGCCACTAATCACCTGGTGTGACAGCACCAAGGGCAAGGCTGAGCTGCCCAGCTTTACTGCAACAGTGAGCTGAACTTCAATTAGCAGAACTTCAATTAGTGCTTCTTCACCCATACACATTTGGGGACTGCCTTCCATTGATTGGGATTCTATCTCAGGCTCTTTCAACTGGTTTTTTGGGTGCAAAAACTGTAACTGGGTACTTGTCAGCCATGCCAGCTTCTGCACAGGTCTGGGCATTCTGCAGCCCGGAGCCATGGGATGTGCAAGTGCTCCTCAGTAGCCCGATTTTGTGGCCCCTCAGGTAGACATCTTGCTTGGTGTTTGGAAACTTGACTAAGCTGGCAATCCTTGCTCTTGCTCACTGCTCAGGTTTAGGTCAGGGAAGTAGGATTAGTACAGGAGTTGGTTTATCAACACACAGCCAACCTCTACCAGCTGGGGTCTTCCCTGACAGCAGCTGTACTGGGTGTGTGGTAAGAGTTATCCTCCTCCCTATGGATGCAGCAGTTCAGTTGTCCAGCACACATGCTGCATCCTCTGTTGGAGGTGTCAAACTCCCCTTAGCCAGCAGTAGATACCGCAGGGCTACATAACCACAAAGTGTTGAGAGCGTTACGGCAGCACCACTACAGAGGGTCCCATGGTCTCAGTTTAAAAGCACCCATGTCCTTGTCCCAACATCTGACACCCACAGTGCCCAGCACTGCTGAGCTCGGGCTGTGGCACTGGAAGCCACCGCTTGCAAGAGTCACCCACCACAAGTTTTCCCAGCAGTCACCAGCCTAGTTTTTCTATTTCTTCATAGCAGCATTCTCACCACAAGCCTAAGAGTTACCAAGAGAAATAATCCTCAGATACAACCAAAGCTGTTTCTATTTGACTTTTAATTAGACCATTGATCTTGTTCAAGCAGTTACATAAGCTATCAGATATTTGCATGCAGTCACACTGTTAATCAACAGTCGAAACAAAACTGAAACAACACGATTAGCATCCTAAGTCTTCCCACAGCTGGTATGTTAAGTCTGCTCAGCCACCAACTCTTCCCCCACAGGGGAATTTCATAACAAGCAGAATCTGAGCAAATGACAACTGCTCAGAGCCACCACGACCAGCAGTGACTCTAGCAAACAGCAGCTCTGCAGGAGTACCCAGGCGGTGGAGCTGGCTCAGAGGTGCCTGGGCTTTGGGTTATTTGGGAGACCAACAACAGAATTAATCTGAGCCTTGCAGAGAGAAGGAAACCCTACAGAAATTCACTAACTATGAAGGTGAAGTAACACTGCATCTTGCACCATCAAGACAACAGTTTGACACCAACTTTGTTTAGCAAGCCAGTGTTCCCCATTCTGCAGGGAGGATCAAAACCAGTCACATTAAGCCAAGATTTGTGTCTCACACCATGACAGGTACAAGGTATATTTGCTATACTGCCAGTTCCCAGCCATGGAGATGCATCGGAGATCAACGCAGGACCCTGCACCTACCCCCCAGCTCAAGCTCTTTGCTCCTGTGGTCCAAGCCCACAGGGACCTGCTGCTACCACTCACCTGATATTAAAGGCAGGATCCGCACAACGGTAAAGGTCACCTCCAAGACATAACAATCAGTGTTTTAGCCTTGAGACCTAAACTAGCTCCGAGACCTGGCTTGCCAGTATTTGCCTACGGGAAGTCCACTAAAAATGCTGCACCTACTGCTGCAAGGTTGTTGTGAGAAAAGGGAATGTGAAACAGTTAATTATACCAATTAAAGGAAGCACAGATAGAGCATGTTTAGTATCTAGCCAAGGGGAACAGCATTTCCTCTCCTGTGTTTGAATAACCTTCAGATGCACGTATTGTGCGTGTTTGCTCAGAGCGGCTCTGTGCACTGTGCCTTCTGCTGCTGGACTCCAGAGGAGACTTTCAAAGCTTGTTGACAGAACATAGCTCACCAGTTGCCACCTACAGCTGGTTTTGGGCCCACCAACCATGACAGTGCCCTTTAATATAGACTCAGAAACACAGACACATATATTGTCTCCTCACAAGAGCAGCCACAGACTAATCAAAACCAGTAGCCAGGCACAAGCACCCAGGGTAGCCCAAAATCACCATGTGCTGAGCCATGGAGGAGAGCATCCCACCCCAGGTCAGGCTGGAGCAGCCCCCAGGTCCAGATGTGCTCACAGAACCTACGCAAGGCACAGGGACTGCGCTTCAGAGTTGTGTTTAATAGCTCAGCCCTGAGCTCATCTCCCAGACAGACAGTTCAAAGTGCCCCCAGATCTCAGCGTTGCAAGCGGGTGGAAAGGCACCAGCTGTGAGCTAGCAGGAAGGGCGGCTTCGCTGCTCCCAGCCCCAGCTCCGCCGCAGCGCACAGTGCCTGTGGCCAGCACCGCAAACACTTGGGCCCCACCCAGGCTTGCAGAAGACAGCGAGAGCCTCCCCAACAGCGTGGCGAGAGCAGAGGGCTGCTCACAGCTTGGGCTGGCTGCTCAGCACCACACCCTGCCACACAGGCACCATCCTGGGACTTGTTGCTGCGACAGCCCTTGCCCAATTCCCCTCACAGCAGACTGTCTGTCTGTGCCCACCTCGCCCGTGGAGGACCCAGCTTTCGGGAGCAGTGCTGCCACGCAGCCCGGCCAGCTCATGCTGGAGTAATTCAGTGCTCTGACACGTAAATGCGTCATGATTTACAGCATGCCCTGAAGCGAGGGAGAAGGAGCCGCAGCCCATGATGTCATTGCAGCCCACAGCCATTTCTGTGCCTTTCCTGGGCAGGAGAGTGCATGCAAACTGCTGCTGCTGTCAGATGAAAACAGCTTGTCCTTCATCAAAAAGGATCCCAGCCTGCACGTTCAAAGCTCTGCACCACCACTTACCAGCCTGGCCACTGAAACTTGCTGTGTTTCACCAACCCAGAGAAAACTCTGAAATATCAGCTGAATTTATGCTTGAAAGTTAGAGATGGCCTTCAGTATTTATTGGTTCCCTTCCATTAGATTAGCTGGCTGCTTCTGCAAGATGTTAGGAACAGCGGAGGACCTTCACCTCTCTGACCCAGAGGAAACAACCCATCAGTAACCAGACTGTGCAGCTCTATGTGTGACCACTCTTCCCCCAGGGTTTATTAGAGAGCTGCGGTAGCTTTCTTCCAAGGGCAGTATCAGCAGGAGGTCCCAACAACCCCAACCCATCACACCACGGAAGACAAGCTTCAGCTGCTGTCCTCTGCCCACCTCCAGGCAGCTCCAGGATGGTGTCTACTGTGTTACTCAACACAAGGGAGGTCCTGCAAGACAACCCTTGCTTCCCCAGGAACTTGGGCAAAGCTGCATTTGGCTTTCAAAGTGGCTTACCTTGTTTTCACTAACACAAAAAAAATCCAGTTTATTCTTGCAGTGGTCATGAGCATTACAGTTGTGATGTACTGACAACAGGAACTAGAGGTTTCATACATCTCACTATGGATGTTAGGTCTCAACTGCTTACAGCAGAACAGTGTTTACACAAAAAATTGCAATCCATCAGCTGAACCCAAAGCCCACCACAGCAGATCCAATCCTCACTATGATGTACTAGGTATTATGTAGACACCTCCAAAACTCAAGGTTAGTTGCAGGAGGAACAGAAGGCTGAGGGAAACCTCACAGACAGGTTAGAGACCACATCAGAGCCCAGAGAACCATCTGGGTATGATACAACACACACTCACTGCAAGGCTTTTGAGTACAGGAGCTAGGATTTACATCTTAATGATGACCTGGGTGAAAGTGTCATCCCTGTTAGATTACAGAGTACTGGTTCTTCCTTAGGAGGAACACAAACAGGTAGGAGCGTGAGCTACAGAAAGTTTTGCCTCATGGGGGGAAAAAAACCTGTTCTAAGTTCCCAGAATAAAGATCGAGGGAAAAAAAACTCACTCAAACTTCATTGCATTAATCCAAATCAACTGGCAGAGCTCACTTAGCCCATTAAAGAGAATCTCAGATCTCTGTTGACTCAACTCTGAACCAGAGGTCAAGTTCCCAGGAAGAGCAAGGGTAGCTCTGCTCACCCCACCCAGGCTGAGGCTGCAAGAAGGGTGGGTGAGGATCCACCTCTACCACACACACACCACAATCGAGAAAAGATAGAGGAGCAGCTAGCACAGGTTTCACAGGCAGACAGTATTTTCATGAAAACTGATACTTATTTCTCCAAACACAATGTGAAGGCACTTAGCTCTTCCCCTTCGTTAGCATGAATTCAGCCTGCAACAAACTAAGCCTTGTGGGCCACTGTGCCATATGATGAAGGCTATCACAAAGACTGCTCAGATCCCCTTAGGAGGGTGGGCAGTGCCTTCCCTTAGCCTTTTCTATGTGTATTTTGGTTTGGATTCTTCCCCCAGCAGTTAACACTCATCTACACAGCATTTCCTTCCCTCAGCATAGACACACTTGGAACATCTGATCCTGTTTCTTCTGCCAAGTCCAAGCAGATGGCAGCAAGACATCCCTCACCTACTTCCACCTACCATGTGTGCTCATCACTACCTTGGGGAACCTGCATGGAGACGACTCCCCCTCCCCACAGGTCAGTGCTCTGGAACAGGACCCACATACACACACACAAAAAGCAAGAAAATCTCGTGGGAACCTACAGGTTTCTCTGCAGAAAGTGTGGGTGCCTCACCAAGAGCCCAAGTCAGGCTTGATGCTTTGTAAGCAACAGCCACTGGCACAGGCTTTTCAGGGACACCAGTACCAAGCACTGACAGAGCCAAATCCCAGGCTGCTGAGCTTTGCATCCTCATTATTGGACTGACTTACAGGTCAGGCGCCATTTTTGTGAGCCGTATGCCACATCAGGCAGTAAGGGAAGACAGGTCCCCAGGCAGACCCCCTGATGTTGGTGGCAAAGAGCTGGCGAGTGTCACAGCACAGCAGAGCTCCACTCACACCAGCATCACCTACAATGCACAGTTTCGCTCTGGTGAGCTTGTGGAGCATGTATGAGTGGTCTAAATTTGGCAAGCCCTTGTTCAGGTCCCAGCCCAGCTGCACATCACAGCCTGTTTGTGAGGAGCAGAGAGAAAACAGAATTCCGCTGCAGCTTGGGGGATTCAGCAATCATTGTTTCATTTCCCATTCCTTGGAGCAGACACTGAACAATACTGGCAACACAGAGCATGGCCACACACAAGGCTAGCCACATTCTTAGATTACAGTTGTAGCCTAGGAAAAGACTTACCCTGACCCATTTAAATATCCCCATGTAAGTCAATACAGGACATGGCATTCCAGTATGGAGCAGTTAAGACTTCAGTCCTTCTTGAATAGCTGGCATAGCGTTCAGTGCCTTAGACGCAGAGGCTGTTTAGCACATTAGTCTAACTGGTCCCAAGTAATTTTACTGAAGTTTGATCACTTTACAAGTTTCCGCTCTTATGTAAAAGAATGCAAGAACAGTCTGTGTAAGCTACCTTAAAGTTTCCTGTAACTTGGAGCAAATAGCTTAGGCAAAGCCACTTTTTCTTTAGACCAGCAGTCCAACTATTGAAACAGAAGGTCCTGAGGAGACCAACCACTCTCTGAAACCAGTCACCTCCAGTCTCCAGCAGTGAGGCCCACTGCCAGTCTATCAAAAATAATTTTTGAGGGGAAGGATTAAGTGTCACATTTCCAAGAAGCAGAAACCTGCTTCCAAGACACACTGGGTATTTTCCAGAAAAGAGCCTCTAGGGAAGTCACAGGTAAGTGGCAGACAAAATGCAAGTATATTTTGACTACCTCCTTATGATGTGTTAATAGCACCTGGAGTGAGACAGAGAGAGACCCTAACTGTATACAGCCTGAAAACACGTTTTCCTTTTTTCAGTTCTCAAGCACCCAGCTCTAGGTGTTACAGGACAGTATCTTTTCCCAGTTGTAGAAAAGATTAGTTTTCCTCCAAAAACTTAAGATTTGCTTTGTCACCCTTCAATGAGTGGTGCCTAGGGAGGTGCCCAACAGACTAGAGAAGAAAGTTGGCTTTCAACCGTTTTCCTAAAATGAGATTTCAAAGAGGTACTCAAATCACTCATGGGTCAAAACACTTCTATCTTTAGAGCATGCTGGAGGTCTGTACTGCAGACCACAGTGCATGCATCAAGTACTTGGTCATTAACCCAAAACCCAGCTGATACACAGCTTAGGCTCAGACAGACAGCCCTTCCAGAAGTAGTCCTGCAGCTGGGACATCCCAAGACCACCAAGGTCTCCACAAGGCAAGTACCAACAGACCATGATTCAAACCTCATCCTCCCCTCGCCTATCTCCCTCTGGCACAGCTCAACTTCCTCCAGACACTGCAGTGGAATTCAGGACCACTACAAAGACACTACATCACTACAAACCTTAAAACCAACCACACAACTGTAGCTGAGGCTGGCACCGGATCCCAGTGACACCCTGCAGCTGGGAGGCAAGCCAGATCAGCTCAATTATCTGGTGAAAGCACAACCTGACAAAGAGAAACTACATGGTGCTCAGTTTGATCAATCTGACCATGGCAGTCTAAGATTGCAGTTTTACCAAATAAACACGCCAGCCACTCGGCACCCATCCTGCCTCTGCCAGCGAGCTGCTGCTGCAGGGGAACAGGCACAGAACAGCACCAGAGCACACACCTAAGACCTGCAGCTGCGAGCTTGGGTGCTTAGCAGGTCACAGCCTGAAACCACCTGCCAGGCTTCAGACACTGAACTCCTCTGTTTCTTAGCTAAATCGGTTGCTAAGCTAACTCCTATTCCCTGGTATCAGGGTTTCTAGGGGCAAGTTCAGTGCCAAATTAGCTTCAATCCCCCTGCTCTGCCACTTGCTACAGCTTTTACCAAGGCACGATGTGGCTCCTGCACAAAGTAATCTGGGGAGTCAATCAGCTCCTTTGGCCAAGAGCAAAGCCCTTGTGCTCTGCATTCCTGGCATCCTACTCCACAGTGCCTGTCACGCTGCATGCCACTCAGCACCCAGGAATCTGCAATTATTGCAGTCTAGCAGGCAAAAAAAATGCTAGACTTAACAGTTGTTAACACTTGAGTAGCACAGCCACTACCTCGTGTTGAGCAGAAGACTCCATGAAGCCACCTGCCCTCATAGCAGCTTTTTCAGAGCTTTCAATCTCATCTTTGCTGGATGGCACAAAGCATCTCTGTGCTTTATGGCCATTTTGACAGCATGCCACACGTGCAATCGAATCTGCACCGAAGTGAAGGTACTTCATGCCTGGAAGAACAGCATCCTGCAACTACCAAACAGCTCTGAGAACAAACAAGGGGTAACAGCAGCAGGAGAGGTTGGACTCTGCACTGTGCATCCAGAAAGGGCTGTGGTCAAACACTGTAAGACTGATTTCTCTGTGCATAGACAGACTTATTTTAAATGGGCAAAAATTGAATGCCAAAAGCTTGCTACTGAAAAAAGTTTAAAAGCATAGTTGTAGTAGAGCAGCAGTAGCTGAGCCATAATACATGGCTTCCAAAAAGTTCCTGGAAGTTAAATAATAACTGGAACAGGCGCTGCATCCACTTAGCAGCAGTCTGATGGCATTATTAATGCCAGAAATCCAGCAGCCACAGCTGTCAGGTTTTCCTGGCTGATTTGGCTCGGAGCTGGCCCTAAACACCCCAGGCCCTGAAGACCAGCCTGGTCATAAAAGTTCTCTACCTAAAAGTCTTTACTGGTACATACCTCCAGACCCCATAATGGCCTCACTTTTGTTCAGCGACACAAAAGAAGAAACTGAAAACTAGAAACAAAAAGAAAACCCCAAGTTCTTCAGAACTTGCAGGGAGAAGCATGCTCAGCCAGGCAGCAATCCCAGCCAACACCATGCCCGCAGGAGGTGTGGCGTGGGCTTCAGTCCCTTCCAGGAGCACCACAAGGATTGCTTTGAACATCTTTTCTGGAAAGCAAGTTCAGGATGTTTTTTTGGGAGCAGCTCAGTTTATCCAGGACTGCACGTATAGTAGGGCTCCTGTGCTGCCACTCGGCTCTGGTGCCACAGCACGGATGGAGCTGTAAACCCCTTCATGCAGAGACTGGGATATGGCAAAGGCACTAGCAGCCACAGCCATTTCCTTCTGCAAAGCTTCAATTATAGGGGCTTGGGGTTTGGTTTTTTTTTCCATTGGGTTTTGGCATTGTAGGAGTTGCTTGGCTGTTGTTTTGTTGGGGGGTTTTGTTTGGTTGGTTTTTTTGGGGGTGTGTGTGTTTGTTGTTGTTTTGTTGTTGGTTTTTTTTAAATAGCTAACAGAATGCAAGTAAGCTACAAAACAGTTAGACAAGTCTCCGATGACTGTGGCCACCCTGCAGCTCAGTCTGATCCTGTAAGAGAGCTGTGATGCTGCAGCAGCATTTCTAGAAAGGAAGTCACTGGAAGCCAGGACTGCCCAGACTAACCTTGATCTCCCAAAGCCGCAACCCTGGGGAAGTCCCACAGACAAATAGGAAGGCAGCTGAAGCAACAACGTTTTTCTAGGGGAAACAATGCAATAGGAAGGGAGCATTGGCCTGGTGTTAACATTGTGGCTGGTAAGGAGCTATTCCAGTGGCTGGAACGGAAAGGTGAGCTCTGAGGTTAGCAAAAGCAAGCTCAGCCCAGGAGTCCGCAGCTGCAATTCGAACCCCACTGTGTGCAAAGGGAATGCACCTCCGAGTAAATAATTAGCACCAGCTCCGTTCCCAGCTGCAGGCATGTTAGCTGCTTTGCCCTAGGAGGGTAATCAGCCATTCAGGACCCAACAGTCCCCATTTGTCCAAAGCTGCTTTTACACATTAGCAGGGAGAAACAACAGAGTACCCACCTACTCCGCTCAGCCACAGGTTTCCAGAGGGGGCCAGGTCTCTCCCAAACAGGAAAAGTTTATATTTTCTTGATATTGTAGCTAAAGCCTCTGAAGGGAAAACAGCTTTCACCTTCGCCAAGAGTTTTAGGCAAAGGAGCAGAGCTGCACTCACCCAAATTCAGCTGTGCAGTTCACCGAGGCCAGAGTCATCAGGAGGCAGCAATTAAGAGTTATCTGGCAACAAGCTAGAAAAGGCATTCACATTCCTTCCCAGAGATCTCTCAGGCATTCAAATTATTGCTTTACAGACTGTGTTGCAACCACACCTGAGCTATTCCTGAAACGGTCCCCGCATGCATTCCTGAGGGATCATCTCCAATTTGCCATGCATGACAACAGCTTGCATTGCCTGAGCAGACCACCAGTTATCTAGCAATGGCACGGACACCCAAACCTAGTGCCAGCCAGAGCAGGTATTACCTCAAACCACACATCTCCAGGCATTAGCAGAGGTCCTCATACATTTTCTACCACAGCAGAAATAATGAGAAAGTGCAGCCTGTTCAAAAGCTGTAACTGCACTTAGGCAAGCATCCACGCTAACCTGAACACTGGCATCATCTACTGGGCTCTAGTGAGCAAGAAAAATCTCATATTCCTCTACTCCTTATGTTAGTGTGTATCTCCCCGCAGCTCACCCCATGAGAGTCTGGCCCCAGCACCCTGCCGGAGCTCCAGGACCTTGGCTGGACACAAGGCTGTGGTGAGCACCATCCCAGCTGCATCTCCTGCCAGGGCTGTCAGAGGGGTCAGCACCTAGGGGAAAAGGGGCTGCACAGGGAGAAAGCCTGCTCTGGCACTGGGCTTCTTCAGGAAGAGACCTGAAAGTGGAGCCTCACCTAGGAAACAGTGACCAAGAGAGAAACGGGGCAGAATAGGATGGTGCTGACAGCCCCAACAGCCGGGTTGTGGGACACTGCACACAGCCTCTGACCCACACTGTGCTGCACCCCAAAGCTTGCTCTTCAGACAAAGACAAAGCAGCAACTCCTCAGCTGAGGAGCCCACCGCGCCCGGGAGCCCGGCCGGCAGCACCCCAGGGCCACCCAGTGCCCGCCCGCGTTCTGTGGCACCAAGGTGCAGCCCGGGGAAGAGACACAATGAACCGAGGCCAAACACCCGAGAGCCGCCGGCCAGGGACGCACTCACCGATGGAGACCAGCTTGATGCTCTCCCGCTCCAGGAACTCCAGGGCCACCGAGACGTTCTCCAGCTGCATCTGGCGGAAGGTGGGGCGCTGGTGGTACTTGCGGTACATGCGCTTCTGGCTGAGCACCTCCAGGAGGGCGATGAGGCGCAGCCCATCGCTCAGGTCGTGCTGCAGGTTGCCGATGCGCTTGTTGACGCAGCGCAGGTGCTCGTTGCACCAGCGGGTGAAGGTGTTCTGCTGGATCCGCTTCCAGGGCGCGTCCTCCGCCAGGTCCTTCTCGGTGGCCGGCATCTCGCCGTCGGGATCGGCCGCTCTGCGCCCGCCCTGGCCCCGCGCCTGCGTGCTCATGGCGGGGCCCCGCTCCGCCTCCTCTCCGCCTGCTCCGCCTCCTCCTTCGCTCCGCCCGGCCGCGCCCGCCCGCCTGCGGGGAGGGAACGCAGCGTTTAGCGGCGGCCCCGCTCCTGCGCCTGCTCCCGCCGACCCCGCTGCCTTGTCCCGC
>VZRW01010204.1:199756-276680 GCA_013398125.1 Aegotheles bennettii | reverse complement strand
GCAGGGGGAGCCCGGCGAGGGGGGGACCCAAACACTTGACAACACCGCCCCCTGGCGCCGCCACCCGCCCGCGGGACCGCCCCGGCCCTCGGGGCTGCTCCCTGCCCCGCTCGGCGCAGGGCACCCCCGGGCGCACCTCGACTGCGGTGCTCAGGGCTGAGCCCGCACTGCAGGAAGGGCCTTGAGGGGCTGGAGCGAGCCCGGAGAGGGGCAGCGGAGCCGGGCAGGGGCTGGAGCACAGTCCCGCAAGGATGGGCTGAGGGAACTGGGGTTCTTCAGCCTGGAGGAAAGGAGGCTGAGGGGCGACCTCATTGCTCTCTACAGCCACCTGAAAGGAGGTCGTAGCGAGGTGCGGGTTGGTCTCCTCTCCCAAGTTACAAGCGATAGAACAAGAGGAAATGGCCTCAAGTTGCACCAGGAGAGGTTTAGATTGGATGTTAGGAAAAAATTCCTTACCAAAAGTGTTGCCAAGCCCTGGCACAGGCTGCCCAGGGCAGTGGTGGAGTCACCATCCCTGGAGGGACTTGCAAGAGGTGTAGCTGTGGTGCTTAGGGACATGGTTTAGTGGGTTAGCTGTTGGATCTGATGGTCTTAAAGGACTTTTCCAACCAAAACGATTCTATGAAACCCCAGTGAAACGAGTTTTTAGTTTAATTTGATAAAAATCCCCTCAAACCTGCAGCAGGGGAATCACCTAAACCGGCGCAGGCTCTCCTTGAGCCTTGAGAACCGTGGCTGGGTGGGAGGCAGGGAAGGGGATGTGCTGCCTCTGCTGCGGCCTGGGAATATCTCCTAATGCTGCAGGAATGCGGTTATGTCATGGCAAGTCCCCCACACGCCCTGCCACTGCCTCCCAGCCATCCGCCAGCCGAACGCCCCGGGAAGCATTGTTACTGCCGAAATGGAGGCATAAATTCCTGCTGGCAGGGCTCCTAGCTGCGAAAACTTGTAAGCCATAACAACCACTTTCTGCGACAAAGTTACTCCAACATTTCCCATGGTACCTGGCCCATCCGTGAGAGCTGCGGGCAGAAGGCGGGGGAAAAGGTTTTTTAAAACCTTTTGGTTTTCCTTACGTAGTTGAGCGTTACTGGGGGCGATGTTCCTGACTGTGCATGGATCCTTCCTGCTGAACTCACCGGGCATGACACATCCACGGGAGGGGAGAGCATGCCCGAGACAAGGACAGCTAAAACCCCTCCTGCTGAGCTGCTCTTTCTGAAGGTTTGTATTTCTTTTTCCAGTCGAGGAGCTTTATTATTACAGAAAGAACATGAGATTTTTATGAGTGATTTTACAAATTAGTTTCTCAAATTGTTTGCAGCAGCACAAGAAATGTTGCAGTCATTAAAGTTCATAGAAAGTATTGAACGCTCCAGCATTGCAAAGCTTTTCCTTGCTCAACAGAAACAAAGCAGAGTCGCCCCTGACACGTTTAGACGTCTGACCCTGAAGCACTGCTCATCACCTCTCCACCGCAGCCGAGTGGCCACTCATCCTGCCCTCCTGTATATCAGTGGAACAAGCCAGGAGCCACACTGCCACAAACCCAGCTACAAACATGATTTCAAAAACAAATAACTAATTGTTTCCATTCACCACATTTAATTCGGGCTCATGCAGAAATGCTGTTCATCTAACAGTCCAAAACATGTCACGTATTAGGAGCTAAAGAATCCAACCCAACGAATGAGTCATCACCCAGTGGATGAAATCCCATATCTTCATGGCTGCTCATAAATAAGACAAGCTCAACTTTATAGTAAGTCATAAGTAAACAATGAACTATATGAAAATCAGAATCAGCTGTGTTAAAAGTGCATGGGCACGGTGCCCATGCAGAAATGAAAAGCGAATGTGATACCATCACCGTTTGGCTTTGGAGGCTGAATTTGGGACTGAAACTACTAACAGGGGTTTTGATGCATGTGGCAGGAGGGTCAGACAATGCAGACCTTCGAGATCACTGAAGATGCCTGTTTGCAATAAACAACACATTATCTGGGACATTACCACTTCTGAACACAGCCTCAGATCATGACGGGCAGATTTTCTGAAACTATCGTCTGGTATCTTCTTGCTGCAGCCCAGCATCTCCAGGCAGTGCTCTCACAGCCTAGTCCTGCATTGGTGTTTGCTCCTAGGTGGAAAGAAGGGCAGCAAAAAGCTGCTCTTTCGCCCTGAGCTGAGCCTCAGTGCATCCCGTGCCTCCTCCATAGCCACTGAGTGCTGGGCTGGATTCACAGAGCTGGCTGGGGGGTTCCTGGAGGGGCGGTTGGTTTGTTAGTGGCAATTTGAACCAGAGTTGTGAGAGAAGGTAGGAGATTGCTGAAAGTATTGATCAACCTCAGCCTCACTATGAAATTAGCAGCATATAAAACTCAGCATTGAAATAACTGGAAGCCTGACTGCACCACAGATAGCACAGCAGCAGGACCGGGCAAGAGGAGACACGTTCTTGGCATGGAGAAAGACTCTGGCATGTGGCAGCGAAGGGACCATCAGCAGTGAAGGGACCCTCAGCAGCAGGGGCAGGAGAAGCCACCTCTATCATCCCTCCAGGGAGGGTCTCCCTGGCCACAAGCAGCTTGTGGAGCTGTGGCCAGCTTTGCAGGGGTGTTTACTCCAATAAAAGCATATTTCTGTTCTTGAGGAAGGAAAGTGTTTTGCTATCTTGATGAAGATTTTGGGAAATGAATGTTTTACTCCCCCCTATTCTGGTATCCTAATTGTGTTCAGGTGGGATACTCATCCTCAGAGCACTCTGCAGGAAGCAGGTCCTTGGATTTTAGGGAAAACCAGGATGTGCTTGGGCAGTGCTGGTGAGGAATTGGCAAGGTTGACCATCTCAGGGGATTTTCAGTTTTCATTAGTGTGGCACTGCACAGGAAACCATTAATGGCAGAGGTGTCCAGAGCTGCTGTTGCCTGAAGAAGTGTTCTGGGGAGAAACAGCATTTGGAGACTTCCAGATCCATGAGGGCTCAGTGATGCACCCTGACATGGAGACGTCCTGCTGCTTCCTCGCCCTAACCTTCTCTTCAGCACAACAGAGCAGCTCAGGCTGCCTTTAGCATTGCTATAGTGCCAAGACAGTAGCTGTAAGGCTATAGGAAGGGGAGAGGCCAAAGCAGCTTTTGCCTGAGAGAGCAAAGCTCCAACATCTGCCAAAATACACAAGGACACAGACTGCCCTGTGGTGGTTCCTGTTCTACAATGACATGTCTAAACACAGGGGAGGGACCTTTGAGATGTGTCAGAAGAATGAAAGTCCAGAAGAGGCACAAGCCTGGTCACTGCTGCTCAGTCCACCCCAGAGATGCAGCATCTTTCACAGCAGGACAGGGCCTGGCTCCCTCCCTCCCCCCAGCCATTCCCACCGCCTCGCCACCTCCAACTACATTTGTCTAAAACTCTGGGAGCAGTGGGGCCCTCTCAGGACCCCACAGATGATTTCCAAGTCCTCTCAGGAGACCTCCAAAGAGCTTCTCTGGCTCCCTGATGGTGCTCAGCCCAAGCAGCGCTGGCAGTTGGAGTGGGCTGGCAGCACTGAGACCCAGGTGCAGGCTTGTCCCACCAAAGATGGTCGGAATGGGGAAGTCATTTTATTTTCTCAGCCCTGTTACACTTACAGTAGAGCAAAGATGTCATTGAACCAGAGGTATGACTGCACAAGCCCAAGCTACTACTTTCTGTGCACGTGGAGGTCCTCCTTATACCTTCTCTTTATAACATCAGAAAATTATTGTACCCTGTTAATAAAGTTCTGTACATGGATGACTAATTTCCTCCAAGGAAAGAATGTAAATCTTGCATCAGCGCAACACTACTTCCAATCAAGTGATCTTCATAATTCTCCAGAACAAACAGAAATTCATATTTTCCATATGTAACCATCTTTGTCACCCAAAGCACTTTTATTCAATAAAAATACCAGCTTTCATTAGAGAAAAAAAAGCCCCTCTGGTGCGCAGTTTTCCTGGCATTGCACAGCTCGGTTCCCTCACTCAACATGTTTAGAATTAAATCACAAAACCTTAACTCACCCTCTAATGATCTGTTTGTTTCCAGATTCATATTCCCACAATATGTTTGCTGACAGCAGTTGGGCGCTTTGACAAAAGACAAGGAATTTTTCCCAACAATGTATATTTGCTTCGTTCTGGTGCGTTGCAGGGGAAGTGTGCAGGTTGTATGAGCTGTCACCAATAACGGGACTGTAAGACCAAGTGTAATTTATTTAGTACAAACTAAATGTTTATCTTGAGTGTTCTTTGTTCCGAACATTATCACTTCAACATTCAGCTTTTTATGAAGAGGGCTGTGAGAAAGGTTGAGCCCTATTTTGAAAGGATTTTTAAATTTAGCATCGCTACGAGTCAGAGGCAAAACCCCGTTGCGTATGGTTCCCAGGAGGAGGATGGTAAGAAGCTGCTCCCCTCAGCCTCAGGCACTTCAAAACTGTTCTTTTTGACTTTGCTATGTGTTAGAACAGAATAAAAACAGACCAATTCTTGAAAGGAATAAATCCAAAATGTTACACTCCAAATAATGTTGAATGCAGTACTTCGACACTATTGCACCTTATTCCTTTATCCCATCCTTCAAATAATCCCTTCAAATTCATATCCAATTCACAGAGCACTTTGATCCCAACAGAAATTAAATACTCTGGAATGAAATCTGATCCCCATCCCCTGAAATGTCCTCATCCTTTCTCACCTGCTGGAGATGGATGTGGCCAGGAAGGTGTCCCCACCTTGGTGTTTACACACAGTCACCTTTGAGGCAGCAGTGACAAGCAGCCACCGTTTAATAAACTGGCGATACTGAAACACAAATTAAACCTAAGTCTGGAATATCTGGGGAGCCCTGGATATGGTCTCCTTTAAAAGTAAATTTTATCTCATATTTTTCCAGGTCTTGTGCAAGTTTCTCTGTGATAAGAGTATTGGACTTTGTAAGTGGCATGAATAATCTCATCCTATATAAACATACTGGTAAGCTACATCCAGGGGTGGCACTTGCCACTCAGAAAAGACAACGAGAAAAGAGAGAGAGGCAAGGAGGATGGCTATGGCACAGGAAACCCACCTTGTAGCAAAGGGCTTTGGGAGCCTGATCTGCTGCTGAGAAGGTCGAGGCCAGATGTGGTCACGGACTGCAGCACCTGCATGGGGAAGAGCAATGTCAGAGGTGGGGGGTCCTCCCTCCCCAGAGGGAAAAGGACTCACAGGCAGAAAGCTGCAGCTGGACAAAGCAGTGCACTAGGGAAATGTATTTTCGAACAGAAGAAACTTGCCATCATGAACAACTAACTGCACCCTTATGCACCTCTTACAGTGGATCCTCCACCACTGCATATGGAAAAATGAACATCAGATGTTTCTCTAAAACACATTTAATTTAAATAGGAGCAATTTTAGGTGGTTGTCCCACCTGTAATATTGTACCTCATCACTGATTTCACAGTCCACGTTACCTTGGGGGTAATTTGTCCTATGAAGAGTGATCCCAAGTTTTACTCCTAGAAAGAATTGGTATATTCCTATTCCATTTTTACTAGAATTATTCTTATTTTCTTACTGGAAAATATTTTAGACATAATAAACCACCTCCAGGTTTATCCAAAGAAAGGAAATCCTTTCTGCGGACTCCCCTTTGCTCCCTGCTGAGATGATGACTCAGAAGATTGCAGCAGCCTGCCAGGGTGTTCCTCTGGGGTGTGAAGCTGACCTTCCTTTATTACAGATAACAGCTTTATGGCACAGGCATTGTTCTGCTTTACCAGTGCCCTGTTTTCACAAGGTATTTAATGAATAGGCTTTCAACTGCAAAAATACAGGCTGAGATCAGGAAGGCAAATGACCTTTGTGCTTGTGATTGCATGTCCACATAGTTACGGTTATTTCCCTCACTAACATATAGGTATCTCTTTTTTTTTGTTAACACGCTTTAATTTTAATAGTTTTTTTTATTGTATTTTAAAAAGTAGAGGAAAACAGAAAAAAAGATCCCATTGTTCTCCCACATGTTTGTTTTCACTACAACTACTAAGAGGAAAAGCCCTTTACAAAAACAGGATACAGCAGACTCCTCTGCAGGGCTGCACCACGCACCCCCGCGCACTCGCACACTCCGGGCACGGCTGTGGTGGTAATCCAGAGTCCATAGAAAGTCACAAGTAAATGAAAACATCAATGGGAGTTTTATTATCCACTTCAATGGGAGTAACATGAAGTCCCTGCTGAATAAACTCCACCAGCTGGGGCAGGTTCTGCTCCCCTCCAACTCATCAGCATCTGCCTACAGGCGTTTTTCACTGGGACTTCAGTTATGGATAACGAGGGGCAGACTGGGATGGCCGCAGGGCAAACCCCACCATCATGGGACAGTGTCGAGCCAGCGAGCCACGTGGCAAAACTGTGGCATCCAGCACCTCTCTCCATCTGTCCCAAGAGACAAAACACCAGGGACCCATCTGATGTCACCCACATCAGATGCTGCCTGGCCCCATGAGATGTCCCCAAAACCCCCGTTGGCCTTGCTGAGCAGCCATGGGCTGTCTCTTGGGTGCCCTCAGGAGCAGGGCTTCCTGCTGCATTTTTACTAATGACTTTTCAGAGCTCCCCTCTTGACATATCCCACCGCCTCCCTCCCTCTCCTCGGTTTCCCTGCTTGGTTTTGGGCTGGTCGGTGGAGGGGTCCCTGGCTGTGCCAGCAGCCACTGGGAAGGGTGCTGGGCTCAGGGCAGGAGGACGCTCAGGCTGTGCTCACTGCAAAGCACATTCCTGCAGGCTGTTAAGAAGATAATAAAAAATTGCTGTTTTCTTTCTCTGCACACATTAGCATTTAGAGGAGTTCATGCTTCCAGAGAATAACACTGACTTGTTCTCTGCAACATGGAAGAATCAATCAAGCGCAGTTACCAGGAGAACTGCATTTCTGTAATCAAGAGATCCATCTCTGGCCAGAAAGTACCTTGTGGGAATCGGGTTTTAGCGACTGGGAGGCCAGTAAAGAGCAACTTGAGCTTGTCCGACTCTGAAACACGGGGATTGCAATTCCATTCGCCTGGTCAGAAACTACCACTTAGCAGCCATTTGCCTGGCAACCTCCTCCAGACACCGTCCCAAGAGCATTTCAGTTAAAAAAAAAGTCTCAGATTTTAGGGAAATACATTTTCTGGTTTAGTTCTAAGGAAAAACGTGTAACACCATAAGGGTTGAGAGTATTCTTGGGGCGGGTGGAACTATATACTAGTTTAGTTTTCATTTTATAGGGATGTAGTTCTATATATTTTTCTTTGCATTAAGTACGCTTGTTTCTTCTTCAGAAATGCTCATGACTTTAGAGTCAGCCTTGATTTCTGAACAAGAGGAATTAGTATAATGTGAAATGATTGCATTTTACAATGCAAATGATATGATAAATGTTTATGAAAATCCCTAGGTAACACTACACCACTTTATTACTTCAAAATAAACATCCAAATTACTGACACAGTGTCTTTGAACCAGTGAGTGTTTGCTATCACTCAATAAACCAAAGAGCCAGGGAGACAGCACAGACCTAGCACAACGGGCTATGCCTGATATTACTTAGAATCAGACCACAGTGTTTTCAGCTCAGGAGAAAAACTCCACAATTTCCACTTATACCAAGAAGACCTTCCGTTGTTTAGAAACTGTAAACCAACATCCCACATTTTGTGCATTTATCGGTAAAAGGCTGCCCGTCATCAGAGGACAGGATTAAAGAATATGGCTATTATTCCTTCCTTGTCAGGGAGAAATAAACCCACCACATCCCCCCTTGCTGCATGCAAAGAGTTCAATTACAGAACAGTGTTGTTCCTGAAGCCTCAGGATCAGGCGTCCCAAAAGGCACAAAAATTGTGCTTCCCCAGGCATTGTTAGGACAAGCTTGCTTGGAGCAATCCCTCTTCTGAAAGCGGACCAGGGACAACCCTCCCGGTGCTCCTTCCATCCCACAGACCATCGCACCCAGTCATCGCCCGCTGCCCCAGCCCCGGGGGTCCCACCAGAGCGAGGACAGGTCCCGCACGATGCCACCCATCACCCCGCGCACCTACCGGCTGCTGCTCCCCACCGCCCCGCCAAGCGATGGATGAAACTGCCGGGCTCAGGCTGGGGAGTTGCTGCTGTCCCAGCAGCAGGAGGTCACCAGGCTGCCGGTTTGATCTTCAGTTCGTTTTCCATCTGAAAAGTTTAACTCCTTCACGCCCTGGAAGGCAGAACATGGGCAGGGCTGGCTGCGCTGCCGCTGGTCCCGTGCCGGGGATGCTGAGCACACCCTTGCACCAGGCTGCAGAAGATGAGGACACACACCTGAGCGATACCAGGGCGTGGGGGATTGGTGTGGGAAGTCTTGCTCTGACATTTGTGGGTGAGTTTGCTGCAGAGAAGCCCATGGTGAGATCTTTCTTTTAACAACTTACACCCCCCCAGCCCCATCCCGAAGCCTCCTGTATTCCCATGCATTCCTGTGGCTGCCAAATCCCTGCCGGAGACCCTGGGGGCTTATGCTTGGGAAGAGAAGGGGAAAACCTTTGACAGCACTTTTTTCCCTTTCTCACCAAGCCCCTGGGAAATTGCAGGGGGTGGAAATAGCTTCTGGCAGAGGAGAAACCCAGATCTGCAAGGGCGTGCTGGGAGATGGCCCTAAGATATCCCAGCCTCAAACCTGCTGCCAGGAGACCCCAGCCAGCCCTACCCTGGCTGTGCCCGTTCCTGGGCACCCACCTCCCTCGCTTTGATCAGAGAGGGCTTCCCGGGGACAGGGCTTGGTGGTCCAGCTCAAGATGAAAGGGCACTTGCTCATGCAAGGGCAGAGGGAAGAAGATGTCTCTGCTTGGCCCTCGCAGTCCACCGGGTTTCCAGGTCCCTGTGCATCGGCACTGGCCCCTGCCCATGGTACCACCATAATGCACAGGACAGAGCAGGGCCAGCCACCAGGCACTAAAAACACTGCAATTTCCAGCAAGAGGCATGAAATGGTTACATGATGATGTCAGCCCTGACCTCCACGTTCCTCTTGCACTTCTCTGCTGTACAACTGTTGAGCAATGGAAACGCTTTCTGCATTTTGAGGTGCTGCTTTCTGCCCCTCGTCCCCTGCTGCAGGCTCACTCTCACCTTTAGCCACCACACGTGGCCTGTGCAGACTGGTCAGAGTTGGCAGATGGCAATTTTTAGGCTCCTACCCCCCAGGATATGAAGCTAAGTCTGGCCCTGGCGAAGGTTTCTTCAAACAGCACTTGTTAGGCATGAAGTCACTGCTTGGTATGAAACCCTGCCCTTGGAGTTGCTGTCACTGGTGGGTTGCCCTCTTGCCTGGCTGTGGTGGCAGTCAGAGCACAGGGACAGGCACAAACACCTACCAGCCTCCTCTGTAGGAGGATGTGCCGGGTGGGCAGGCTGCAGCCCAGCACAGGGAAGACCATGGATGGCAGGGACAGGAGCATTTCACGGGGCCAGCAGGAAGGCAACAGAGCCAAGCAGGGTGCTGCAGTGCCCCATGGGCACAGTGCACGCTGGCCCCCACTGCCCACCCCTGCTTAACATCCACATCCTTTTCAGCGCATCAGCCCCCACATCCACAGGACTTCACACGGGTCCTCATCACTGGTAACAAAGTTCTCAAAGCAAACAACAAACACAAGGGTCCTGCAAACCATGGCTTTGATACCAGCACGTCCCACCCTGCACCCTGTGGCTGGGCTTCACATCTGAGCCCCCAGGGCGGGGGCCTTCCCTAGATCCTTGAATATATCCAGTGCATTTTGGCCCCTTATAAATAATGTGACCCTGAGGCAGCTCCTCCAGGGCTCTGGATTCAGATCAGTGTCTCTTCCTGCTCAGGTGATTCCCAAAGGACCATCAGCACATGCCAGGATCAACCCTCTCAAGCACCCAAGTACCCTAAGTCACACCAGCAGTGACTTCTGTCCCCAGTAACAGGAGCCTTGATGAAAGAGGAGCTTGAGTGGGGGAGAGGGAGGAGAGAAGCACCCCCCCTGCCCTTTGTCTCCCAGAGCAAGAGGCTCCAACTGCAGCACTGTAACTCCAGGTGACACACAGCATCCTTGGGGGCTTCACCGTCAACAGCGCACAAGACGCCAGCTGTCACGTAACCCCCGTGCAGACACCCTTAGCGAAGGGCTGCAGCAGCTTTTCATTCATCCCTGGAATCAGCCCCACAATGGGACTTGACTTAAAGGCCAACATTTAAGATAGTTTTTCAAACCTTGCTCTGGAGGGAGGGCAGCTTTGGGGCTTTTGATTTCAAGTATGAAGAACGTAATTACAAATAATGATGCCTCTTGCTGCAGCGCAAGCAAGAAACCTTTCTGTGTTTCATGGCTGGTCCCTGTGTCCTAAAGTAAAGAGGCTTTCTACTTTCATTACAAAACGTATTTGTATTTCAGCCTGCTAGACTGCCTCATCTGGGAGCTCTCTAGCGGCCAGCAGTCTCCCCTGCATCTGGTGTTACTTAGCCAGCAATTTTTCTTCTGAATTGCCTGGGGGCCGTAAGTGCTCCCCAAAAGGCAAAACACGGGTTAAAATTGTTTAGAGAACAAAACTCTGTTAGAACGTTTTATTGGAGTCCAGGGAAATTACTTTTAAAATACATACACATAATATTAGCAGCAATAATACATTTTTTAAAAGTCCACTGTAATAGCAATGATGTTTCAGAACAGAGCCAGCGTTTCAAACCCATCTGCACGGACATCACAGCAGACCCATGGCTTATGTTTCCACTTTCCGCAGTGTGAAAGAAAATACGCTGCTAAGCTTGCTTACCTTTAGCTACGTTTGCTAAACTTTGATGGTTTGGTTGTGTAATTGCTTGTACTCAGAAAGCTTTGCTTTCACAGAAAGCTAAAACCATTGGTTTTTTTCATTTACAGGCTTCCCAGCTTGTATCAAACCCAACCTTCCCGTCCTTATTGAGTTCTGCCGCTATGATGCTGAAACCTACTCTGATATTTAAATTATTTTAAGGTGACAAATTAATCTAGGACATGAATACTGAGTGCAGGACCTGTCCCACCAGCTGTTTCACAGCGTTACATCACAAATGTTCAGGCTCACCTGGTTGATATCAACCTTCCATCCTGCCCTAGGGTTAGGTGAGGGATGGAGGTGCCAGTGGCACAGGAGGGTGCCAGGGTGGGCAGCGCGGAGCCGCCCTGCAGGACCCTGCACTCTGCCAGGCAGCAGCACAACCAGGCCACACCAGCCTTAGCCCTTGCTGATGTTAATTAAGCAGCTGCATTAAATGCTGCTGATTTGTCAGCTGAAAAAAGAGAGATTGAGTTACCTTCCACATGCATCTCTTGTAAACAGGAGCAAGGTCTCCTATTTTTCACCTTCCCACAAGGAGAAGCTCAGTGGGCTGTGACCATTTGTGGTGGGGGTGCACCTCAAGGAGGTGCAGTCCCAGCTGATTCGGACCCTGCCCAGCATACACTAGGTCCAAGCACATTATACACCCCCTTTGCTCACAGTTACCTGCCCTTGATGGCATTTTCTGGAGAGCTCCAGAGGACTGTTCCCACCTGCAGAAAGATGCCATCGGCTGGGGTGCAGAGCCAGGTGGTGTGGTAGGGATCTGCTGGAACACACACGCTAAAGGCAGTCTGAGATTTCCACATCATGTTTAAAAAAGGGTAAAAAAAATAAATTATAAGAATAAAACAATGAAATATGAGCAAACAACACTAACAGATTTTTTTCTGAATTTCTTAAGCCACTTCCTATGTTTATAAATGAAAGAGAAACATCCAGAGGTTCCTAGTTTGAGATCTTATTTCCTTGTTAATCAGAAATGCCCTGAAAGTTTCATAGTCTCTTTTTTCAGGTGTTGCCTTCTCACAGAAATTACTATCATCTAAAGCATTCATCTTTTTATTAAAAATCCAGCTTTTCAATAAAAAGATACGCTGTTTTCTAATTCTTATTACAGCTCCACATTTTTCTTTATATATCTATATATATATGGGAACAAGCACTTTTCTGAACTTAAAGAAACCCTTCTCGGAAGGGGTGGAGATTTAAAATATTTCTAAGATGCAGTTTTCTTTGATTTCCAAAGAATTTGAATCAAGTGCTAGAAAGCTGTGGAAAATAATCCCAACGAGAGAGGAGTAACAGAGAGCCAGGTTCTTCCTAAGCCTCCAAGAGCCTTTCAAGTTGGTCTGAAAACCTCATTGTTAATCAAAATAATTGCATGAGAACCTATCAGGAAAACCTGAAACATTCAAAATGAAAACTTGTCATTACAAATTCACCATCGTGGCTCAAAAACAGATTATCTCTGTCAAAAGCTGTGGGAAAGTTTGCTTTGTAGCAGTAGGGGCAGAAATAAATATTTGCCCAATCTGTTTTGTTTACCCTAAAAACATATATACATGTGCAGCACTTCAATGAAACCCCATTTTCTTTTTTCCCCATGTGAGGAGCTTTCACAGCACCTCTCCCAGGAGTCGGGGTGGTGGCTCCATGCCAGTGAGTTACTCACACAGTTACGTCACGGTGGGGCAGGTTGGGCTGCTTTGAATTTTAAGCCTCATTTCTTCAGTCCCACCTTTGAGCCCATTTAAACGTAGCTGGCCTCTTTCTATCATTTAAACCATTTGAAGCAGATGCACAAAGTGCCACTGAAAATCTACCTGTGCACCTGCTGTTATTTTTGCCTGTAAAGGCCAGGAGTGCCCGCGACCGCCTGGCTCTTGCTGGGGACCGGGCACAGGGTGAAGGGGTCCAGGTGCTGACTGGGCCTGTTCCATCAAGACAACCTGCAGATTCCTCACATTACAGTATTTAAACCATTTAAGAGGCTGCATGTTTTCCCAAGGAAGAGCAGTGCTGGGGATGACTGAGTTGGTGGAAGAGCTTGACCCCATGCGAGGACCAGGAGTGGAGACCTCCTCTGCAATTGATGCCAAGGAGCATCCCAGCACTCAGTTGTGCCAAGATACCCCGCACTATGGGGCTGCCCCATGTTGGCCCTCACCACCCTGACAACCACCAGCACTGCCAGCTCTTCTCCCATGGATTCCCTTCCCCGAGGGCTTCTCCCAATGGAGTCCTCTCCCCAGGGGTTCAGCGTTTTCACCAATTTGAAGTCAAGTGACTGCTCGAGCTAGGGCTCAGCTTGCTGGGGGACACCAGGCTAAAACAAGTGGTGCCACACACAGCTGTTTATAGCCCTGCAGTGGTCACAAACCTCTCCTGTGTGTACCCCAGCAGCAAAGTCCTCTGCGCCGACTGCTGCTTCTGCAGGGACACGGTCAGATTTGCAGATGCACAAGGTCTCCAGTCTGGGCTCTCTTTTGTAACAGCTGTTTATGAAGTCAGTGGTGCGCTTTGTTTAGAAAATAAGGTCCATATTTATAAACATGTCATTTCAAAATGCAGTTGTTTAAAAAAAAATCTGAAAAATAAAAGGAAAAAAATTCCAATGCTCCTGGTCCACTCCCCTGGGGCAGCAATGTTCAAACAGGTGAAGAGGGAAACAAGGCCTGGAGAAACAAATGGTCACCACATTTAAAAACACCTGCTGGAAGTGACTGCGGAAGAAAATAGTTCAGAGAGTTTTGGGAAATATGGGGATGATGCCCGTAACCCACTGCTGCTCCTGAGGGAGCCAGGGGGCTCCAAGTGCTTCACCCTGGGACCCCACTGGACCATCCGCTAATCCCACTGGCATCACATGAAAGTGCCATAACCCCTGTGAGGTACAAAAATCTTTTAACAGAGCTAAAAAAACCCCTAAGGCTTATTTTGTCCAGATTTAGCAAGTCTTGGTTCTTCGTCATCTCAGGAGATGGAGGTCTTGGTGCTTCTCTCACTCCAGTCATTAGGAATATTGGCACAGGCTCCAGACAGCAACCAGACCTTATCCTGCGTGCTTATCTGTCAAGCTGACAGATTTTAATTTCCTAGCACCTATCATAACATTAAATTTGCCAGAGCTGAGCGCTGCTACACACAGAGCAGGAGAGAAAGCAGCCCCTCTGCTGCTGCACAGGCAGGTGATGATGCTCAGCCAGAACCACTGCGGGTCCCTCTGAACTCAACCCCCATCTCCACTGCTAAACTACCCCTGTACTGGGACCCCCTGGGGTCAGGGCTGAGCTGGAGGGGCCACCCGGGATGCCCCCAGCCCTTGACCTGTGGTTGGGGTTTCTCTTCCCTGGCCATGGGGCAGCACCACCAGTGTGATACGTATTTGAGGAATGAGAAATTCGGGCATTTTGCTCCAGCTCTCCCTTCCAGCCCCTGCAGTGTGATGAAGGGCTGGCTCACCCCAGAGTGCTGCAGCTGGGACCGACCAGGCACGACAGCACAGGAGGTTGCACATGAGCACCACCACTTTTATGTGAGGAGGACGACTGGTTTGACCCAACTCTTTTTCTGAGTAAGCAGCAGTGGCAGTCACAGGCTGGTTCCCCACATGATTAAATTTAATTTTCAACCCATTTCTGTAGGATGCAGCAGCAAATTTTTGTAAACCCATGGAAGCAGACACATCCTGTGTGCATCCTCTTGTGGGACCCATCACTTCTGGTGTCAGACAACAGGAGCATCCCTTCCACCCAACCTGCTGTGCTGCAGCACCTCACTGGCACCACAAGCTGTTGCTGTGGCTGGTGACCCATCAAAGCCAACAGGCAGCTCTGATCAGATATTTATGCCTCCATATGCAGAGATATGGGTCTGCCCTAGCAGAATGGGCAGAGGAGGCACACTGCCACCAGCAGCAGTAACCTTCTTCCCACCCCTTGGAGAAACCTGAAAGGAGTCAAGGACACTAAGAGAGGAACAGAAACCAACAGGGAGCTGTGCTGGGAAAGAAAGAAGCTGAGGAGTAGGATTATAGATGAATACCATGTGCAGTGTAATTAATCTAGATTAGTTTTTATTTTATAGCATTAACAGCCTGCAGTCCCAGCATGTGGTGATCTGTCCTGCGAGTTCCCAGCCTTCGCAGGGCTGGGCTGGATCGCCTGGTGCTGGGAGAGCTCCAAGCCCGGCGTCAGCGCGCAGGAAGCGGTGCTGGTGACTCACCGGCTGCACGCCTGCTTGGAGACTGATGAACTAATACCCGGCACTCCGGCCCTTTCCACGGCCCCTTCCCATTAATCTTCTGGTTAGAAAGTGCAGCAGTCTCTCAAGGGGGAAATTCCCACAGAGCAGAAGGATTTGTTCCATCAGTTCCCCTGCACCGACCTCCTCTGGAGCCCTCATCCGACTTCTCTGGCCCCGCAGCCATGCTCGGGAGCCACTTGGATTTATGGCTCTTCCTCCCGACTGCCCGTGGAGGCTGGGTCTTCTGCAGCCAGTGCTGGGTGTTGGGGTTGCAATCCGCATCTCAGGGATGAAATACAGGAGCAGGTTCTCACCCTGGTGTCGGGCAGCTCACGATGACATCTTTGCTCCCATAAAAGATTCACCTTGGCATTTTTTGGCAGATTCCACCTTCTGTTGCCTATCCAGAGTGCTCATGGCCATCCTCACCACCCTCCCAGCCTCACCCCCCAGACAAACCCTGGAGATTTGGGGTTTTGCTTTCCCTAGATTACCAGTTACCACATGCTGTCCCACTACCAACATGTACTACCTCCTGGAGGGCTGCCATACCTGTTGTGTCTGGAGCAATAATAGAGCTTTTCCAGCTGCAAAAAGCTGAAGCACAGTTAAAAATTGTTTCTTAAAACCCCTGAGACACGAGAGCTGCACAGTGCCACAAACAGCAGGAAAACCTGAGGTCTTGGAGACAGGGTCTACTGGTGAGCAACGTGCCGTAGAATCTGATCTGTGCTTCCCTTTTCATCCAGGACAGACTGTATTTAACATCATATCTTCATGTGGAAAACTCTTAAATCATGGATGAAGCCTTTGCCCCAGAGGCTCTGCAGCCTTGGGGAATGGGACAACCAGTGCAACCAGGGACTGGGGCTCTAGTTACCACACAGCTACTTTACTCCATCCTTTGACTTTATTTTGTATTTGTATTTCTTTCATAGAATAGAATACAACTTATTTTACATAATGTATACAAACTATATCACAATGCTTTACAGAGCAAAGCATATGCAGTTGTTTAAAAAGCTGGGAGAAAAACGATGAGGTTCTCTGTACTGCCAAGCCCCCTGTTTTCTCCCCATTTGGTGACCTCCCAGGATGCCCTCAATCTACTGGGAAACTCCCACCTGACTGATTTCTGGCCCCAAGGCAGTCACTGATGCACTGTCCCCTCTCCAGAGCATGGGCAGGGCTGGAGCCCCACTGCTGCCTGCCTATCCACGCTGCCCAGCACTGCAGCCAGCCTGAAGACTTGGCACACTTCACCTCCCCTTGTTCTTATCTCCATTTTTTCCATAAACCAAAAAGCAGCTCTCTCTATTTCAAGCAACATAATTATTCCCCAAGTAATTACTGCAAACTCAGGGAAAAAAACAAAACAAAACACACTTCCTTCTTTTCTGCGAGGATGAGCTATTTTTTGCAGAGCACATGGGCAGCCCCCCATAAACCACTGGGTTTGGCAATGCCCTTTGGTGCATTCATGGAAGCAGTAAACCCATCACAACTCCACAGCAACAGAGCCGGGCCAGGATGCGGACCCCTTGGACAGCCTCTTTTTGTAGCTGCTTTATCAACACAGCCAGGAAAAGCACCCACAACCACCATTCACCATATTAGGGGATATTGTAAGTGACGTTGGATTGATGACTGCCAGGTCTCTAAGACCTAGCAATGAGAGTAGGGGAAAAGGGAAGGTTTTGAAGGCTGGGAGAGAACAAGGCAGTGGGTAGGAGCTGCCAGGAGCTGGGGGTCACACACACAATGGGGAGATTGCAAGGACAGACAGCAGGAGACTGACCTTACTACCAGAAGAAAAGCTTTCAGGTGGATCCTCAAAGTGAATCCTGACTGAAACACAGGCACCTATGCAAACACACATCCATGTAGCAACAGAAGGAAGGTACCAGCAACGGCTTCCCCCAGCGCCTGCGTCACTGCAGAGCATCCCATTGTGAAAAGGCTGTTATTTTAACAAATATTTTTAATGAGCAAGAAGAATAACAAACCACCCATTTTCCATTCTCTAACCTAATGGAATAGATGTATAAATTCACAGCACCTGTACAACAATGTCATGTCCAGAAACTTCCCCAAATATGGAAAGATCAGGATCCCTTCCTGAAAGAGCAAAATCGAACACGCCCGTGGCAGAACTGATGACAATGGGCAGAAATAGAGCAAAGGAAGGCATATAGGGAAAAGTTTCTCTACAACACTTAAATTTAGAAACACGGGTCAAATATACATTTGATGGGTAGGAAAAAATGGTTAGTGGACAAAAAACTAACTTCAGAGTCTACTTCCTCTCCTAGTCCCTTTCATTCCAGTTCCACATCAATGAATCACACTTTGACCTAAAACCTTTGCAGCAGGAGGATTAGCCAAATGCTTAAATTAAATATTGCTTATATATATATATATAAAAAAATCTATTTCCTTTTCTTAACAGCAAGCTTTCCAACTGGGAAAAGAGTTTGAGGCCCACATGCTTTCTAAGTTTGTAGAAATAGAAGTTTCTCTCTCTTGCATCCCATGCCTCATAATCTGGAAAAGATACAGCCTTACACACTGAATTCTTTTCCAGGAGAAACTCAGCAGGATATTTGCTTAACCAGGAGGAATTCTCTACATCTAAACGAGCCTTGAATGATCTCTTCTTTTTTTGACCACGCTTCCTGTAGCCCTTGAAACCACTTCAAGTACGATAGGTCTCTGCTGACCGCCATTCAGCATTCCAGGAATTCCTCCTGACCAGGAGCATCTGCTGCAGCTCTCCTTGGCCCAGCAGCCACGGGATGAACCTACCTCAGCTTGACTGCAAGGTCAAGAGCTACTGCGAGGTCATTCCAGAAAAAAAAAATATAAAAATCTCAGACCCTGCCCGCATAACTGCACTTACCAAGAAACCCTCAAAACAACCCAGCCAACCAAAAAACCCTCACATCCCTCTTGATTTTATATTGTGTATATTATATAGTTATAATCTCCAGAGCAGGCCAGCTGTGGCTCATTGAGAATGCACAAATTAAACCCACACAACAGCCTCACAAACACAATAAATGCATCACCAGATTACACGTGGCCACGCTGGCAGAGGTAGGTGAAATATGGCTTGCAACATTTTCCAGAACAGACTCAGACTTGGGGGTAGGAGTGGGTCCTGCCCAACTAATTTTGCTTTTAATCAATGGAGGCACATGAGCTTTTAGTTCTACGTGAAGTTTGGACATGGTACACAACAGATAAAGACAGTAATTGTAATCTCAAATACTAGAAGAGCAAAGTGTTAAATAAGTACTGGCTAGTCCATACAGAGCTTCCCTTCCAGAGATGGTTATGACTATTATTAAAAAAACATTTAAAGCCTAAATAGGACCTTGGTGACTCTGTTACAGTCCCATTTTCTTAGTCCATCAGTCATCACTCTTGGCTCAGTTTATGAGCAGCAGCCATTCCTCAGAGCATGGAAAGAAGGTTGTGTCTTCCCTACAAGCCAGCAGAAGACCATCGTGTTTAACTAACGATGGAAGCTTTGCCTGTGTAAAATATAATCATTTAAGTTTCCATATTGGTGGCATAACTGGAATATCTAAGTAATCGCGTGAGTGTTTCCTTGGACCAGTTTTAAGATTACTGCATAAAAGGAAACACTTTGAAGTTCTGGCAAAAACAAGAACTAGAACTGGTGGCTTTATATCCTGCTGGGCCTTTCAGAGGCCACAGGCATATATTTAGAGCAGCAATTAGGTCAAGCTTTTCTGTTCTTCTGCCTTAACAAGAGAGAAAAATGAGGCAGCTCATTCTATCTCACTCCTGACTTATAGAGGGTGGCTCTATGTGATGCTTTGCAAAGGCACAAGGACGGGCTCAAGGAGCACATGTCGTCCAGGGCCCACTCCTATAAAGAAGCACATGCCAACAAACCTGCAGCACTGCAGACTTGAAGTGAGCCTATTGCTGTGGTCTGCACACACACAAGGACATCTTCCTGCCCTCTCCACCACACAGGCATGCTCCAGCCACAGGGAAAATGTCCTGCAGATCTCATCCAGTGAGTTTCTTTGAACCTCTGGCCAGGGCCTTATGTTCTTGCAGGAACATGGGGCCACAATTGAAGGCATAACACAGACCCCCCTAAACCACCCCAATGCAGATGGCACCCTATCAGACAGCTTTTGCTGAACACAGGATCAGTTCCTACCTGCCATATCCTGCTGCCTCCATAAGGCAGCAGATACTGCAAACTTCATACACAAGTTGGTGAGTAAACAACAACTTGTGGACAAGACACACACAAAAAAGGCAAAAAATTAAGTCTCATATGGCACCAGTTAGCTTGGAATATTCTTTTTGCTTTACCACCCTTGCTTCAATTGGATCAGTACTTTTTAATACAATCTTTATCACGTGAAAACATTACTTAATTCTGTTGAAGCAAAATAGATTGCATTGCAAAGTAGTTTCATTGGATTTCATGCTCATGGCATGCCAAGTCACACTGATTCCTGTTCTAGATGTGCAAATGGAGATGTGTCAAGTTTTGAAGGAGACAGAAGATCCTACTAAATACCCACTAAATAGCCCTTCTTGAGAAAGTGCTATTTGTAGATATAAGGACCACTGAAATAGTCCAGAAAACATAGACAGTGATGCTTCAAACATGTGCTGAAGCCCATAAAAATAAGTTAAAGGCTGTGTTGACAGACAGGATGAAGGGAAAATCTGTTTCTGGGATTAGTAGTTACAAAAGGTCTTCCAGATTCTAGAGTAATCACAGGATGAGATTTCCAGATGGCTAACCAGGATCTTAGTAAGACCACGGAAGAAGCACACATCCCTAAAGTTACCAGGCATAGCAAATCTTCTAGGTAAATGGTATCTCAAGGGTACTCCTGAGAATTGTCACATGAAGGTAGCACCCAAAATCTTCTCCAAACAAGGGCCAGCCTCTCTAAAACTTGTCAAAATCTCTTCACCTTTCTGGAAGCAGAAGGAGTGAAAACTGCTTCTTGCCCTACGTGTCAGCCAGGACACGAGCCCATAGCCCTGGGCAGACACCAATGGAAGGGCACGCTGAGTCCTCTGGGGAGGATTTGTTTGGGGCACTGCTGTAAGACAGACAATCCTGGAGCCAGCGAGGAGCTAGCATATGTTTGAGGCGCTCCAAAACATTGTACTTCTGTCCCCACGCCACCTGGGCTCATCTGCTTTTATAAAAGCTGCTGTTGGGATGAGGGTGAAGACACTTCGATAAGCTTGAAGGAAGGCATGAAGTGCCACCTGGGACCTACCCCTCCCACAGGGAGCTGAAGAGACAGCACATTTTCAGATGTGGTCTTCCTCAGATTTTAGTGTGACTCAGGCATTAGAGCAAGAGAAACATGGCAGAAGCCATAAAAAGCACGTTGGTGGCCTTCACCAAACCATCTCAGCAGCACCGGAGCCCTTCATGGAGCCAGGTACCAGGCTGATGAGTCAGTCCATGAGTGCTTCCCCTCTCCAGCTGGCAGCTTGGCAGTGCTACTAGGGGCAACAGGAAAAGCCAACAACCTGATGAGGGACATCAGGAATATGACCCAAAAGTTTGCTGAACCAACCCCAGCTTAAAGCCAGGGAGAAGCAGCAACAGCCACCACACAGGGAAAGTTTGGGAAATGCTGTTCTGCCCCAGGAACAATGCAGCAGTCATCTTCATTTACCAAGGAAACAATTCAGAGAGGACAGCAGGTAGGCAGGCTTTGGACACAGCTGGAGGATGTTAGGACCACAGCACCCCCATTTGAGTGCCAGCATGGTTATGCTGCACACCTTATCTGGCAGACAGAGCTCCTGCTCCTCATTATAGCACCAAGCAATGCCCTGTGTCACAGAGGAAAGGACCACAAAGCTGGGGCAGAAGGGGTGGCAGAAGAGTTCTCCTAAGCTTCAGGAAAGGAGAATGGTAAAGGCAGGGGCTTAAGGACGAATGAGCCTCACTCCAGGCCCTCCTGGCTTTGTCCTCCCCAGGATCACTGTATAACTGGGGCTGTTCACATGGCATGGTCAGGTTTGGACACAAACTCACTGGAAACAATCACCAATGCTTGCTAAACACTCTGCCACTCTTTTTAAACAAACAAACCAACCCAAACAACTTTCAGTCTTCTTGCATGACCAGCAGGGATGAAGCTGCTTTCTGACAGTGAGAAGAGAGGCACACGGAGACCATGTCCCTGCACAAAGGCAGGTGCTAGGAAATAGGGAGCATATGTCTCCTTTTCTCATGGCAATTCATTACAGGACCAATTCTTTTCAGTAAATATGGCCTAGAAAATTCAGGTGAGGAGAAAAGAGGGTTTTCTCTCTCCAGTGGGCAGCAGACAGAGCAGTGTGCTGCTCCCAACATGCCAGTCACACAGAGTGGAGCCTGCCAGTCTGCGGCTTTCCCCTTCGGAGTGAATTATCTCCCATTCAGGTACAAAACAGATGCAAGAACCCAGCCAGGCAAGAGCTCTTGGCTGCTCACAGGATGTCTTTAAAAGCTGAATGACAAGCTGTAGAGCAGATGTTCACCCTTGGCAGCAGCTACAGCCATACTGAGGTGTATCGTTTTGCTTCTCCAGCTCTGGCCAAAAAGGATGCACATTTCCTCCACGCCGTGTTATGTAGAAGAAACTGAATCGGAATGCAGTGATATTTTCTAATAGACATCATCAAACTTCTCCAGTAGGAAACCAAGCACTTTACTGGCAGTTCATCAGTGCCCTGAACACCACCACTCTGAATGACTAACACATTGAATCCCAGAAATGAGACAGTGATTACCGTTACTTTATGGTTCAGGCATCATTTACAAAAGGCTTTTGGAGAAGTGCAAAAGCAGATTTCTGGAGGAAGCTGGAAGAGGACAAAAGAGCTGCCTGTGCTTTGCCTGGCACTCCCCAGCAGGCTGCAAGCACCAATTTTCACATACTTTAAAAGAAAAAGTGATTAATTTTCACTAATAAGTTACAGTTTGAAATAAAGTCAGATTCACAGAGCTGATCTGGCTCAGGACACAGGATGAATCACACATGTCTCATAAGGACACTGTTCCTAAAATTTGCTCTCCCATAACCGTTTAAGGTTCCCGTTCTGCAATAAAAGATGATGTCATTATTTATGTTAATAAAAGGCAACGGAGTTCAGATCAAATCTAGGAAACCAGTCTCTTCCCTCTTAAAGTTTAGTATCCACATCAACATTCTCACCGGGTCAGAGAGTGTAAGAACCGACTAGGGTATAAAAAGAAACAGACAAAAAAGGTGCAAAAGTGACCCAAAACACATACTTGACACATAATTCTTTTGTTCTTAGAAAACTGGCTAAGTTAAAAGTGATATAGTTCTCATTGCTCTCACTCTGTCCATATTAGGGAGATTAAACTTCCGCGCAGGAGAGCTGCAACTGAAAAATATTGCCATTATACTGAGCACAAACAGCTTTTCTTGAACACCAAGCATGCACGTGGCCTCCCCTCTCCCCACCAGCTTACATTACATTTTATGAGATTTTTGGACAGTCAGAGAAAACTCTCCTTCCATATGTTCAGGATGTTAAGATCTCAACCTCCTTGCAGCAGGAAAACAAAGTCATCTTCTTTGTAACGCCATGGCACCGAGCACACACACAGCACTTAAATAGTAATGCATGAACTGATCTCTGCCACTGCTGCACACTGCAGGGATCCCGAAGCAGGTCTCGTTCCTGTCATGTCTGCAGATGCTCTGTTAAGGACTCCAGGGACATAGAGCAATTACTAGGGTTTGTTTCTGCTTTCCAGGAGCAGTTCTGTTTAGGAGAGAATAGAAAGGGATTATTTTTACCTTATAGTTTGGACTCGCAGGGTGTGAACTGAATTTCTTTTTCCCACAGAAATATATCAACGTAACAACTAAATATGACAGTGCCTTGTAACGGGGGGTTCCTTCAGAGCAGGGTACACAATCCCAAGGGCTGACGAGGGTGAAAAGCAGGGCCCAATTAGCAGCGCAGCCAGGGGCTGCACAGTGGAAAGGACTCTGCGTCTGGGCCACACACTGAGGGCTGCCTGGGGTTTTTTCTCCTTTGTTTTGGGGGGCTTTGTTGGTTTGTGGGTTGGTTTTTTTTTTGCTTTGAGTCTGCTATACTTGACATCTGCTTCTGGTAAAATTAACAAACTCTCTCATTTTATTTAATATTAAACGTAGATTAAAACAGTACTGTGAACTGCATTGTCTGAATGTGTGGGACTGGAGGAGGTATCTAGGAAGCATTTTCCACTTGCATGTGTCTAGAGAACAAAACATTTAAGTGAAGATAATTTTTTCCATATATGTTACATACATTATTATATACAAGAAAGGATTAGACAAAACAAAGCTAGAACAAAGATTCTTTGAAGTTTCAAAAGAATCTTTGTCTATCTTAGCCATAGGGATGGCCTAAGCAAAGCTCCATGGATGAGGCAATGGATGAGGCGACAGATGCATCCAAGGCATCCCACTTGTGATACACAATTCAGCTAAAGCAATACCAAAACCACGCTGAGGACGTGCTGACACCACCATCATTCCTCCTACAGCAGAAGAGGTCCACAGATCTTACCTTCTCCTGACGTAGTCAGGCAGGGGTCCACCCTTCATTGTGCCCTACAGCAAGTTCTGGCGCTTTGACCAGCAGAGCTGCTGTTACCAAGGGCTGTGCTCACACCTGCAATGGCACCGTGCCATCCTGGCAGCATACACATCTGTACTTTGCAGGATGATGTCCCCCAGATCTCCCCCCACAATGTTTCCTGCAGCAGCAATTGCTGAGACAAAAATCTTTACTTCCTGGAGACCTCAGTGACCAGAAGTGTCTCTCTAATTAAAAGCCCCTGGACACAATTGGCAGCTGCTTTCTTTATTGTTCACCTGCTTAATGCTGAAGGAATGCTCCGTGTCATCTCCGTGGTGTTGCAATGAGCAGGAGGGTTCTTCTGCCCTCGGGGAGAGGGAAGCCCCTGGGCCCAGCTCTCACTCAGCAGTGGAAGGGGCTGACTCACATGGGCAAGAGGAAGCCTCGGGTCACAGCAGACCCACAGGTCAATGCCAGGAAGGGGAAAAGAATGGAGCGGGTTTCCCAAGAGGTCAGGCATGGGGCAGGAAGGCAGATATTGTCCCCAGGGCCCCTCTCTTGCACAGTGCGTTAAACAGCACCTTCCACCTGGCTGCATCCAAAGCCATGCCGGGCCAACTCCTCCCTGCACAGGGCAGCTGGTGGCCAGAGCCTCCCCACCACAGTGCTGGCTGGGGGGCGGAGGCAGCAGGGCACTAGGCAGGAACAGAGACGATGGGGACGCTCTCTCAAGGCCTGAAGAGTACTTTTCTCCTCTGAGGTAAAACCCAGGACCACCCCCATCCTTCCCAGATCTGGTCACTTTGCCCTTCCTTTCCTGATGTCCCTCCCCCCAATGCCTCTCCTTTGCATTGTGTGGGAATTTCCCCAAAACACAGTTTTCCCCTCATTTCCTTCCTCTCAAGACACCTGGAACTTCCTCCTGCCACCCCTCACAGTAACACAGGCCAGGCCACACTTCCTAGGGCAGCAGCACATTGTCTACGAAACCAAAACAACCACATACAGCACAGGGCTGCTGGGGCAACACATTCAGCCACAACTCAACTATGGGTACAAGGGCTATAACACACTGAAGATGACAAGTAACTTACTTCAGCAAAAATAGCCTGACACATTTGAGGAAAACCAGAAGTAGCAACTACCAGCAATGACTCCCTCCAGTAGGCTGTAGAAGTATTTTCCATCATGAAACGTGTGATGAAATGTATTTGAAATTTGTGGTTTGACATCTCAAGCTGTTCATAGAAGCTCCTTGCTTCAAAAAGTCAGTTCTGTATGCAGTAAGTAATGCAGCACAGAAACAAAAGGAAAAAAAAATCCTTTCCAGCTTCAATGCCAATTTAAAAGTTATTAGGAAGCAGCCAATATATTCAGGGAAACTTTTCAAACTCCCTCTTGTGCACTAAGAGATGCCTCAGCAGAGATCTGTGCACACAGCAAACCCCACACATCTCAATTCCAACTTCACCCTTCCAACATGCTGAATTTTAAAAGCTTGAAACAGTTTTACCTGAACCTATCCCATTAAAACCATATTGAGAAGCACAAAGCTTCATCCTGCTACGACAGACTGCACAGGTAAGTTGAATTTTATGAACCAACTACCAACTTGTTTCTGCTACAGCGATCGCTTGATTGAAGAAGCCATGACACTCAACGATGGGGCAGCAGCAGCTACAACCAGTGGAACTCTGTCCACTTGACTCCAAGAGCTCCATCAACGCAGTGCTGAGCTTGAGCTGCTTTTGAGCAGGTAAGATACCTGCATAGTTTTCAGCTTCATCAGGCAGAACCAGGAAAGGTGAAGTGGTGGTGTCCCTAACAAGCATTAACAGGATGACTCCACCCTAAGTCATCATCCTCTTTCTCCTCAACTGGAGATGGCTGCTCACACCTGGATCGCTGAACACCTACAGTAATGCTCAGCAAGACAAACAGGCTGCTTTCCAACCTTGCTCTTCAGAGGCTGCAGGAAGCAACCTTCACATTGAACAGTTATAACTTTACATTTTCACAGTATCTTTGCAACCAAAAGGACTGAAGATCTCCAATATGTGCTCAAAACCTAAATAATAATATAGCAGTTTTCTGATGAAGTATCCAAGCCAGCAGGATCTAGACATAGACCTACTTACAGCCAAATAAATTAAAAAGTTAACGAATACAGCTGCAGAATAGGACTAAACACCCAATTATTGTTCTTTGTTTTAGAATAAAAAACTTTCCATGTTTTAATATCTCCAGTGAAATGTATTTCACAGGAACTGGAAACCATTTATATTAAATGAACCAAATTAACACCATTATTACATGAGTCTGTGTGCATCTGAGTAGAACTGAGGTGCCCGAGTTGAGAAAGATCTCTGCCAGTACAGCAGCCTCATCTTCCATCTTGATAACCATCACATGAAAGGCTTCACCGATGAATTTCCTTGCCTGCCTAAGAGCAGTCGGCAGCAAAGACGCCCAGCAGCCGCACATTCCAAGCACATGCAACATCCTACACATCTTACAAAGTAATTCAGTTCTCACCAAAGAAATATCCCAGAAACACTCATTCTGCTGGAATTATTCCAGTATTTTTTTCTTACTGGGGGAAGCATCAGTTTGGGGCAAATGCTTTTTTACTCCCCTCCCTAGATTTGAAGTGAGAAACACCATGTAAGTCAACAGAGGTATTTTTGATGTTTGTCTAAATCTCCTCCTGAACAGGAGCATGGAACACCCTTGCCCACTCCATAAACAGTGCTCCAGGTAAAGTAACGAAGGAGATTGGTAATAATTTGTTACTGGCTGGGACTTAAGGAACACATAAGCATCATACTACCCTGCAGGTGCACCATGGCAGCAACTTCTAATTTACTGCTTAAACAGATGGATGAGAGCCCTTTAAATGTGGAAGCATTGGAAGCTGAGGAAGAATTACAATTCAGAGCAGACAGCAGTGGAAGGATGTACAATTGCTGCAACACGTAGCACAGAGACACCAACACCTGACCAACCCAAGCCTGAAAGTGCAATTAAAAAAATCACTGAGAAGTTGCTGCAGGCTACATTCTCACTTACATGCCATTACAGTAATTACAAAGTGGAAAAAACTGAGCAATAAATGTTTGTTACACTGCCCAGCTACAGCTGGATCACAATAAAGTTCTGCAACAGAAAAACTGCCCATCAGCAGTGACTGCTACACAAATGCCTTTCATAGCACACCTGACCAGCCTGCAATATTGATACTGAATCTTTAAGAATGAGCAAGCCTTTTTGCTCAGCACTTTTCACCTACAGCATCAACTCAGAAATAAATTAACTCGGTGTTTGCCTCCTTCGTGTAAGAAAAAGCGCTCTGCGCTGGTGTGTGGGAGACAGGAATTTGAGACCAAGCTATTGGCAGATGTCAGACGTGATCTCTGCTACCAACAGCATCCCATGAAGAGCAGCTGCACGGACACATTTAACATTGCTTTTTCCTCCAAAAACCCCAAACATCTCATGCACCTGGTGGAATGTTTTAATGTTAACTCTGATTTTAACTTTTTAAACAGAGAAACAGAAGAGAGGTGAGTTACCTAGGCTCTGCCACCAGGACTTATCACAGCCTGGAGTGGAATCACGCTTACTTCAACTGCAGCCTGGGGTGGATCCAAACCACACAGCAACCAGGGAGACTTCCCTTCCTCAGACTGCTCAGAACTTGCTGAAAACTACATCAGTGACTCAGTAAATGTCCTTCTCCTGAGTCAGCACTGAAGCAGAGCTCCAGAATTGAATTTAATTTACAGTGCAGGTTAAAGATTGTAGGATTGTTTGCTTTCCCAATGGATGATCTGCACCCCGAGGGTGCCTGGTCATTAGAAAACACGGAATCCTTGCACAAACAGAGGTTCGCTCACACCCGTTCCAGTCCTTCTCTCCCCAAGTTGGCAGGCAGACCTGTCGGAGCACTGCTTTACCACATCACACAGAGGAGGAAAGGTCATACAGCTGTGAACTCCATTTGTGTACAGCAAATAGATAAACAGATTCCAATTTTAAAGTAAGTTTTAATTGATTTCATTAACTAGTAACTTGCCTTCTACTGCAAGAAAACACTGTGGTGGGTTATTAGGATACCGTGGAGTGCTGAAATTTGGAGTTAGGCTGAATGAAAGACTATGTACAATACAAACCAGCTTTCTGTGGTGTTGCAAATTTATTCCCATAATTTTTACCATTTATTCATCCCAAAAGACATATTGCATATTTGGAACATTTTAAAATAAGAGCCACTATATTATTCAAGACAAGTAGTTTTGTCACATCAAAACTGATGACATACTCATATTCTCCAGAGCAAGAACTCCTTACAAGAAATATCAATAGAATATAAACTTCATATATGATCTAGCACAAAAAGTTTAAATGGTAAACCCATTCCGTACTGAAGGCAGTACTTTCCACTCATAGTACATGTGTGGTGTTTCTAAAAATTCAATTTCCTAACAGAGGGTACTGAAACAAAAGCAGGCTAGTTTTGGATAAATTTTATTCTGATAGAACAGAATTAACTGATCACTTAACCCTTTTCTCTCAAGTCACCAATTAGTATGATCGGGTAACAGCTACTGTTAGTTTAGCCCAAGTTTTGGATTTGCTCATCTCCATCAGATATGATGAAGAGAAGACATGCTTGGAAGCATATCCATATTTTCAATGTATCACCTGACACAATAAAAGAACTACATCTCCTTACTAACATCTTTATTTCCACAGCTGAGAATTATGTAATTGAGAATCTCAATTACATCTCCATTTTCATGGTTGCTAAATGCCAAGTAATCACAACCTATGTGACCGCATGCAAGTGCAATCTCAGCACAGCAATGTGTACATGTGCACAGATGCCCTTGGTGCTTTAGCAGTGCTGTGTTTCCAGCACTGGGAATAATGCTGACCCAAACTCACTAGACTGAAAAATTTAAACACATTAATAATATAGAATTAGAAATGCCTTATAGAGGTAAGTGGCAGTAATGGGCAACAACGTGATGGGGCTGAGGGAAGAGGGTGAAATGTATTATTTTGGGAAAGGGACTGGTTTTGCTTCACCCTAAGGTCTAAGCAAATCACAGAGTAATCTATGGGAAGATATTAGTACACAATTCAAGAACATTGAATTATTCATGGCTGTTAAAGCATTTTAAAATAAAATTTCACTAAGTTTTAAAAAACGTGATTAAGTATTTGTACTATTAAATCAAGACTTCTGTAAACCATCTGACATTCCAGTAAGTGATCACTACACTACTATCGCTGTAACTAATAATCCAGATTAAAAACCAGCTGACAGATTGCAAAAACCAAATTATGGAATTATTTTATGAATGTTTTCTCTAGTGTCCTGCAGGGATCTGGTTTTGGCTGACTACTGTGCAGTAGTATACGATCAATAATCTAGAAAAGCTTCAGTAGCCATCCCTGCTAAAGCCTCAATGGGGAAAAAATCCCATTGATGAAGTGCTGTACAGTAGTGGGAACAGGCTGCTGCCCCAGGCTGCTTGCTTACACTGTTTTTATCAAACAATATTGCAAAGGCAGATACCATGGAGCTGGGGTGATGCAAGGAATACACACACTTGATTCACAAAATTAAAATCCAAATGCTAGAAGTCAGTAAATCCCCAAAAAGGCTCTGGTAGACAGCCAAATAAGAACAGATGAGCAGGATATAAAGCTTAAAAGCTTAATACCTATTTATATGATGTTAGCAAGGTCATTACTGTAAGGACATGTTCTGTTCTGGCATCTACTCTTCAAAAAAAGAACAATTCTGAAAATTAGAAATAATTTAAAAAGCTGACAACTAGAGGGATTAAGAAAAAAATTAAGAAATGTGATCCATTCATATAGAGTAAGACTGGAAGGTATTTTGATCATGGCATGTCAAATCCCTGTATCAGGACAATGTTTGCAGTAGTAGAACATCCTCCAAGAGAGAGATATTGAAATCCATTGGTTGGAAGCCAAAGCAAGATGAACTCAAACACAGGGTTGGGTTTTGGGTTTTGGGTTTTTTTTGAGAGGACAGCAGTTGCTCAAGTAACTTACCTACAGAGGCGACCGATTCTTTTTCTGAAGTTCTTAAAGCAAGACTTCTTTTTTTTTTTCCCTAAAATACACGCTTAACTCCTTGACATTATGCTTCTGATGCTGAAATCAGTCAGTGAAGTTTTAGGACCGTGTTACCCAGAAAAGCAATCGGATATGAGTTCCCCCTACCTTTACCAACAAATGGAAATGTGAGCCTCTGATGGCCCTTACCACTGAAACCTGTTTCAATTGCTCGTTTGCCTTCTACTTCTGGGAGCCTTTAGTCCAATACTGGTAGCACCCACTGTTTTGGGTAGTGGGTGTAGCTGTAGTGGGTGCAACTCTCTCTCCAAGCAGAACCAACTGGCTCTGTGAGCAAAGCTTTGCTCACTAATTTTAACAATTGGCACAAACTAAAAAACGAGGAAGGCAGGAAGAACTGGGAGCCCAATACTGCAGCCCAATTCTCCACCAGAGGAGAAAGGAAGGAACTCTGTGTCCAGAAGCACACGCAAAGAGGGACTAGGATGAATAAATCAGCTGGGTCTGAGAAATTCAATGCAGCTGTCTGCTGGAAGCAATCCCCCTTCAAATCCAGAGGTATACGCTTGATAGACAGCGAGAAGATGAATATGGCTTGAGAGAATATGGCTTCTTTCACATGACCAACTGCTATACTAATGGAGACTCAAAATCTTGAGATGGTTGCTAATGAAATACTAACGGTGGATGAAAAGCCAGAGGGGAAAAAACAAGGCCCCTGTGGAAAGCAGTCAGTCCCAGCTGCAGAGCTAGTGCAAACTTCAGTGGCTTTCCAAGCCACTGTGGTGACCTGGGGTTTGAAAGCACTCAGATGCTGCTGATGGAATGAATCTTGGCAGGAGATTTGTCATGGAGAAGATTCAAGCTGAAGATATGATTCTTGCAAGTGGTAGAAGCCAACAGATTAAGGCAGGAGACATTCAAAATCTTATGTAAAGCACACTGAAAATTTGAACAAGTAACACACTTCAGGAGACTTGATTAGAAAAATAACTTAGGAATATACCCCAAAATACATGCACAGATGGATCACCTTTGCTTCAGCCAGCGGCCATTCGATACCAAGCCTCACTAAGACTGTTTCATCATAAAACTTTGCAATATATTGTGCAGGCTCACAATGCTCCATTTAGCACCAAAAAATCCAGAGATTCTGCAAGAAGGATCAGGCTAGGACTCTGGAATAATGCATTTAATTCTGCTACACAGAACAGGAAAATTAAAAAATATATTTTTATATGTATTGTATATTTATACTTTTAAAGAAAAGACCTGCTGTCCTAGTTCCCATGTAGGTAGAATTCTTTCAGAATTTAAAAAAAAACAAGTCTCAAGTCAGAACACCAGGACAAAACTGAAGAAGTGTTCAGATATTTTATTATATTAAATCTCAATTGAACTAATAGCTGATAAAACAACTCTCAGGCTAATTTTTCTCGTATGAGGAACCTTTTTAAAACCTCAAACTTCAGTGCAAGTCCAGAGCACTTATTTTACAAGTAGACTTTGAGCATCTTACGTGTTTGTGAAAAGCTGCTCATTACAGTAACTCCAAGGCTCAGCTAATCAAGCCTCACAACTAAAAAAAGAACCTAAATATGAATGTAAAAGACCACACACATTTACTATAAATAAATGCAACAAAAAAAGAGAGGTTTATGCACAGAATGCTTGCAAAGCAATTCCATTTGCTGCTTTAGTATCAAAACACTGAAGAACAGCAACTTCCCAGTTATTCAATCCTTCTCCAAGGGTTTTCACAATGAAAGAGTGAACTGTGCATTTTAGCTCATTCTTGATCATTCTGAACATGCAAATGTCAAGAACGCCTGGGAAAGGCACTGTCTGAGGGAACCACAGGTACACTTGTAAGCACAAAGCCCCATGCAATGTGGACTGTGCACCCGTGTATATAACATGCACAAAATTAAATTAGGAATCTTTCTTCTTTAATACAGCTGTGCTGGGTCTCAAATTTCAGCTCTCTGATGCTCTTAAAAATTTCTGAACACACATTTGTCCTTAATACAAAACTGAACTCCTGTCACAGGCAACGTTGCTCAGTATGGGGGACCTACTGGCAGCGTGGGCCCACCCCAAGGTTGGTCCCAGGGAACTTGGCACCTTCCCCGCTGTCAGCCAGAGGGACCAGTGCTCCACCAGGGCACCCCTCCACCTCCTCACACCATGTCTACATGCTACTGGCAGGGAGGAGGGAACAGAATCAAGTGGAAAAGAAACAGCAGCTGAAAGAGGGGTAAACAGAGAGTTGAAGATGCTAAAGAAGACAGGAGGCAGCATCAGGCTCCCTTCCCCTGGAAGGATTTTCCACTACTGCCCAGCTATCTGCAGCCCCTGCTCCTGCAATCTCACAACCCCTGTCACAGGCACAAGCCACCCCTCAGCCGTGAACCCTTTTTTCCCCAATGGCAATAATGCTCCCAAGACTTTCATCGCTCTCTCCTCCCCTCCCCTTTCCTTATGAAAACCACAACCAGGAGAGAGATCAGCTAAACAAAAACTTAAACCAGTGCAAATGTGAAATACAAGGTAAAAAAAAAAGTCTTTTGCGATTACTGGACATGCTGCAGACATTGTGCCTAGTAACTGTGGCAATATCTAGTGCAAAAGAAACTTAGCATGAGTCTTTTGTTTTTAAATGACATTCAACTCAAACATGCATAGGGAGAGTAAAGTTATTTTATTAAATCATGCACATCACGTGTGTTAGTGCAAATAGTTTAATCTGTACTCCAGAAATTCTATTGTATTTTTATATCTTTACAAAATAGATTTAAAACAATTATTTACTTTAAAAAATGTAATTCTGAAGTTAAGCATTTCAGAACAATATTTGCAATAACCTATATACAAGAGGTACTAAGTACCACTGGCATACGAGTGTTCTGTGGTTGGGTGGCTTCCTGCAACTGAAAAGGATGAAATGAATGAACTAAATGACAATATTTATTTTCTACAAGTCACTTGTGGACTATTTTTTCCAGCTAATAATCCTCCCATTAGCAAATCCCATGTAACTTAAGATAGAACCTTTAATTAAAGGACAATGACCCTTAAAACCTCACAAAGTAAATTATATGCTAAATTTCTATTTATATATTTAAGCTATCTGTCGATTGCCATAACATTTTAACGCCAATTCAATTGCTGAGATTACCTCCCTATTTTGAAGTTTCCTTTAGCAGAGCCATTTTACTTTACCATTCTTTAGCATATTATTTAAGTCTTTAATAAACTTTTTTGACAGAACTGTTGAGCTGAACAAGACAACGACAGTCTACATTTAATTCAGCACTAACTACAGTGATTCCCACCAAAAGTCAGCAAATAGCAATAGTTATAGTACTTAGATAAGGAAAATAAACTTTGTAATGGGGACCACTGCATCATACTTACAGCCATGTGATGAGGATGCACAAAATTTTCCTACCAAATTAAAATCATCTTGACCTGACAATACATAATCAGGTATATGATTCCAATTTTGTAGTATTTTATGACTCTTAAGATTTTTTTCAGCTAATCACAGATGTACTGTAGCAGTTCTCTTAATAAAGTTACGTCAACAAAAGCTTATCTAAAGAGCTTCTCCAGCTCAAGTCAGAAAATATCAAATGACTGAAAAAATAAATTGATACATGTGGTATGTGAGAAAGTATTCATACTTTTAAAGAACGCATCTCTTTAAATATATGAAATTTAATAAATTACATTCAAACTAAAATTAACGTAAGTTGAATCACTGCACTATGTCCATCAAATGACCAATTACTTGCTCCCAGAAATACCTCAGTTCACTCAAGAACACACACATGCTTACACTTGCACACGCGCACACTAAATACTCTAGGCTGGTCTTCACCATCAGGATCTCTACCTCTTTAAGGCTGGACATGAATTGTGTTTATTCCCAAAAGATCATTAATAAAGCAACCCTTACCAAAGAAAAATATGCTTCCTTCAAAAGGTGTGGTAAAAGAAGTTTTCTTAAGCCTTGTTCCAAACAGCTCAGTGACTAACAGCAAGTAAAATGGTATACTAGTTTAAAAAATAAAATAAAAATCGTACTGAAAGGCACTGAGCACACTGCATCTGTTTTCCAAGTATCTGCAATGTTACTTGGCTTGGGTGTCCAAATCAGAAGTTTGTTTTTCCTTTTAAATCTGGCAATCAGATTCTAAAGTAAGTGACCACAACCCTAGCCATTATAAATAATTTGGTACCAAGAAGCCTACTTTAGGCCACCATTATAGTATTCAGAATCCCAACATACTATTTTAAAACTTCCATGAAATTGTAAGCAAAAATATTGCTCACAGTATGATGAATCACAATTTTATTCCCTCTTTATAGACAGATACATTTTATACAGTTTAAAGCAAATGACCCTACTGCTGTTCTCACGCAGAGCTGTGCTGTATTAAGAGGTAAAAAGGAAGAGAATTAAATCTGTTTTCCCTCAGTATATGAATGTTGCCAGCTTCTAAAGGGAGGACGGTGTATGGATTCAAGAACAGTTCTCATGGAGAAGCTCTGGTTAGGCCTGGGTACAGCACCACGGCTGTTACAGCAACCAAAGCTGCCATCACAGGCATCCAAGGCCATTGTCTCTGTGTGGAAAGAAAAAAAAAATCAATATCATATTTGTTCTAATTCATACTAATCAGTTTACCCCGTGGTTCCTGAAAGTCCTGAGTACCTGTTGATAGGCATCACTAAAATGTTACCCATGTTACTGCAGGCTAGTACTGACTTAGAACATCACAGTAAACAGTGTTTCTCTAGCAAAGGGAAATCCACAACTCTTCATGACTGAGCATCATCAGGAGAACTTTAGGCAGTTCCATATTTCCAGCTTCATTATTGTACACACCTCCAAGCAATCTGCTATTAAACATGTGAGGGCTTAAGATGTTTAAAACATCGCTGATACCACGTAATCGCCAGACACAGGTTTATGCAGTACTGACATCTTTAACTTGGCTTTTCAATGTTTAAATCCAGATCTATGCAGTTAGTTTGTAGCAGATCCTAACAACATCACTTCAAATGGATTGTCACAACATTTCATGACGACAATAACATTTTAAGAGAAGGACACACTGAGAGACGTTAGAGAAAATGCAAGCTGAGAGTTCAGAATACAAACCAACCACCTATTCCTCGTCTTTTTTCCATCTTCATCACAGCAGTAGTGAGAAAAATTGAAGTGTTTAGAGCCAGAGAAGAATTTCTTAGTCCATAAATAGGAACCAACACTTGTTGATTTTTAATATTATTTAGAGGCAAACTCTTCATTTTTCTTAGTTAATTAAGCAATTAAGTTTTCTTACAGGCCCTAGCATCGCAGCATTGTGCAAAAGGCAGCCCATTTGCTACAGACAAACTGAGACCGAGTTAGAAGAGGCACATTCAGAACCAGTTAGAATGCAATTCGTTGTTAGAATTGGAGGAATCATACAGATGTTAAATGATTAGTTGATTGCTCAGCTCATCAGTGTCAACAGAATGGCATATTAAATGAAGGGTTTGCTTCAGGTAAGGAAATACCTGTGAGCATTTCACCATGCACTATTTTATACAGAAATGGCACGAACAGGTGAGAGGGACAAACATACATCGACTGAACAGTAGTGCTTGTACCTTTCGCTACCACAATGGGCCGTAACACCAATACACGAAAGCCAGGATTAGGCCGATGAATACGGCTGGGACGGGTTGTAATATGGAAGGCTAAAGAAGGGAAGGGATATTAAAAATCACTTTGTGCTGTAAAATCAACCAGGAAAAGATGATTTAGAGAGGGGAAAATAAGTCAGTGAGTTTTGTTTTAATTGAAATGTATTAAAGACATCTAATACAGTACAGCATTATCTAATCTGGTATACACAGTTAGTACACCAATTCTACTCAAATGAACAGGGATGTTTAAAAATAAAGGGAAGTAAGCAGAAAATGTTCTACGAGACCTCTTGTCACAACTTGGAGTTTAGCACTTAAAACCAATACAAATCTTCAACTGATTTGCCTGTATCTTATTTATAGTTGGTTTTAGTTTTTCCAAGTGGTAGGAAATCCCATCTGGATTTCTTAAGGCAGAAAGACTCACACCAGATACTGAATTTTTCAGCTGCTACTTCATTCCTTGAAAGTTATTCTTTCCCATTTTCCATCATCAGCCTCCAGGAAAAACAATCTATCTTTCTCTTCCATTAGTGAATCAATTACAACTATGTCCACAGGCAAACCCAGCAGTTCGGACATTTCCGTGAGATTGTAATGTGACTGTACAATCACCACTAGGTCACTGTAAAGCAGGGAAGCACATTCCTGCTAGAGATAACACAAAGATCAGTGTCTCTGCCAGGTCATCAGCCTCACAACCAAATGTAATTCTGAAAATGGATTGAATGTTGCAGCTGGGCCAAACCACCAGCTGGCAAAACTGCAGGGTTCATTAAGCTTATGGCCCCATTAGAATCATCTACAAATTTTTTCAGCTACATTCAATTAACTGTAATCTACTTAAGATTCTGGATGGACAGCCTCTATCCTCAATATGATAAATTGAAAGCAAAAAAGGACCCAATTTCTTTTTTAAGCTGTCCTTGGAAGACCTCTCCTTTCTCTGTATCCTAGCCTATATATTCGTGCACACACACAGACACACAGAGGTTAAGTTCAAACCATGCTAAATATTTTAAGAACTTTTTTTGTGCCGAAGTCACCTTGATTTTGTTCAGTCAAATAAATAATAAATTTGTGTTTGAAGACTTTCTAGAACATTATAATTCATATATAAAATCTCATCCTGTTATTAATTTGTAGAACTCACTTAATCATAGAACCTCCAATATGGTTCAAAACAGGAATATTAGAAGGTATTCCAGGCTCTGCCATTCAATTCAAGTTTGTTTTAATCAAGGCAAATATTTAATCGACAAATTATGTATCACTATTAAAGTCATTTACATGCAGGATTATTTTTGTGTCATTGGTGCCACAAACCAGAGTGCCACCTTTCCACAGAAAGCATGTTGGTAGGAATAATCACAGCAGTGTTCAAAAAGTGCCAGAAATTTATGTCAACCAGAGCAGCTAATGTTCTCAAACCATTCACGTAAACAAATCTGTCAGATAAAGCACATCAGGAAATAATCAGTGACTACAAGCATGCAAGCACAAGTAGTACACCACACTGAGAAGCGTTTCAGAATACAACACTTTGTTTTTTTCTGAAGTAAAACTTAGGTAAAATACCTTAATATTTAAATGATACCCCAAATGGAGTACAGAAGATTTGTCTTTTCTAACATTCATCAGTTCACTGAACAATGCTATGGATTTTTTTTAAAATTATTTTTCAATTTTTCTTTATTTTTTAAGTTATGCACATCCATGGCTGTGGCAGCTTGGCAAATGAAACAGATGATAAATAGCCACCACATTCAATGAAATTGCCTTCAAATTATTAAATCCCTCCCTCCCCCAACTTAATCTATAACAAATCTCCTTATTGCCAAGGAGCATTTAGCTAGGTGCTTCATGAAAAATGTGCACCTTGTATTAGAACATGAAGATATGCAAACTCAGATACAGATGGGCTGCAAAAAGGAAAAAAAAATCCCACAGTGGGAAGTCACTTTCTGTGGGACACTGTTTTTGGAAATAAAGTAGCAAATAATGACTTCAGCATAAGGGGACAATGGTACGTGAAAAATTTGACCTTGGAACTCAGCCCAGTATCCATGATGCTTCAAACAATCCACAAAATAGATATGTTTTACATTACTGATTGTGAGTAATGCTTATGTGAACAGCAAGCTTGCCCTGCAAGTCCTTATATGGCTGGATGCTCTTCATCATACCCTGACCTTCAGGTTTCAGCTGTCATAACTAACTCCTCCTCTGGAAGCAGATTCTGGCAACTGCCGTGGTTCCCGATTTCATTTAAATACTCATCTAAAATTCTTCCTAAAATTTCCATTACTTCACAAGCTTTTCCACTTTCATCAGGTGCTCCAATTCCCTCCACCATATTATTTCTCTCTACTATCCCCCTCTTTCCATTGATCACTTTAATCCTGAGGTTAATGTTTTTAACAGAGCAGAAAAATCTCACATTCACAATTATTTATTCAATGTGATCTCTTATACTAGAATGAGAGTTTTTTGCTTGGTTATTTTTGACTTCTGCCTACTTCAGTAACTCAGTATTATCTGAGTGTTGCAGAATAATTGTAAGGAGGAAGCAGGTTCCATGAGAATTGTAACATCATATTCCTGAAAATATGGCTGAGAAAAGTGAGAATGGCTCTGAAGTCTTTACATCTTTGTCAGCTCTCCTATGTTAGAAGTTTACATTCAGTAATGGGCTACGGCAAGAGTTTTCATACAAACTTTGGGCATCTAGCAGCCATCTGATTTTAGAGGATAGTATTTATAAAACTTTTTTCAAAGTCAGACCAACAGTTTTCTAACAGGCTATTACAGAGCATCCTCCTATTTTGCACTGTCCACTACAGGAGTTGTTTACTCTGCACTGATAATAGAGGCAGTAGAGGAAGACAATAAACCAGCCATCCCAGTGTAGCAAGACATTAAAAATAAGGTTATGACCACCTTATAATGTGTCTGCCACACCCTTAACGTTTGGAGGATTTCAGAAGTCTCAGTATAAAAAAGTTGTCCCTAGCTGTAAACTCAATTCTAAGGACACAACCTCTCAAATTAATTGCTACAGAAAATAATATTTTCATTAGTGAGTAGAAAGAACAGTTCAACTGCACTGTTTAAAGTATGAGCTGATCAGGGATAACCACTGTTAAGAAGCATGAGCAAGAGTAAGGAGGGAACATCTGTTGTAATAAACACTAATAAAATAGAAGCATCTTGAAACAGGTTGCTCAATTCATTTGGATCCAGGTTTCTCAGCTTTTATCCATGTATCACTCTCTGAAATTACAAGGTTTTGCTTAGTTCTGGCTCATTAGCATTTAAACCAGATGCTTTCAAGAGAGCAGATATCTAAGGCTATATTTAAAAGTGTCACACAACTGTACTTGTATGCGTAATTCTAAGTGTAATGACCTACAAATTTCCACAAGTAGTGCAAATGGAATGGAATTTTCATTATAATACGGCAAACAGCCCACCCCCCCTTTTTTTTAAAGTCCTTCCTTTCCTATTTGACACTTTTATATTCCCTCAACCAACAGAGCTGCCAGTGTCATGACTCCCCCACATATGTTGTACAGACTTACGTTGTTTCCTTTCTCTTGTAGCAGCTTCAGGTTTTCTTTACATTGTTTGAGTTCTTCTGTGAGCGTCTGATTTTCCTTTTCAGCCATCTCATACTTTGCCTTCAGCTCTGAGAGCACAGTCTGTGTTCTTTCATACTAAAGACAAAAAGAAAACAGTCTGGGGACTCCTGGACACCCAACACGTGCTTACATTTGCTTAATGCACAGCTTCCTTTCCTGTCATCTGCCTACAGTAACTTGCCTTGGCTCAGTACACCCTCTGTCATAAAAGCAGGATAGAAAAATCTTCACTTAGATTTTCTTTTATTCTAAATGAAGATTTTGTTCCCAACTTTGAAGGGTTAGGATTACTAAAAACAAGGAAATATTAAGTAAATACAAGGCCTTAATTAATCTCTCCTACCAAACAATTACTCATGACATTGGAACAGACTGTAAGAACCATGAAGACAAAACAGGAAACAGGGGAACAAGGAGTCCCTTACGTTTAAACAGTGGTCTCATACCTTACATACCTACACCAATCGAGTAGGTGCAAGAATCAACATTCTGCATGAAGCAAATCAAACCCTCTTCCCAAACAGCAAACTCAAACGTGAGAGTAAGGAAGGCATTAAAAAAATATTATGCCTTATTACTATCATGCCATAATCCTCAGTGTGGGTCAAGTACAAACAATACTGGGTGAATGTGTCTCATGATCCTACAGTATGAGCAGCTTTTCCTTTTTCAAACTCGCATTCAATTTTTTCTAAGATCACAAGCTTTCTTGTAGTCCTCATGACAAGGATTAGTAAGGACACAACCGATGACTTTCAGTACTGGCATTTACCACAAATTCAAAAGATTAGGCATCTTTACAAATACATCTAATTACAGAGAAACAGACTAACAAGACTGGGTTTTTAAAGTTCTGAAAATGGTAAGGAATGTGACATGGATGGATTAATGACAAAGTAAAGAAAAGGACTAGAAAAGAAACAAAAAGCAGTGACTGGGGAAAACTTCACTCAAAATACTTGTAAGAGAAAGCAAGTATTTGTTGGAGGCTACGGCCTTCTTCCAGACATCATTTTTAGAGGCTAGGCAGATGAAATATATGCTCAAAATGCTGCTAGCTTTTCCTTGTACAGTTGCTTCTTGAGCAGCCTAGTGATCCAGTAAGATGAAAGGAGACCTTTGTAAAGAATGTGTAGCCCCGTTGTCAAATAAAACAGTTCAAAGCTAACTAGGAAGATCACACTGACTGAAAAGAATTGATTTTGACTCATAACAGCTAATGAAACTCTGTACTATGATATTCAGGAAGACCTGTCTGAACAGCTTAAAATTAAATTCACTAAGGTAATTCATAAAAGCAAACTTAAGGAAGTTTCTAAAACACACATAAGTAATTTTATCTGAAATCTTCCTTTCTAGATTTAACCCTCAGTTTATATATTATTAGCTACTACAAAAGTACTTGCAATAAAAGCATGACAAATTTTCATTTCTAGAAATCTTATATTTTTCCTTATAATTTTCCTTATATTTTTCCAGTGTCATTGGGAATTACATTTTCTCAATACAGAAATGTTTTGCGTTACCTCTTTCTGAACATCTTTTGCCTGACTCTCAGCTTCACTGAGTTGGCTCTTTAGACTAGCTGCATCCCGTTGATGTTTTTCTCTCAACGATCCCATCTGATTTTCAAGTTCCTTTCGAGACATTTCGAGAACACTTATATCACTGGTTAGCACTAAACTCTGTTTCTGAGAGCTGAAAAACAAAATTCAATTTATTCCTCATGTGTTTTGAATTTAAAGAAACAAGAGATTTTTAAAGCACTTTTCATACTCCAAAACTTCACACATTATTTTCATTTAATAAGGATATATCAGCTTATAGCAATCACAGAAGTGCAGATCACCACTGTCTCCCTATACAAAGTACTGACATAAAGGCTGGCCAGTCTTGCTTTTACATGTATGTGCTTAGCTTAGTGTGTATAATTCATTATAATCTATAATTTAAATAAGTTACCATTTATATTTTTTAGTTTATTTTACTTTTTATTATTCACTAGGTAACAGAAGTCTATCCAAGGCTGTTAGAAATGTTTCATTTATTTACACATACACTTCTTTGCATACTCCAGTTGTATGAGCTAATACCTAGTGTATTCTCCAAGTGTTTAGTACAATTGTGTAATAATCATAGAAAGCCCTAAATTAAGCCATTACAAACTTCAGTGTAATAGCCACATACTGTTAATTCATATCTGTGCAACACAGAAAGAAAAATAATTATGTAAATCCTTCCGTATGAAACGAGTGCATTTGCAAAATAGAAAAAAACACCTTGGTATAACAATTTGGCAGGAAAGTGTGTTTTGTCCAACACTATGATATAAATAAAATTTCAATAATAAAATTTCAATAATAAATAATATTTCAATAATAAATAAAATTTCAATAATTCAAATTGGAACACCATCAGACATTTAGGACCACTTTTGGGAAGAAAAAAAAAAACAAAACACAAAAACCTCTTCAGCTACTGCGATATCTTCCTAGACAAATCCACTGTGCCCTCACCTAGAAAGCTCCTTCTCTTGTCGCTGAAGTTCAGATGTAAGCAAAGTATTTTCCTTCCTTAGTGTAACACATTCAGCTTCCAGAGCACTCCACTCTGCCTTCAACTTCTCAAGTTCACCTGCAATGAATAAAATTTAATTGAATTGAGTAAAATTATTTCATGACTGCTTCAAGTATCACCAGCTAATAAATGAAGGAAAAGCTGGTATCAGTCGTAAATCTCAAATATATTTGACTATAATGATGTCACATGAACTCTCTCACAAGCACCTATAAAACATTACGATATCTTCTACTGCTATGAGGTTTGTGAGCCATTAAACAAGCTAGTGCTTTTTTTTCATGCAAGCTTTTTCTAAGGCACAAAGGAATAGGAAACCGTTTGCTTATGGGTTTACTCCAATATTTTAGAAACAGTGACAGAAAAGTATTTGAAGAAATTAATTTCCCAGACTTAAAAACAGCAACAATTAAAATCACTAGATACCGTGCCTCTGCTCCAAGGAACAGAGTGTTTAAAGCAGTAACTAACAGGTGAAAATGAGACCTGTGAAATTAATCAGTCCCTGGTAAAACAGATAAAAATCCATGTTATACAAGTCTTAGTAATACAATGACAAAGACTGGAATCTGAACTGGAAAAGGCTTCTCTGATAACTTCAGAGAGATTAACTAATTCAGAATTTAAAGCATATTTTGTACATGCTACTTTCTCTGTGGCATGTACAAAGTCTCAGCATGAGCTTTTGAACTCTGTTAGCAGATTCCCCAAGATCTGAAGCTATAGGTCTGGAGTAGTGGTGCTCAAGTAGTGCTCATAAGATGTGGGTGCATTATAGGTAAAGTGAAACGCAAATGAATAAGCCCAGAAGCAGCCCTGTGCTGGCTCAGCACAACCTATTTATATATCTCTACTTCATAAATCCAGAATAAAGCTTTAATTTAAAATTTATTTTAATATTTTTATGTTAAAAATAAGATGACAGTAACAGTTTTAGTAAGCTATAAACTACAGTTATTTGTCTCAAATGAAGCTACCCATTTACGTGTTTAAATTACACAGAAGTTACACAAGTCCTTTGGAAATCTGTGGCAGTATCAATCCCTCCAACAGTGCAAGTTTTCCAACTTTTCTAAGTGGAATTATACTTGGTCTATTTTTAATCAAAGGGTACGTAGCTAATTTAGGCATAATTAACAAGTACTATTTAAGAAAGTATACACAACCGCTTTTGTAATACTACAAGTCTTGATACACATACATAAATACACACATATGTACGTGTATATATATACATATACCCCTAGTAAATGACTACAGAGAGACAAATAGTGATTTGAGTAACTGACATTCATCAGATTGAGAAGGATGCTTCTGTTAGCACTTGTCTGTGACATCCTTTTAATCAAGTACCTTTTAAGCGAGTGGCTTCTTCCTTCTGCTGATCCTCACACTGCTGACATCTGAGCTGAAAACTGGCTTGCAGTCTGACAATTTCTTTTTCATAATCTGAGGCATCTTTCCGCCACCGTTCGAGTTCCGCTCGCACTGTTCGCAGCTCATCTTGCAATGCAGAAATATCTGTATCTCGTTCTGATGCAGCCTTTTCTGCTACTTGCTGAAGAGACAGGATCTCATTTTGAGCACTGACTAGTTCATTTCGAGTGCTTGAAACTTCGCTCTCCTTTTCCTCACGAAGTTTTTCAATGTCTTCTTGCAATCTTCGCAGCTGAGCTGGAAAGCATACATTAAAGTTAGTATTTCAGAAAACTGTATTTACAGAAAATCTGAAAAAACATAATTCCCTTTCTCAACTTGTTGATGTTTAATATGCCTAAAGAATCATAAAGCAATTGAAAAAGATATTAATCTTGTCAAATGCTGTACCCTTAAAGGGGTATGTGGGATTATGTATTACAGAGTCAAAAGAAATGAGAATTACAGCTGGACAAAGCTTCATGGACAGAGTTGTGTGTGTGATACTAAAGCAACTCTCCAAAATCTGAAACAAAGATTTAGATCCAACTTCATCATAAGCAAAGCAAGTATTGCAGAACAAGGATGCTGCGGGGTTTAGGGACAAGAGGAAAAGCAAGTAAACTTCTGCAACAAGCTGAACAGTTGCAAAGCTACACTGGAAATGTTTGCTTGTTCAGTAACTTATGATGTCTATAAATATTTGAGGCACAGAGTCTAATTTCTTCTCCAGTCTCATTATATAGCAAAGGAAACAAAGAATACTTTACTTCTTTGCAAAAAGCATTTTTCAAAGCGCAAGGTTAATTTCAAATTGAAAGAAACAGCTGCACCAAATATACTGAACTATTAAGTAGTCCTTTAGCATTTACAGTTTATTGTAAATGTGCAGCAGTCACATAGTTATTTTACATTTCAACATGAAGCAAATCTTATAAATTATTCCCATTCAAAACTGTTTCATTACTAAACGTCTCTCTTCTCTGAGCACAACTATTTTTCATTAACACAAATGCAAATAGAATCCAGTGCAAAACTTTGGGGAAAAAAAAAGTACAGTAGAAAGGGAAGCATGAAATAAAGAACAAAATTATAGTTAAAACTCTGACTGATGCAAAAAAAGTGTTTAACTTGCTCAGTGTTTTGCTTTGCTTTTAAAGATCACATCAGAGTTCACAGGCATGTCACTGATTTTAACACAGCAGAAAGCAATTACTAAATTAATAAAAAATTATTGAGAAGTGCAAAGTTCTCAAAATCACTTGAAAACACAATGTAAGATACTGTACAGGGTCAGAATTACACATTTATAGGTATGCACTTCAGAAGCAAAGGGCAAAAAGGACAGTGGAAAGCACATGGAAGATAATCAAGCCTGAGTAACTTTCCTAGGTTTCTTGCATTTATTTTCGTTCTCGCAATCCATTACAGAAGATGACATGGAGAATGTGAGCAAGTTGTGCCATAAAGTGATACAGCATAAAAACTACTCAAGAGAGACTTGTACTTTCTTGACAACTATACTTGATGTTTTTCAGTTACCCCATATACCGTAATATAGATAGATATTGTAAATATGTACAATATATTGTACATATACAGGTACAATCTAGAACTCTGCTGTTAGTTGATGTATAGTGAAGAAGAAAAATGTAATTTTTTTTCCCCTTCTCTCAACAGGCTCCAGCAAGACACTTGGCTCCTTAGATAAACTAAAGAATGACCCAATTCCACACAGTATGGGAAAAACACGATAGTTACTACATATTGTAATATATAAGAGCTATTATAGACGATGGTAAGTTACATTTCACAGGCATTCCATATAAGACAAAACAGCCTATCTGTTCCATAACAAAGACATTTGCAGCATGATGGATAAATATATGTGAGCAACATAAGGCTTGCTATCACCTCATTTGTTTGGAAATAGTTTCTACAGGGTTGTACTAACATAATAGCAAACAAAGTAGTATGTGGCAACAACCTGAGAGTAATACCACACATTACACATTAACAATTGCCTTTCCATGTATCCTTATCCTGTATCAGAAGCCTTGAAATTACCAAACCAGTAAGCTAGGAAACCACCTATGTCTAAAACATCAGGAATTACGACTTGCTAACTCAGCATGTGCCCATTAATGAGAAAAGGAGTGATTTCTCAAACCATACCTTCCTGATACATTTTTCTTTATCAAGCCAAGCTAAATTCCTGCTTCTCAGTAATGACAGTATTTCAAATAAATCTGTTTTTTTCCTTCTGTCCACACTGCTAATGAACCACTCTCCCTTTAAACGTCCAGGCATGAAAACAAGCATGGTATGACTGAAAATCCAAATCCATACAAGTGTATGTAAAGTTTGAGGAAGCTGTAGAAATAACTTACACAGAAAAATTACTACCAAGAATACTGGAATGGTTTCTGAAGTACTGGATGTAATTTGAAAGGGCAATTAAAAAGAAAAGTTCTATTACATCTCTGATTTATGTAAGCCATTACCTCATCTAAGCTGAACATTTCACTTTTTTTAAAAAAAAAAAAAGGTATGACAAGTTGCTTGAATTTCCTTGCTTTACCTATCTGTTCATCTAAAGAACTTCACACGTAGAGACAGGATCTCAGTTGTTTCTGTAGCACCTCCACTTCTCTACGACAAATATATAAAGCCACGTAGCACTGGCTGGCCTAAAACCTCCATTTCATGAAAATACTTAAATGTTACTGCATGATGTTGCCAGAATTTTTTTCCTCCACTGCAATTCATAGAGGTTGCCAAGAGAGAATCCTGACAACTTTTCCCAAGTTGTGTCACACCCTAAAAGTTTGGGAAGCAGCAAGCATGTAACAACCATCAGAACATTTGGAACTACCACAGAGAGAGAAGAGGAGGAAACATAAGCAACACCTCACTTGAGAAGGGTTCAGGAGACAAAAACTACTGAACCGACAAGGCATTTTGCAGTTAAGTTTGGCTCTGTCAAGTTTCTACTTTCTCTTTTTTTGAGAGGAAAAAAAAATTTCTTTTTTCTGCACAGAAATAACTATAAAATCCTAATTTCTAACTTTTGCTACAGCATTTTACACTTGGAGAATTTTCATTATTAGCAGGAAAAGATTCAAAATTAAATTGATCCTCTTGATCTGAAGGTATTACATACTCTCCTCTTTCTTACAGGAGTAATGGCAGAAAACGTAAAAATTCTTTGCTGGCATTCATATCAAACAGTGCTATTATATAAGCTTCTCAGTGTAACTGTTACAGGGCAAGTACCATACTCCACAACAAACTACCGCCCATAAAGTAATTTGCTAAAGCTATTTTGATTTCCTAAGAAAGTAAGGATTGTCAGCCCATCTGCCTGTCTGCTCATCTGCCTTCCAATCATGCTTAATTCCAAACCAAATGATTTGCTGACAAGGTCTGAAGCTCCTACAAGTTTCGTAATGCTCAGTGGCCGAGTAGATGTTCAACCTAATGCTTGCTCTACAGAAGAGTCATAATATAACCCTTACTGATTTTAAGGCTAGACAGCTTCTTGACTAATGAGCTCACTCCCAAGCACAGGTTGACAAGTTAACACGATATAGAATACGTGACACAGAATTTACATTCTGCTATAATTATTCTGGGCTAAAAAGAGCATTACTGGTCATACTGTTTTTGAAAAGAGCATAGACAGTATCTCTATTGCGGAAATTTTACTGCATGCTCTGATGCTGGATGCAGAACTGGAGTAATTAAGAATTTATTTAAGAGGATTCTACCAATGAAGTAAAGAGAGAGAGTAGGACAAAAAAGACTAAACCTTCTGAGTGCTCTGAAGATAGCCACAGTAAGAATCCCTGGATCATTCAAAGCTGAGAAAGACTGGAGAGAGAGGAAGTAGATAAGGCACCTGTTACAGATTATGTCTTTTGCGTTTTCTCAGTTATGATTAGAGCTGTAGGAATTGACAGGAAACACTGCACAACAAAATTCAGAGATATGGTGAAAGAAATCAGATTTAAAACATACACTCAATTAACATTTTCCCTTATTAGTGCTTATGACACCACAGAAACAGCTAAAGCTATATATTTTTCCTAAAACAGTGGGGTGAAAAAAAAATATTCCTACCTTGCAGAACATTTATTTGCTTGTTAGATTCTTCAACTTGCACTCGATATGCTTTTCTCTCTTCTTCCAATAGCGCTATAAATGAAAGTGAAAATGTGCCCAAAAGTTTGTTAGTAAGAAGTATTTCAGCTCTTTAATTAATTTTAGTCACAACTATCTGAAAAAAAATAAAACAATCATTATTTCAGTAAGTTATCAAAGCTAGTAACTGTAAGTAGTTTAATAAAAAGTTAATATTAAGACATCATTCCATTATTGAGGTAGTATTACAATTATTTTGAAATTAATGTAATCTGTTGCCTGATCAAAAAATTCCACGTGTGCTAAATGCAAACTGGGGTGGAAGGAGAAAAAAAAAAAGCAGCTTTAAACATACCCCATAAAGAACACTGAACAATTGCAATTAAACTGGGCTATACTATTTCCTGCCAAAAACTACCCACAGTTTGCTGAGAATGAAGATACAGCTACATTATCTGATAGAATGATCTAAATAAATAACTATCACTAAATATATTTAATTATGTGTATTATCTGACTGAAATACAGGTGAATCAACACCTGTAAGATGAATACGTTTTATAAGGATGAACTATATGGAGTTCAATTATGTATTCAATACTATGAAAATAGCTTTGTCTATCTTGAACCAAAAAGTCAGAGCTCAATCTGACTGTATATATAGTTTAGAAAAAAACCAAAAATTTCTGACATTCCGTGCAGGAGATGTGAATGCTATGAAACAAATTTTATCTAACAGACAGTCAACAAAACTGGACTCCCTTTTAAGACTACCTGATAATTACAATTGTTATGGATACCCTACATAACCAAGTCGATCTGGTTCTCACCTTGAAGTTCAGAGCATTTTTGTTTACTTGTCCTAGCTAGCTCTTGGGCTTCAATCAGCTCCTTGTGCAGCTGCTGAATTTCTTGCTTAGCCTCAGTCTCTGACTGTGCACCCTGCAATTCATCTGATAAAAGAACATTTACTTTAAATCACAAATCTGTACAACAGTTTAATTTGCACTGCCATGTGATGACTGGCAACTTTTTATTCAAATAATCCTAAATTAGTTAAAGTAAACATAAAATTGGATTAGGTAAATATTAGCAAAAATATTAATATACTTTTAAAAAGGAGAAAACATATGCAAGCTTTAAAACATTCACTATACACAACATGCAGTATAAAACAAAAAATAACAAGATTTAGACAGTTTTTAAAAACAATATAGATTGGCAAGGACTCCTGAATTGACAAAAATGAAGCAACAACAAGCATCAGACAATTCTCAACTGTGTTTAAACTTGTCTATTTTTAAAGGGAAGCTACTCTAACCCTCTCTCCTAGCACACACTTACCAGCAAGGATCCCACACCCCCCATCTTCCAAGCCCACCCTCCCACAGTCCTGCTCCTCTCAACACGTACCAGCCCTGGCAGGCAGCATCCCTGCACACGGACAGCCCCAGCCCTGCACTGCAGCTGGGTAATACCAGTCAGCTGCAAGAGATTATGCAAAGAGCTGCTATTAAGTGGTTTGCTGCTGCCAATCGGCTTAGCTACCGTTCAAGGCTTGGCTTCCCCCTCTCCCTCTGCAGACCATAACTACTAGGAAAGGAAAAATTTAGAGAAATTTTCTAAAATAAAAGAAAATGAAGAAAACTCCACCCTCATTAATTAGTTCAATGTCCCAGGGAATACTAAGCTAATTTTTGCCCTATGTCTTTCACTGTGTCTTAAAGTATTAGGCATATCTTTAATACGATTAAGTATCTAGGCATGTTATTTAAATTCTAAATAAAAACATTTGCTCTTCCCCACAAATTTTGTGTTAACTAAAATGCGTATTAAATATCTCTTGGTATTATAAGAGATGACTTGCAGTTGCAGACAAAAATAAATACTTTTAAAGCTTAAGTTTTGGGGGAAATCAAGAGAGGAAAATTAAGTATTTGTAACTAATAGCAGTGTCTGATTGGCACACAGGAGAAACCAGACGCAGTAACTAAGAGGAAGACAACGCTCTAGCCTGCAGGCATCTGCAATGCCAGGGACTGGATCCAGGAAACTCTCATTCACTGAATTTTCTTTAAGTAATGTCTGCTGGGAAACAGATCTTTCAATAGGCACAAACAGCACTAATAAACTATATAGCTGGAGGGCTGAAACTTTATATAAAGCCTGCTAGGTGAGAAAGGTAAAGGAGTGAAATCAGTGAAAAAAGTCCAGCTGTGTATCATGGAAGAGGGCTAATAAACATCTACCACTGTAGACCATATGGATTTAAGATAAAGGCACACTGCTTAGAATAAAAACCTCAAAAGATAAACTACTTTGGTTGTCTGGAGCTGATACTAATAAGGAAAAAATAAATACAAGCTATAGTTTAGTTTGTCATTATACTTTTGACGTTCATATGTGACTGTATATGTCACCAATAAAGTAACCATAACATTTTTGCTGTTTTCTTCATTAAAAATAATTGTTTATTGAATAATGCTAATGTATTCATACAGTACCCCTCTGAGAAAAGAGGCAATGTTCTTCCCATTCTCACAGTAATGAATTGGTGGGATCGAACAGAGCTGAGGGCACACATGTGCTTTCAGACTTCTTCAGAACAAAATTATGAGAGCAGAAAGAACAAAGAGGACTACATATTTAATCCAAATATTTTCTTTTATAGCTTATTAGAGTTTCAAATCCAAGTTTTGCTTTACTGAATATGTTTTGTTCTTAGCTTCTCATGGATAAAGACTTGGGGCAATTAGACTTTCAACCCTCCTTAATGAGACTGTTCAGAAGAAATTGATGAGGAAGTTGACAAATTATGCTCAAATCATGCCTGATAAAGCAGCAGTGTCCCAAATCCAACCACAGACATCTTAAATCAACTTTCTGGTGGACAGAATTTTCCAAACAAGGACAGCACTTATCATGAAAGAGAACACTGTTTCAAAGGAGATGAACAACTCAACTTATGGGACAACATAATCAGTTTAGCAAAGGCACAATCTCTGTCAAGGTAAAAACTCTTCCCTACTCAGATGCAACAGGGGAATTTCCATATGCTTCACATGCTTCTAAATTAAAAGCCAAAAAAGATAACCACAGTAACAGCTTTTCAGTCTTACCCAAACTGAAAATTCCTTTACTGCCTTTTTGTTCAAAGAAAAGATTGCTTTTGTACTAGCCCTAGTTTTGAAAAAAATTCCTTAGGGAGGATTGTTCTATTTATAACTAATAGAACTACTAAATATCAGCAGGCTTAGAATCAGTTCCCTCAAAATGCAAATTCGCATCATAAAAACCTGGTTTGAGAACCAATGTAAAAAGCTGCAACTAAAAAAAGCACTTGAGCAATTTTCAGAAGTATTCAGCATTGGACCAACTGTTCTCAGAGAAGTCTAAGGAGTTCTATCATTAATTACAACAAGGTGCTAAAAAAAAAATTTAAGGAAGAGTCAAATACACTCATTCATTTATTCCAGCTCATGGAAAATTTTAATCTGTGATCAAATTGTTTGCCACATTACAAGAAAGGTTCTTAATTAACACCACGTTGTTTCCCTCTCCACACACAGTGAGTTTTCCCTCATCACCTCTATTGGTAGATTTAAAATCGTCAAAAAAATGAGCGTGATCTGTACAAATCATTCCAAAAGCACATGGAGATTCCTTCTCTTTCAGTCTAGCCCAAGAAAAGGAGTCTAATCCACAGACCAGTTTGGGGGAAAAATGACCATTTCCAAATCATTAAAGAATATGATGGTGTGTTAAGGAATATGTTGCAATTTTAGGATCTATAAAAAAATTTCAATAAAGCCAAAAGAAAACCTGCTCAGATTAAATTAATACTTACAAAATTAATACAGTAACAGACATCTGCTTATATGTTTGTCTTTACACTTTTGTTTTGATAAGAGAGATGATACAGAACCATATACAGGCTGTGGTCCTAATTTATCCCTTATCTGTATGTGCCTGGCCTGTGGAAGCCACTTTATGAGCAGGCTGGTATTTCTTCATGTCTCACAGTAGTTGCCTTTCAGAATTTTACAGGATTTCTCAGGTTATTCAGATAACTATTTTCAGAGTACTCAGGTGAAGTGAGATAAAGAATTAAAACTCCAAGTTTCCTTCAGCTTTGTAAGACCCATGTAAAGTAAACTCTAAGGCATATTTTAAATAAAGTATTTGGCTCCTGCAACAGAAATCAATGGTTCCCAAACTTTCTGAATCGACAGACTATTGCTGATTTTCTAAATTTCTTATGTAAAACTAACACTATTCAGCAAACCCTTAACTGAAAATACTTTTTATTAAGATTCGACGGGTCTTGTAATTACTATGAAACACAAGGAAGTTGATTAGAACAAGATTACTAACCTTCCAATGACATTTACTGCTTCTTTCCATTTACCTGTTTTTAACTTTGCAATAAGCAGTCACAAACAGCCTAAATGGAATTGTCCAGGGAACTGTTATTAATGGCTAATAATGTCATGACCTCAGGGGAGGGTGGTGGTGGTGGTGTGAGGGAAGAAGCAGTTCTACAAATCTGTGGTAGCTTTTCCCCCCTCCCTTCTTTGCCAGATTCTGACTTGTAGAAACTTGAAACAAATCCTGAATGCACTCAGAGTTTATTGATGGAAAACATACTTGGAGGAAACTATGGCAATGAAACGTCTCAACGTTTTCTTGTTCCATTAATTTGTTTTCTAAACTCCAAGGGTTAAACAAAAAGGAACACTGCCTTTCCCAGCAGCCATTTCCGCATTCCAAACCGCTGCCAGATCAGAAATGTTCTCACTCTTCCTTAATTATATGACTGCATAACAAATCCACTTGGAAGTCTTTCTCTAGCAAATAAGATCCTTTTTAGGGCAAAGTCAAGCGTATGAATTAGCTCCCTGACAAAGCCTAAAACAAAACTGCAGGTTTACAGGCTCTTCATAAAAATTATGAGGGCAAATGATTCATTGTTCAGATATTTTTTAATGATTTCATGAGACAGAACTACCCATAGAAATGCCCATAAACAGCCCCAAGAGAAAAAGAGTTATTCCAATTATTTTAGTTAATTAGAATATGCAATTCAATAGCAGTCTATGCAAATAGGTATTTTTATATTTATTCACTTAAAAGTTATACAATGGTTGTTGTTTAAATCTTCAGCTGGGTAAAGGCAGATGAAGCAATGAGAACATCCACATTACTAAAAGACTGCTTCCATGTTATGACAGAAAACTCAATCTTAGTTCTTTAAGAGTTCAATTAACCCTCCCTGCCAGTTTAATACACCCTGTACACAGAAAGTACAGGTACACAGGACCCTTGCTGGGACATGACACTGTTCTAACACAGGAAGCAGCATTCTCGCAGCAGCCTGATCTTGGTCTTGGGCTGTTAAACAAACCTTTCTGACAGAACTTAGGAAGACCTCACTCGCATATAAGGAAAATGCAGGAATCAGTGCTTTTCAGTTCAACTTACAAGGCTGAAAGTTCTGATACTTAATGAACATCATGCTTTCTACTGAATTTTTTTTTCAAATAAAACTTGCTGCTGAACTCAAATTTATTACCAAGAATAAGACCATCATAATCACAACATTACCAGATTCTACCTTCTAACATAGGAAGTCATCGAATATATTTGTTATTAATTGCAGGCATTAGAGCAAAACCCAAATGGAACATGCTCAGTATTTCAAACATTCCTTTTCAAAGTGCTTTGCTGAACTGATATCCACTGGAAAATACCAAACTCAATTTTAGTTTTGCTGTTTGGAAACATATGCAGTTTTGGGAAGTCCTGACATAAAATTAGAGAAATAAACAGTTACAGAAGGAAGCTCTTTTACAGGTCTCCTAAATTTCATTATGATTTCCTGTCTTTCTGAACCATGAAGAACTGTAAAATTCTTTTTACTTGTGATCCCAACATAAGCATCAGCTTACAGGTCTTATCAAATGTCTAATTGCACATAAAGCATAAAATTAACTTTCAGTATGCTAAACGTAACAACTAATTAATACCCCATAAAAATTTTCAGCTCATGAATATGTAAATATTAGCCTCCTAATCAAGTTTTAAGTACATGCCTTCAGTGCAAAGAGCAGTAAAAAAGCTAATTTTATAGCTATAAACTCAAAGCTAAGGCTCAGCAATCATTCTAACTACAGTTACGAAAGCAAATTGAAATCCTGAGTGTGTTAAGCAAAGAAAGATTTTAAATTTTCTTTTTAACCCATCAGGTGCAAACTAACAGAAGCATTTCTGATAGTGATGAAAACTATATAAGTAAAATTTGTCAATGCTTAAAATATGTCCACAAGGGAAGAATCCCTCCACCCCACAGCTATTAGCCCTAACTTGACTATAGGCTGAAACTATTTCTCAATGCTACTTGAAGTTGTAAGACATAAATTCCTAGAACAGTGCTGGTGAGTGCAGAAACTAGCTTTACATGCAAATTATTTCTACACTAACACTCAGGAGTATGCTTTTATGTCACATCACTCAAAGGAATCATTACTGATATTTAAATGCAACTCTTCCGTACTACCCTGGTTAAAACATTTGAATTTCAGCATTCTACTTCAATGCACATTTGACAAAAAACAGGTAGACAAATATATATATATATACACACACACAGATTATGCATCTAAAGTTACAAAAATAAATGTGTGTACCTTTTAGAAGCGCTACTTTAGCAATAGGTTCATTTAGATCTTGGTCATCCATTTGGGCATCTAAAAAACAGGTCACAGCTTTCAGCAAGCAGGCAGACTGCAGACAGTTCTCATACACACATTCTTTAAGCAAAGAATGCTTCTCACTTCTGAGTTCTTCTCACTTTACAAGAGTTAATGATGAAGTTGCAAAATAGACAGCACTCCTCTGACCTTGTATCCGGCTCTGCATAATACACACCTTCTCTGCTCTTTTAGAAAATGCTTCTGATTAAGAGATTTAAGTCAAACTAATTAGATGTTACAGAAGCCTCAGTTAAATGAGGTTAAACACTTACCTGTAGTGTCGTCACTGCTTTTTTCCTTGCTTGGACTAAGAGTGTCTGACAAATCAGATTCTTTGACTCTCACTTGATTCTCTGTAAGAGACAAGGAAAATCAACTACAATCAGTAGATGCTTTATTCAGTCTCTTAGTCATAATTTCTTCTATATACCTAACTACTGCTAAATGTCAACAGAAAACAACATAGTCGAAGAAACACTTAAAAACCTGGTGGTTGTTTATTTCTTTGTAAGTCTAGGCTAAAATGGATTCAGCATCACTAATATAGCCTAGCATCTGATAGGGGATGCAACTGTCTCATGCACAGCTTGAACTTTGGTTAAATCTGTATTCTTGCCAGTTGGAACCCTGTGCAAAAGCTGATTCAATCACGGAACAAATAAGAAAAGAAAACTAGAACAATGCAGATACTGTAACAAGTCAGAAAGAAACTGCTGTTAAGAATGTAACTGTGCTTCAATGTTTGGACAAATAAAACAAGTCTTGTATGTACTGTACTGTTAAAAAAAAAGTGTGATATGAACCAGTAAAGAATCACAACAATATATATTAATACACTAAATTCTACAAAGAATTTTCAGTGCATATTGTATTAAGAGAAGGCAGCCTGTGTCCTTCTCACAAAAAAAAATACCTGCACAAAATATCTGTTCATACACCACCCACCACATTACTACAAGCAGCTTAGTGAAGCCACACACAGTTACTGATTTGTTTGGGTTTTTCAAGAAGTTCTAGAGTTTAATGAGGAGCAGACATTTTGAAAATGTGAGGGAACTTAATTATACTCATGTATCCCTCCTTTTCCCACGCAGCAGTAGCCCTGACTCAGAGTCTAAACACTCCGTGAGGCTCAATTTATTTTATTATTTTTTTAAATAATCATTCCAGTTTATTTCTGGTGTGGGCAAACCCAGTAAGCTTGGCAGCAAGAAACCACATCACCAAAATGAAGGTAAGGTTATACATAATGAAATCTTTCTTGGCTACTATCCAGAGCCTTGGTTTGACAGCATCACTGCGCACCCACAGATTAAGAGAGGTTTCCTCTGAGTTGCAAGTTGCAGGTAGGTAAATTGTTACAGCATTCCCAGCATACAGACTTTACTTCTACCATACATGCAGAAAAGCACAGTGAACACAAAATTTCTTCATATATAGATACTGCAGACACAACAAAAAAGTACCGGCATGAGAAGAAAAATGCACAGCAGTAAATAAATCAAGTGTGTTATAGCAATAGGGTAAGTATATGAAAATATGTACAAAAATAAAAGATAAATGAGAAAGCTTGTGTGCATTTTTTTTCAAGTACCAAGAGAACAAACAGAACTAAACATCCCCAGAATGACAGAAGTGGAAACTGAAGACAACCTGTGAGCTTACACTGGGAAATTAGCAAGATGACAAAACACAGACCAGTTAATAGGAAAAAATAAATTTTCTTCATCTAACATGTAAAGTTTTCTATTTCTTTGTGCCAGAATAACATCCACTTGTACATGAAACAGAAGACAGCAAGGACAAACAAAGCAGCTGATCAAGAGTCAGCCTTTTCCTATTTTAATATAACTGAAACGTAACCAGAGAGGGAGAAGGGGAGAGCACCCGCACACTTAAGTTGCATTAGGGGCTCAGACCTCACAGCTATTCCAAGTATATCTCATATGACTTCAGCACACTTCAAAGATTGTAATGGCTACAACAGTTAAAAACTTGAGGTTTGGGGTGGTTCTTAGCTAAAACAAAAAGGGTATTTGCATATTTTTAGGAATAAAGTTTTTAACTAATATACACAGATACTGCAATACAAAGCATTTTACATGTATTGTACAGAATCAAGCTCACAAGATTGCCATTAAAATGGTAATAATTAGTAAACCAAATAATACATTATTTTTAAAGTATTAAAAAAAGTATATCCTAAAAGGCTCACCCATGTCGTTTATATTAGTGGCCAATCCAGGAGTGCTAAGCTGAGCAATATCTGTATCCACCTAACTTTACCATATCTGGTCATACATGGAAACACAGCTTCCTTGCTCTGGGAGAAACGGGAGGAACAGTGCAAGTTCCAACCACTGGATTAATTTTCTTTCTCCCCACCTCCCTCCCACCCACCCTCGAGAACAGCAGCTCTTTCCTCCCTCCTATCCTCCTCCCCCTGAAACAAAGAACAAGAGAAAAGATGTATCATCTTCTACACCTGAAACAGTGTAAGTCAGAAAGCAAAATGGTTTAGAAACCTGCTTCCTATTCTGGAACCAGAGTCATAAGCACAAAACTCTTTCCTGTACTATATTATTTCACAGCAGTTGTCCCTATTTCCCATAATAAAACTGAGCTGAATAAATATAGCCAAAATGATGCAGTATATTAAAATGTGTTGACATCATACTTACTCGATGAGTTATAATATACTAACAAACACTAAAAATAGCCCACTGCTTTGCAAGATAAGTGGTGTGTTACAAGTGTTACGTTACAGTTATTGTATGCATTCTTTTGCCAAATATGGCACCTTGTCTATAGCTTACTCACATACAGAAACAAATTAATGGTGCAATTCCGTACATTAAGGTAAGAGAAGACAAATTGAAAAGTCCCTAAAATACCAGAACTATTAACACGCTAGCATTTATTCAATACAGTAACACTTTGCAGAAGGACAGAGGGTTAAGAAATTAGTTAGTATGTCTAGACATTAATAAAAAACTACAGAAGTGGAGTCAGCCTACAGGTCCAAACAATCTTACATTATTAGAGACAAAGGAAATATTGATCTACGCACTTTGTAACATTCCTGATTCTGGCAGTGCAAGATAAGGATGACTGTTCCTTGACAACATAAATCTTTTCTAATTAGTTCCTTGTAATTTGCTTGTTTTATACAGAAGACAAAAAGGTTAGAGACGCACGTTTATATTTTACTTGGAAAAGGCATGCTTAGGAGGTGAAGAGTTATTTTAAAGTTATGAGGGTGTATGTTAGAAAAAAGTCAAATTAAAATACACTTTTATTTAAAACTTAAAATGAGACCAAACATTATTTCTATTTAGTCCTATAATAAAAACAAAAACCTGTTTGCAATTTATGCAGGCACTAAAGATCTAAATCAATTTACAAAAAGAACTTTTTAAAGAAATGCATATTCAGGTAAGAACTCAGTCAAAAGTAAGACCAGCATTTCATGCACTCAGTCCTTCAAAAACTGATTCCTTCAAATCTTTTTAACCCTACCACAGTATCTGGAGCAAAGTTCAGTAAATGATATACCTTCCCTTGATGATTTTTTTTTTAAGTATTCAACAAAACTCAAACTGGTAGTTTAAGACAGAACATGCACTGAAGTGACATTAAAAACATGCTTCAGAAACAGTCAAATAATCCATAAATCTAACCTTTCAAAAGCTTTGTTTCTTCCACTTTTGTTAGATGTCCTTCATCTATGATCTTGTCTGCCAAACAAAATAAGCGTTACTTTCCAAGCTCAAATTAAACAAGCTTTTCCCTGCACACATCTACGTAGGCTACATTCCATGACCAAATTAAAAGCTGATAATATTACTTTCTACTCAGGCTTGAACAAAAACTTTATTCTGGCATGGAATAATGAAACAAAGCACACAAGCCTACTGGAACTATGTGATAAAGAGTGTAATTATTTCTTCTGCAATTTATTAGCTTACATTATTAATACTTCAGTTCACTAATGAGAAGTTAGGAAAATGAATTACTATGAACTTTAAAATAAAAAAATCTAATGGGGACCATAAATATTTAATGCATTTCTCAAGTTATAGCTATCAAAAAAGGAATTCGAAGCCCTGGTTGCCTGAAACTGATATCCACCAGACACTGCAGAAATCTAGAAATATGTCACAGTAAAACAGCAACTGAGAAGTCACCTTCAAATCACAACTGTTCTAGCAGTGCCTATGAAAGGTACATAGAAATAGCCTTTCTTAGCTTACAACTTCCAGAGAGCTGCACAAACTTCCAAAAAGTTGTATACGCATCACATTCAGGTTCATGAAAACTGAGTTTACACACAGCATTGACAAGGAAGTCTATTCATGTCTGTCAGGTGCATAAAAACCTAAAAGACTGAATTTGAGACTAAACTGCTAACTTTATCCTAACTCCAGCTAGGACATGAAGGCAAAAAGTGAGACCAAGGGAAGAACAGGTTTGGATTAATCAAAGACACTAAAGAACTATTGAATCAGTCATTAATTAATTTCTTTTTCAGAGGAGGTTTCATTATTTCAAAATCCTTAACAATCATGTCAACATGCAAAATAATGGAGGGTTACATATCTTGTAGATCACATCACCAATTTCTATGCAGTAGATCTTGAAGTTTAGACAATGTTGAAAGCTGTCAAAACCCACTGAAACACCAGGCTTGAAGCTGCCTCTCTCCACTCGGTGCTTCCTCTGCCAGATCCTTGACAATCAGGCAGGGAACACCCCATGTGCTGTTAACAGGGAACTGAGACGCAGAGAAGACTGGACCAACAATGCATACAGGAGAGTTCAGATTAAGGAAGCTGGATGAGAGTAAACCCTTTTCAAATTTTTAACAAAAAAAAACAAATCGAACACCAAAACAGCTTCAGTCAGCATTTCCAGCTTCAAGCAGCTTTGAAGCAGAGTCTGTACTCCTCTGATGGCATGTTGTTAGAACCATGACAATCTAAGGACAGAGGCAGGGCAGTATTTGCATGGAGATATCTTTTTTAACCCTAGGCAAGCTTTCAGACAAAAAACCCCTGCGGTCCGAAGAAGGGCTTGCATGGCTAAAACCTCATCCTGGCCCCTTCCCACCCCACCACAGCCAGACAAGCCAGTCAAAGAGATATTTCCCTCCAACTGCTTTAATGTACAAATATTGTCCTGCATTCCTGCAACATTTTATAAATACTGCTTCATAAATACACTGAACAGCACGCTGGATTTTCAGGATTGGCTTCAGGTCTCAAGCAACTGTAAGAGATCACTCATCATCCAAATTCAGAACAGTCTCAAGTTCATCAGAGCTGGAGAGTCACTGTGCCCAGACTTAGGAAGGCACCACAGGGGGAATCAAGTTACTGCAGCCACAAGTGAAGAGTTACTGAGTGATGAGTCCTCCTTCATTAAATAAATTTTTTTAAAAAACTTTAAAAAGTCTTCATATGTGATGAAGACCCTTCCAGAACTCAGCTGAGGCTGGAAGAGGGTGAGGAAAAAGGCAGGAAGAAAGCAGCTGAGGAATTCTGCCCGTATGTCTGAAAAAATGAGCTGAATGCAAAACCCATACACTCCAAGTAGCTACGACTGCTTGGTTTGAAGGGTAACACCTCATCTGTGCTGGCCTGTCAGCTTAAAATAGGCTTCTATAACCAGTTTACAGAAGAAAAGTTAGCATTATGAATCGATGGATCTTGGAGTTTTCACAACTCAGAAACTGCTAAAACCAGAATAATTACACTACAAAACACAGAAACCAGTTGTCTTGACCCAGATGTTTTCCTAGCTGAAACCTTTTCAGCTCCTTACACTTTTAAGAATTTTCAATTCCTGTGACAAAAAAATCTGCACACTTAATTTTTTTTTCTTTTCCATGGTGGTTTGCTGTTTCCTAAAGTTCATTATGAATTTCAACATTTGTACTAAAGTTTTCTTCTTGATGCTATTTCTTCAGCATAGAACTTCAGCAGTAACACGCAAGTCCCCTTGCCCAGTGTGACCCAAACCTGGGACAGCCAGCATTTTTCACCCGATGGTTGCCATCTCTCTTAATTTACAAAACAAGTAAGCATTCTCTGTGTTTTAAGAATGCTAGCATTAGTATCTTTCAAAGCCAACAAAAAATAGATTATTTCAGCATGCTTATGCATATTTAGATAACAAACAGGAAATTGGATGTTGGTATCATTGAACTAAATAGAATTTTATTCTGCACTGTCGCCACCCTCGTCACTAAAAATGGCAGAATCCAGACAATAATCAGAAAGTAAAAGCAGACATACATGTATCTTTAAAACTTCCCTTTTTCAGACCTCTGCATCCTTACATATTACTATTTCAGAAAACTTCTTCACAAGCTTGATTTTATTTTGTTGTTTTTTTTTAATTAATCCACATTTCCCTTGAATCAAGATGTGCATTTTTGGCTCCCAAAATATAAACTTGGGTCAGGATACTAGCTTTAATTTCTGGTACAAATATTTTTTGTATTTCAAGCTATCCAGTCACTACTTTAAAAAAGCTTAGAGTTACTAATATATGTCATAAATAATAATAATAATTGTTACTGAAATAATTTGCCTTGAAGTTAAGTTTTCAGTTCATCTTTTAGATAGTTATGTTTATTTTTGATCATGAGTGCAGTTCAAAGGCAGCTTTCCTTTAGGTTTTTAGGCATTTCTTATCTTTTCTATTTAAGCACTCCCTTTTAAATTTAGTATGCCTACCACTATGTCTAATATAATAGTTAAGATCTGCTAACACTACAATGATTACTTAAGTGACACATCCCCAATGATTTATGATTTTGTATCAAATTAGTTTTTGGAGGAGGCCAGTTATGAAGACCAATGGAAGGAAACCTGGCCCCAAACACACAAATTTCAAACCATCTGAAAACAGTGATACTAACAAGCTTTAACCTTACTTGCCACCTCCAGGTCTGAAATTCCTGGAAAAGTTGAAAATAGCCATTCAATCCATCCAAAACCACAAAATCATAAAAATCAGGAAAAAAAAAAATAAGGACAAGAGAAGAGGTAGATATTGGAGCAAAAGAGAAGCAGCTAGCAGGGCATCAAATCTCTTTTTTTCTATACATAACTATTTTTGTTAATAACTTATATCCTGTACTAATTAAAAAGAAGCACCATGACTTTAGCTGTCACTGGTTTTCACCAGTGGTTACCGAAAAAAGTTATGTAACAAGCAACAAGGGAACTGGATGTAATGATCAGAAAGTAACAGACTTTCCAGGTCATTCAGAGCAATATTTCAGAACAATCTTTCAGAACATTCTACAGATGATGTAGATCAGGACAGGTTACCAGGTATCGTGAGCCCTATTCTGCTTAAAAAATAAAAATTAAAAAAACAAACCACAAAACCAAACTAAAACCAAGCAAACAAAGAAAACCCAAAAAAACCCCAAGAAAATAAACAACTGAGCCAAATAAACAAAAACTTCAGCCTGGCAGAAGACAACCACCAGTCATTCACTTTTGAAAATAAACATTTTTCAAATAAAGTTTACATTTTCTTAAACAAACATTAGCAGTATCCTGTCATTCCATTTACAGCACTGCAACCAATATCACAAGGAGTACAGTGAAACAGGTCTGTTACACTTCCTTGTTGAAATTTAAAAGGGAAAAAGAGCCTAATGGGCATAATGTCAAAGATCCTAATTTCTGCTTATAAGTACTTCCCTCTGCTCAACTTGAAGTACATAATTTCTGTAAACTCTTATGTAAAAAGTAAATTCTCTATGCTACAATGGAGTTTTCTTTGAATTTTAATAGCACTTTTCTCTCTTCATCCTAATGATATTTTTCTCAGTGGACAAAAAGTATTAATATGTTTCTCCTTATAGATATGCAGACTATAGATACGCTTTTCAAAAGCCTTTTGCTTTGAAAAACATGTTTCTCATTCCAGAACAACACATCTTTCTAAAGATTGGTATTGCATATTTTTTCTATTTTTAACAAAAAAAATCTTACGATTAATAAATTAATAACAATTAAGGTCTTGTTTTTGTTCTTTGTAACTAATTTGAAAATGTGTAATGATCTTTAATTATCAGAGACATGTTAACTGAAGAAAAGGCATCTTTTCCTTATCTGTCCTAGTGTTGCCTGTGATGTTTGCTTAAACTGACAGTATCAAGCTTTCAACTGCTTACTTTGTAACAGGTGAAAAATTACACTCTGTTTTAAACATCATGTGGCAACATTACCACCCTTTTATTGGTAGGAGGACAATAATGGGTTAACTGCTAAGAAGAGACACGATCATCACTTTGCAAGAGCAAAGATACCCTCTTACTACCACAGGCATCTGTTGAATATCACAATGCCACAATTCTATGCTTTGAAAATTTCTGCTACTACAGCAATATTAAATAGTAGTGACAAATTCTGGGTTTTATCCACCCTTTCTGGGGTTTCTGTTGTTTTTAAAACAAATGTGATGAACACTCTTGTACTCACTCTGACATTCTATGAACTGATGAATAAAAGTGCAGTCCCCTCCACTCTTTGAAAGAAAGTGCTCTAGTAAAGAAAGAAACACTTAAGTTTACATCTTCTTATCATTTTCAAATTGATGCAACAAAAATTTTGAAAGGTATATTAACAATATTTGTAATTGCGTATTTACAGTGAACTTTTGAAATCCGAGTTAATATGCAAACAGACAAGACATGTAATTGGAATGATGTCTGAGTGATATTAGAAAATAGGTTACTCTCCTGAACTGATCAGAAGGAAGATACTTTAACTGCATTTTCAAAGGGTATTTTTAAATACTAGAATCTAGTAGCAGTTCTTAAGCATAATAAAGCTCCTCACTGCAATAGAAGCTATTTTTTCAAAAACTTTATTTAACAAAATTTAGTAAGAACCAATTATTAAAAGCCAAAACATTCTGCATTTGGCATTTGCTGCATTGCTTTTTCAGGTTAGGTGGTGACAAAATGACTCCCACTAGATTTCCATGGACAACTTCATAATTTTGCCAAAAAGATGAATGCACATAAGTGATATTTAAATCACAATAAATCTAGAATACATATGATACACTATTGAAACATGCAACTCCACAGCACTGATATCTCTAGATCTTTCCATTTGTTAATTCATAATCAGAGATGGATAATTGCAAATTCCAAATTCAGACACTGAAGAAATAAGAAACATGTACTTAACCTATATACTCTTCAGCATTTTATTAGGTTTGAAAGGGCATTTAATAAGTTTTTCTTTAGACAGAATTTTGTTCTTCGTATCCAATACCCTCTTGAAATACAAAAACGCTTATTTTGAAAGTGTTGCTGAGTATCTCCCTTTATTTTTCAAAGTTTCACTGCACTGAACAATTTTTAAAAGGAGGACAGTTCTGCGGTAGAGATCCTAAAACTGGGCTCAATTTCCAGGTTTATCCAGGTCCTTCTATGTGACCTTGTTCAGCTCTAACAATTTGAAAAGGCTGCTTTTTAGTACATAAACTAGCAAAACGTGTTACATTCTAACAAAACTGCCCTGATACCAGAAGCTTAGCCCTTAAGATCAAATATGTAATACTAAGCTTTACTATATTCCAAAGTTACTCTAAAAAGCAAACTTGTTTCTAACCCACCAGGACAGGGGGACAGGGCTTTTAAAAAAGACAGCACCATGGCTACAACACTAATTTTCCATATCTAAACTATTTCTTACATGATCTTCTAAGTGACTGTATACAAATTTCCCCTATCTTTCTTTATATAATATACAGCTCACAAAACTTAAATATGAAAGCCAGGTGTGGTGGCCACTCACTTAGAAACAAATCACTTACTGAAATAATATATACAATAACTTATATAAAATCAGTGGATTGATGTGTGAGTTACTCTCTTCTGCACCAGGATTTCTGCATGTGCAATGAGAGATTAATGCTAACTGTCACCACCTCAATACACTCTGTTATAAAGACTCTAGAGAGACTATAACGTGTTCTCAGTTCCTTTACTCAAAGTACAGCTCCTAACTTTAGACACCCACAAAAAAATTAATGTAAAATCCTTACTCCTGCAACAGTTAGGTAGTATGCCTATAAACATACCTCGAGGACCTGACCTGAAGTTTTGAGAGACAGAAGGAATTTTAGAAAGCAGACTGATGTTACATGGTCTTCGCATCATCTTCTGAGGGGGGGATACGGGGGAGGGAAGGTATGTATACCTCTATATACAGGTAGAGACACTTTTAAATTCCCTTACAGACTTTTTAGCACAAAAAATGGAATTTTGAACTCCTGACTTCTGCCTTCAACTGTGAAGTTTTTTCCTTATGCAAAATATCTACACCCTCTTTAACTGACAAAGTTGCTGAATCTACATTATAACCCTTAAATTCTTGGCTCTTCTAAAATAATGCAAGACTACTCAGCAAATAACCAGCAATTGCCTCCTGCTGCTTTTGAGAGAACAAAATCTGAATCTGGCAGAGAAAGTTCCTGCCCATCTGTCATTATGAGGGCTAGATAAAGGACAGGATGATACAGAAAGGCGCAGTCATGAAGAGAACACAGGCCAGCAAGCTCTGTAACACCACAGAAATGTGGATGGACCAGCTACAGCAGAGATGCAGAAGAATGGTACAATAATGGAAAACATGGAAAACTACGCTACAGTATAGAATAATAAAATAGCATGGTATGTGCATGAGAGAAACAGTTGATAGACTGTACAGACACACAGAAAGACAACTTGAATGAGCAGTTATATGTTGTCCATATTCATAAAGAAAAAGAAATTGGCAGACAGCTTCCTAAAACTCTCAGGTTTAAGCACAAGTTCTACTGAAACTCATAGGATGGAGGAGTCTGTTTTCATGCATGCATCCAGATGACATTTTGACTGTTACGCAACCCAAAACACGTCAAGAAGGGATTGGTTCTTCAACTTGGGCGAAAAAGCAAACAGCAGTGATAAAATTTCTCATAATCACAAAATTAATTCAAATTTGAAGTATTTTAGGCAGTTTTTAAACTCAGACTGATAAGAAGTATTTAAAAAACTAACAGGCCATTCCTGCCAACAACTTTTAAAACAACAAAAAAAGTGTTTGTTAAAACAAAAGAATCATATTTAGTGTGATGTTACCAATTATTTCCCTAAAACAATATGTATTTGCACTCAAAACTTGAAAGCTTTTAGTAAATGTTTCTGTTTAGGCCCAGGCTACTTTTGTTCACAGTATTGCACACTTCTCCAATAACCTCCAACAACCTGACTTTCAAAGTATTTTTATGGTTTACATGATTAGAATGAAGAATCACAATCCCTGTACAGTACCTCAGTTTAGCTTTGTAAACAAGTTTATTATTTCCTGGGGTGGAATATTTTAAAAAAATTAAAAGCAAATTTATTTCTTAACTATTCTACCAATCATAAAGATTACTACCAACTTACAATTATGCATCACAAGATGGATCAATCTATCAAAAAAAAGTATGGCAGTCCAGAGAACTGCAAACAGACATTAAGTCTCCTGCTTGCTGATCTCAGCATGCAGCGTAGCTAAGTGCTTAAAATGCTAGGACATTAAAGGATAAGTAGTACTTAGATTAAAGGGAGGTTTTTGTACAGTTTCTATCAGTACTTAACAGATCTCTCCTCCTGCTCCAAATAAGAAATAGACGTGAGGTTATGCCACAATTAACTTATTTTATTTTGATATTAGCCTCCCTAGTTACGACACTTTTTATTTATAATACCAAATAAGGTAAAAAGCTAGAGCATGCAGAGTTTTAAAATTTTGTTTCAAAAACATACGCTCATCCTTAAAACTGTGAATATTACTTAAAACCATGAGTTCTCTATGCAAGTGCCCTAACCTGACAATTAATACTACCACCATTTCTCAGAGCTTTCACTATCTAGCAAATTCTGAAGAAAGCTACTTCAAGGAAAAATTTAAAATTAACTTAAGAGGCCAAATATGTCTTAGTCAACTGAACAATTTAGAGAAGTTGGAATTATAATTGTAATAATCCTTGCTGTAGCTGATATCGGGCATAGTCTTATCAGGCAATACTATTCAAAAAACTTCAAGTGTATGTTAAGACACATTAGTTAAAATACTTAGCTTTAACTAATTGGTCTTGAAAAAACCCCAGCAGTTAGTTCAATCTGTATCCTGAGTGTTAAAAAGTTAGTTTCCACTATTTATATATTTCATAGATTCACATTTTTCATGTTATAGTTAGAAAAAAAATAATGTTTTGCTGACTTTACTTACCATACCCAATTTACTAGAAAAACGGTATATGTCTGTGTTGCAAGGGAAAATAAAATTAAGAGATAAAAAGTCAGTGAGTTTTCCACTTCCTTGTGTCACAAGCCTGACATCATTCAGTAGATTCCTACTGATTTTCAACTTCCAAGTTGGCTCATTACATTTTACAGAACTTTCTAAAAACACCTAGACTGAAAGGCTAAGCAAAAAAATGCTGGTCAGAGGAGTGGCTAAATTCAATTTCTTTTTTTAAGAGAATATTATTCAAAGTAAAACTTTAGAGAACATTTTGAATTTGTTCAACTTCAAACATCAACCATAAGACAAAAGGTAGCCTGAAGATACACTACCTTTCTCTGTGCTCCCATTAATTTTAGGTATGAAGTCATCGACTTGTATGCCTAGGATTGAGAAAGGGCATTATTTCTGGAACCATGCAAAATTTTTTGGGTTTTGTTTCTTTATAAATACAGCACTGCAAAATGCATCTGGCTTTTCATACCACCTCCTCCTAAGTATCCAATCTAATCAAAACAGGCAAAATTTCACATTTTCCTGTACTACAGATCATATTCCTGTTTGCTCAAACATAAAGAGGTTACTATGACCCAAAGAATTACTGTCTATTATATATATTTATTAAAAAACCAAACCCACAACTTTTATATTCGTATATGAATATAAACACCTTCAAAATCTTGGAGCTTAGGCGAAAACAGATCTAAATTGAGCAATGACCCAGAAGTCTGAGCACTCACAACAGCAGTGCCCTCTACTGGCACTCTGCTGTGGCCACGTCTTTCAATGTTAAGAAGTGATACCAAGGAGAACGCACTGCTAGGTAACTATAAAACATTATCATTTTGCCAGACACCTAGACTACAAAATTATTATAATAAAAGTAATTGAACAGAAAAATCTGGAAATCATCTTGAAACAAGAAACTGATCACACCTACCTAAGCTGTTGTGTCCTTTAAGAGTTTTCTCTTGAAGATGTTCTAACCGTACTGTAAACAAAAGTCCAAGAAAAAGATATTTCACAGATTAAAAGAAACACAAAGAATCAAAGTTTCTTCCCCACTAGTGACTAACCTTGTAAAGCAGTCAGCCGCTCATTGGTGAAGTCATTATCAGCCTGCAAAGCTTCTATTTTTGCTTGAAGCTCTTGCTCTCTCTCTTCCATTTCATCTATTTTATGCTGCAGTTCTTTCTTCTCAGCCAGCCCTTTCTGTTGGATTTCTTCTTGTCTTCCTTCTGCTACCTGCTCAAAAAAAGATTAAAAAAAATCCCCAAACAAATAAAAATTAACATGTAAAGAAATATATTTCCTTGATTTTTGTATAACTAAATAGATAAGTAACTTTCTTTGCTAGTCAGATAAAGAAAATTCAAACAGCACAAAATTTTTATGTTGTTACTCTTCTATAAATTTCACTTCAAGCACAATAATACAGAGAAAGAATCTCAAAGTATCTTAATTGCCTTTTTGTCTGAGGAACCTAAGTTTCACAGGGACAATATCAGGGCTACAAAACACCCAAAGTCGCCCAGGATCTCAAATCAATCAAACCCTGGGGCCTGTACAGACCAACCAGATTGAAAGCCACACCTTTTTCCTTGCTGGATTTCATGATAATAAATGTCAAACATTCCCCTCCCTCAAAGCTAGGTAATAAGTTTAAATTTTGATCCTTCTGCATATACTCATCATCATCACCAGTGATTAATTCATAACTGGGAAACCAACAGCCTTAAGACCAGCAATGTAACATTTTAATCTGGAAAAGAAAATTCTTCTGTCTTGAGGTGCTGAACTGGGACTCAAATTCCAGTATTTTTTCCAAGACAAATGCAACAATGGTCTCAGGTCTACAAAGAGAACACTACTATCTTCCTGCTCCACGTCTTCTACTTATCTAGACTGGAGACTCTTTGAGAACCGGCTTTATCACACTGAGACTATTTTGTTCTCTAGCATAAATGACCTTTAACTATTACTACAGTTAGACTTTTAGTTCAATAACAAACCTGATAGCACACTCCTATCTCCTGGAAGCTGAGCCATATTATTACAATGTGGTAGGCTAGTTATATTTGTAACTGCACAAAGAGGCAACATGAAATGCAAGTTTATTTCTAATTCTAGTTTTCATTCCCATTAACTGTAAGATGTTTAAGTTGAAAGTAATTTATCTGTATAAAAGCAGGTGAATATAAAGTTTTACACCATGCATAATTTTATCTTAAAATACATAGCAGCTCTAAATATATGGTAACTTTCAAAGTGAACAAAAAGGGAACCTGTTGAGAAACTTATTTAACTGATGACACCTTCAAGTACATTAAATGTAAACCAAAAGAATATGTAAAAGATGATGTGCTCCTTTCATTTACCTATTGTTTAAGAAGCTTCTTAACCTTTATTTGATTGCTACATTAGAAATTATTTGTTCCATGCATTACACTATCATCGTAAGTCAGATGAAGTTCTGTCATTACCTTTAGTTTGTCTGAAAGATCTTTGATTTCATTTACAGCTCCATTGTACTTATTAGCTAATTCTCTTAATTCTTCCTGAGTCCGCTCATTCATTTCTTTCAGGTGAGTACATTCATCTTCTGTGTTACTCAAACTCCGCTGTAAGGCAGAATCATTATGGAATAAACAAAAGAAAAATAGAGACTAATAATCTACCAAAGACTGAAGTTCACCTATTTTTCCCCAACAGTATACGTAACCAATAGTATTTAACTGTTTAGTTCCTAATTATTAAGGCTAAACAAGCAGATCAGGTCCTGGTAAAAATGCTATCTGTACAAACCTCTGCAATGTTCTACTCGAAGAACAGATTATGTGGAAACATATTAGCTTCACACATGCGTAAAAAAACCCAAAACAAAAAACCCACAGTATGTTATACAATTAATTGTGATTGATAGGAATAAAGAACTGAAATGTGTGATCCATCTTCCCCATTCTCTTCTGTTTTATGATAAAACTGTGAAAGTTTTATAGTATTTTGTGATTCAATGTAATTAACAGATTTCATTGTATCTTTCACCCAGCAAAATACAATTTAACACATTATATAAGCCAAATGGCTCCAAGGAACTGTTCCAAATCCTACTCTGAACTCCACTATGTGAAAAGGCATCTAGACTCAAGAGGCAGCTCGGTCTTCAGGAGGCAAGGAATGCTCCAGAAGTTTGCATCAGCTGGTGAAAGCAGCACAACTAAATGGTGCATACAGTTTCCTCCTCGTAGCTCAAGATTTGTTTCTTCATTCATACAATTTTTATTTTCTTTGTAACAAGCTCTGACTTAGATCTTCACCACCAAAACAGACCAAAACACCATTTAACAAAAGTGCATTCAAAACTACATTATATAGTAATTATTAAAAGACAACTTTTAATCAGGAGCCAGTGATTCTTCTGTGTGGAGAGAAAAGTATGTGGCGAGAAGCACGCAAGCAAAACTCATACTTAAATGAGTATTTCTGCCCCAAAAGTCAAAGTAAAAAGGTAGGAAGTATAATAATAAACCAGAAGATTCTTCTCTTAGTCTAGTATTGGAAATGAGAAGAAAACTGTAAGTATCATAAAACTCCAACCATTAACAAACCTGTCCAGAACTATTACAATATAATAAGGGGTATTCAACTGAAATCTCATCAGGTTATTTATTACAGGACTATAGGCACTGCATTCTCTAAAAAGCATGAAGATGGTAAATACTTCGAGCACTTAATCTTGGCCTAAGGGAATGGAGCAAATAATGATAATGGAAAGAGAAAAGAAAGCAGAAGACAGTAATGACAGATACTGTAGGACAGAAATCTTATTTTAAGAAAGCATCCAACACTTTATAATCTTGAAAGCTCATTCTTAAATGTAATTTGAATGAGCGGTTCAGTTTACGTTGCCATAAATCTTACAGATTACACAAAGTCTAACAGCATTTTTTCTAATGTATGTATATAATTTGCCTCTCACTTACTTCCCACTTATACTAAGACAGCTTCACAAATTTGGAAATCTGGCAGAAAAAGGAGTTTAAAGGATAGCTTCTCATTTACCAGTTAACAATCTAAGTGTTGTCCAGCAGGAGAAATAAACACTACTACCTAATATACTACAAGTGCCACAATACAACAAACACGGGCATACAAGCAGCAAAACATGGTTCTAAGCACTATTTCAGCGCCTCCAGGAGACTAGACACAAAACTTCAATACCTCCACTTCAGACAGTTTTCTGACCACTTCAATTTTCTCCTGAAGGACCCGCCTCAGGGACTCTTTGGCTGTTGTCTCATAATTGTGTTTGTCTTCTTGTAATGCTATAAGCTCTTTTCGTATACTGTCTTCTGTTTGATTCTGTACATGTAAGATAATTCAGATATGAAGATAGAATATAAATTCACATTTTGCTAATTAAATATTAGGTTGTGACAAGACCTGTTCTATTCCAAAATGTTTAGCAAATTCTTGTATATATTGTATATAATATATATATATATACATACACACACACACATTCTTGTATATATTTCTTGTATATATGGGAAAAAGTTATGGACATATCAGTGATGAAAGATTCTTGACATGACAGAGTGTAAACCAGGTTTTTTTGAAGTGCAAGTATGAGAGCACACATTCAATGATCAGCTTTGACTATAGGAAAACTATGGGGGCTTTTATGGACACTGTTAAGACGATGTCAAGCCTAGGAGACCTACATTTTGACTATCCAGAAACCTATGAGGTGCCATCTGAAAGACCTCAAACAGGACCTGCAAAAAAAGTTCTTATAACGTAGGTAGTTAACGTAGGTATTAAAATAAAGTAAGAATTTAAGGCAGGCATAGGTGGCCTAAACAACAATCAAAGCAGGGCACACTTGTTACTCTGTCTCCGACAGACAGCTCATTGATAAAGCTTTTTTTCAAATCCCTACTTGGAAAGAAACATTCATAGGAAACAGGACAGAACAGTTGCTTCTCACCAATGACAAATTCCTTTTCTGCATTTCAGTACACACATATTTATGTGCATATACAAAAGAAATTGATTCATGCTAGAAAAATGCTGAAAAAAAAAGCTGTTTATCTTTCTGCATTCCTAGCATTCAGCTGAACTACTTACCTTTGAACATGCCTGTAACTGATTTCCCATAACCTCTAATCTTGATAGCAGCCTGTCTTCATCTATTAAAGCCTAGCAGAAAAAAAGTATCACCTTAGTATTAACACGTGCTTTGTGTAGTTCCAGTAGAGTTCTGCTTTAAAGACTTGAAATTTGTTGGAGTACTTACTCCTAATAGTAATTTCAAACTGGTACATAACCACAAAATTATTAAATATTATTTTATATATTATATTATATTATATTATATTATATATAAATATTATTGCACAGTTTAAGAGAACTGCCATAAACTTGTAATTCTTTCTGCTGCTGTTTCCCCCGTTGTTTGTAAATTAATAGCTAAAATTTATACCCTACTGCATCTTTCAGTCCATAAATGCAAAGGATGCCAGCAGATACCTGCCAACTAGTATCTGAAGCCTCTTGTGTGACAGCAAGTAGTCGCTGAAGGGTTGCCAGCTTCTGTTCCAACATTTGTTCCCGATGTAAGGCTTCCTATGAAGAGAGCAGAGCACCAGTGAATTCAGCTAGAACAACTCAGAAAAACAGAAGCAACATAAGAGATACCAAAATACAAGAAAAAAAAGCATATTCAAAATCATAGAAATCTCATCCCACTTTATCCATCCACACACTTATTTTGATATTCTAATTAGAAAATGTTATCCTATAACCTTGGGTTCCTAAAAACCTTCATTCTCCATGCATACGTTGCACATGCTGAGTTCACATAGTAACAGATTATTCTCTCCAAGACTTAAAAACTCTGAATTTTGTCAGTAATTTGAGTAACAAAATCGTAAACACCAAAAGGCAGCTTGGCAGCTCTGATGCAATGAGGTCACAAAAGAAAAATGCCAAGCAAGAAATACTATTTTTGTTTGATTTTTGTTCTGTGACAGTGAGATAGAAAAGCATCTTGGTTAACAATTCCAGGATACAGAGAGTGAACAGATTGGTGAGTACGTATTTGGCCTCCCAAGAAAAAGCATCTGCCTGAGCTGCTTCCTGCTATGTCAGCAAGCATCTATAATGTTAGCATCCATCTCAAAAACCTCATCATTCATGTGAACAAATAAAGATTGCCATTACCAAAGAAAAAGAAGCAAAATAAGTCAGTAGTACTATATATAGGTAAAAGCTACACAGATTTTGCTATTTTCACATTTTTCCAGAAAAATGGTTTTATGATCCTTTCTAAAGAGTTTATTCTTATATTTTAGCCTACACTTTAACGTGTTGCCATTCTGCAGTCTAGCCTTTTTGTGACATGACATCTCAGTAAAAAACACACCTATTGAAACTGACACAGAAGCAAGCACAGAAAGACTGGTGATGCCAATGAGAAAAAGCAGCTGTCAGCACTGTCCTCTCCTTTATATTTTCCAATAAATACAGGGACAGAAATATTCACACTAAAAAATATTATATTCACAGAAACAAACTAGTTCTTGACACATGAAATGACCTCTTGTTTTGCCGTTCTTTTGTTCTACCAAAACACTTACATGCATACACAGTACATCCACAGCAGTGGATGATGCCAAAAATATTGGGAGCAAAAGAGAACCGAGGACAGTTACACAGGATAGGAGCAAGTCCAGGAAAAGCAGGTATATAGCATTCAGGGAACCTTCTATAGAACAGGGAGTCATAGTTTATATTGTTCATGCAAAGCCCCAAAAGTTTACACAGAACTATGCTATGTTCAATTCCAATGTAGAATCACAGAACAGTTTGGGTTCCAAGGGACCTTTAAAGGTCATCTAGTTCTACTCCCCTGCAGTGAGCAGGGACATCTTCAACTAGATCAGGTTGCTCAGAGCCTCATTCAACCTGACCTTTAACTTTTCCAGGGATGGGGCATCTACCACCTCACTGGGCAATAATGTTTTATGTTATTTCACTACAGAAAAAGCTAGTTAAACGCTTACCATGTTCCAGTTTATAAAATGCAAGCCAAAGATCTACAGACCATAAGATCCATCTTTTGAACAAAGGTTAAATATTTAGCCAAACTAATGCTGTCAAGAGAGAAGTTACCTGTAGATACTGTGAAAGCTGAAACAATTCCTGAGAATACATACTGGGAGTGTTAGCAGCAACCTGAAAAATAAAGGAATTTAAGAATCAAAATGGTTTTAGATTTTTCATTAAACTCAATGCAAAATTCATAACTTAAATCTATCCACAAAGGTAAATTTAAATTTATCTAAAAATAGTCATTTTCAATCATTTATTATTCTGCTACTATTTATTTTTTTTTTTTTATCACAGAGCTTCCCAACTCTGGGCCATACTGTAAGAAGTCAAGATACCTCCAAACATACACTGCAATACTGCATTACCTTCTCTACCATAAATGTCACTCAAAATATTAAACTAGGTAAAAACAGGCAGTGGAAAACATATCTAAATGTAACTGGAGTTCACCCTTTTTCATCTTCATAACAAGTCAGAAAAAAGCATGTGGCTGAGTAAGGCAGAAAACAGCAAATTACTGAATTACCTTGTCAACAGGACTTGGTAATGGAGCATGGATAACACTGAAAAAAAATGTAAACAGTGAACACAAATTGCAGAACAGCAGTTCAAAAATCCATTTAATCAAGTACTATGCATTTAATCAAGATGCTTTGTATTTTTAAGTTCATTCTTCAAATAAAAATGAAGAGTTAACATACAAATGTGCAAAACCAGTTAATAATATGCTGAGCAACATTGTCAAAGTTAGATTATTTTTTTTCTCACGACAAGCAAAGTTCTTACTGTGACACAAAATCACTGCACAAGAACACATTACTGTATTACTTATCTGAAGAACATAAACAGTGTTATGTGTACCCATGTACACACACAGACGCAACATTAACTTCACTTTAATAGAGTCTATGTGCATATAAAGGAGCAAAAATCATCTAAATAAAAAAGGGAAGAAGAATGTTCATTTTCTTTCTTTCTTTCTTCCTATATTCTTCTGTTAATAATACCCGTTCGAGTACACTAAACCATATCCAGTCAGAAAAGCCCGACTTGGTAAGAACTTTTTTATTCTTTTATAGAACCTCTCTGTTCTTTCCCAGTTGTCTTAATTTCTGAAAGCAACGAGGAAGTGATATTTCCTTTTTATAATTCCTGCAAAAGAACCATGCTCTCAGTTATTTTCTTTGCATGATCACCTGTAAATAAACTGTTCCTATTCTGATTTTAAACATAGCATCCATCAAATCCTCATTATACAATAGTTTAATCTTGCTACACATGAATAGATACTTGTTCTTACTCTGATCGCAATCGAGCTTCCATTCCATCTGGAAGAAATAGTTTGATTGTGGAGACTATACATCCATGGGTAACTGAAAAGAAATAAATACTAAGTCATCATGGTTCATTACTATTTAATTGCAAGTTCAATGGTTAATGTTACAGTAACCAAGCAAACTGTCTCAAGAAACTCCGAGGCAGGCAAGCAAGAGGCATGAATGCATTCAAGCACCAGTGCCTGGGTCTGCCTCTGTGGACCTCCTCTGCAGACAGGAAACTTCATCATTAGAAACTTGAAGAAGTTATGCTTTGTCCTTACTCCTGGCTGAGGCAGCTCCAGTTGCAACTCTTCCACACGCAGCAATGCCTGCAAGATGTCTTTAACGGCAGCAAGTTTAAAAGTTAACTGCATGTTTTAGTCACAACATGGGGAAAAGGAATGCGCCTTACCCGTGCTAGGCAGCGGGGATGCAGAAGTATAAACACGACAATGAGCACCTTTTTGACAGGATTCCTATGAGCATATCTGCGGACTTAAAAGGTGACACACACGATTTGTGTCACCAACCTTCAACACCTGGAACTCGCCAAGTGATTGTTATTTACAAACACAAGGAACAAAAAGGGAGCATAGAGGATGAATACAGGAACCCCTGGGAAGTACAAACTCTTGAATGCTATGAGCGGCACCTTCAAGGCTGTACACACCTCTATTTCGTTAAGTTTGTAACCCATGTCTAACGCACAGTCCTAGACAAGCAGCCTCTCCTTTCAGGAGGAGAAAGCTTGCTTATTCAGGACTAAATTCAAGATTCTTTGAACTCAGAAAAGATCCTAAGGAATAACAGGAGAAAATGTAATATTTGATTCTTATATCAAGTCCAACCTCTCTTCACAACCTTTCCCAAAAATGTTACTGATATCATTTTCAATGACATTGCAAACAGTCAAATTACAGGTTTGGGTTTTGTTGCGTTGTGGATTTTCTGGGGTTTTGTTTGTTTGTTTTTTCTTGTATGGTTCTGTGCTTTGGGAAGCAAAAATTCTTTTCAGTTACATGGAAAGATAGACAGACGTTCCCAAAAATGCTATCACAAGTATACAGTCATCTGACATCTACTGCTATACCTAAACCACCCATCAACAAAGACAAATAGTTGCTCTACTTTCCTAGTTATTAATACCAGCAAAACAGTTAATCTGGCTTTGAAAAAAAAAGGGCAATGGGTGTTTTAGGACAACTGTGGTTCTCTGGGGAAACAAGACAGGTCTTTTGAGGAAGTTACCTAAATAGAATCTAAAAATACTGGAGAAATGATCCAACTGAACAGAGTTGCTCTTAACCTTTACTCAAGTGCTAAAAGCCAATGCTATGGAGAAGTATCCTCTTGGCTACAGCACATTTTTTTTTTAAGCTGACCTGGTAAAAAGTATTAAATATACATGCCAGGGAAGAATGGCCAGGAACTCTTTCTCAAAACAGATTAATCCATGGGTGCTGGGGTCTCTTCTGGCTTCAGGCTCAGCTCCCTAGAATTCACAAATCAGTTTTTGCAAAAACATTTAAAAAACCCCACATTAGAAAATTAGCTGCAGCATCAATACTGACACAGCTTTCATAGGAGGAATCTTTCCTTTAAGTGATTTCAAGAAGAAGGTACTAGGGTGTGTGAACCTGGAGCCCGGGAGCAGCTCTGCATTCGGGTCTATCGGGTGCTGGGAGATTATGTGAGGGCAAAGTTTTATTCATCAACACTCAGACTAACAAAAAATACATTAATAAATTTCCTCGAAGCTGCGGGAGCTTTCTTTGAAGGGGGTTCAGAGGTGTCTCCAACAGGCAGTGCCTGGGGAAGGCACCGAGCGCTCCAACAGGGATAGAAAATAAAAATAACTTAAAAAATTTTAAAAATCCCGCACGATGCCCTTCAGCTCCCAGTCCATCACAGCTGGGAGATCACCGAGCAGGCCCGAGGGGGTGGTTCAGCACCACACAGAGCACGGCTGTGTTGCCCGTCCGTGCCGTTCCCTGTGGGAGGCGGCGGCAGCACCGCGGCCCCTCCGGCTGCTGAGGGGGCTGTGCCGAAGCCTCTCGCGCTCCCCCCGCCCCCCCCTCCCCCGCCGCGCGCC
>VZRW01010204.1:161436-191445 GCA_013398125.1 Aegotheles bennettii | reverse complement strand
CTGGAGACATTCAAACCGCGCCTGGATGCGTTCCTGTGTGATGGACTCTAGGTGACCCTGCTCTGGCAGGGGGGTTGGACTAGATGATCCTTCGAGGTCCCTTCCAACCCTAGAATTCTGTGATTCTGTGATTCTGTTTTGTTTCCCAAGCCATATGCAGTCCTGATACAGACACCTCTGAAGGACCTCAGAAGACAAAGGATGGACTCAGAGATGCACAGGAAGTCTTGAAAAGAAAGTAGCACACTTTTTCAGTGATTTAATTACCTAGATTTAATTACAGTCCATCACATTGGTAGAACAAACAACTGACGAGTTTTTATTTTAATATCTTACTACAAGACTTGCTTTTAGCACTGCTTTTTTTCATCTTCATGACACGCAGCATTTCTCAATATACAACATTATTTCACTGAGGATCAAACTAAAAATGTAATGTGAAGTTCTAGAATTAGCCTGCAGTGTCCACAAATGCATCATCAAAAATGAACTTTTAATTAACTTGCTAGTTTTTAATTTTGTTCTGAGAAAGCTAAAATGTTAATCTGAAAATAACAGCAGTGCATAATAACCAATCTGAAAACACTGAAACCAATCTGAACACACTGAAAAGCCAAAGATATCAGAGAACTTTGTGTTGTAAAACTGCTCATTACAAGGTACACGGCAAAGATGGAGAACAAGTACTCCACACAAGACAACAGAAAAATCAATGTTTAAAGAGTAAGTACTCTATTAATGAGTTCTTGACCATTTAAATAGTGTTTTTTCAAAAACTCTTATGACCTAACTACCCCAAGTACGATACAAGGAACAAAAGAACCTCAAGTCTCTCCTATAGTAGAGCTGCACCAGTACTGCAGTAAGGCAGTAAATCAAGAACGGCGAGCAAGACAGACTCATATCGTTTGCTATCACTAGGTATGGCCATGCTACTCCATCTAATCCAGCTTGAAACTGCAGTTCAGGGCAATTACAGTGAGAATTACTGGAGAACTAAGGCAGTTTGTCTGCAGAGATGTGAGATTCACACCATGAAAAGGAACAAATTCTACATCTAAAAAATGTGGACATAGGCCACAGCATATAATTAAACATATTTCAGTCTTACTTCATAGCTGAATTAAGTAAATAATAACCATCACAATGCAGGCCACTACCTTTAACACAAAGTCAATCACTGATGTATCTTATTCATTCAATATATTTTCACTGCTTAGATAACTAATGCAGAAAGAAAACTGCAATTTCAGGACCTCCAGTTTACCATTCTTTTCCTCACCTCTTCTTTCCTGTGTGAAAGGAGCGCACCGAACTCTCATTGCTTCAGAGCCCTGTTACACAGGCTTTGAGGCATCAGTTTAAATGAGAAAGATTTAAATTAATTTGTCAAATTTGGAACAGCTGTAGCCACTAAGGAGATGACAGCTTAATTTTTGCCATGTTTACTACCACAAAGGGGCAGCAAGGCTGTCAGCTAGAGCAGTTAAGCCATAAAATGCTGCAGTTACAATGACAGATTCTTCCCCAACTCATGCTACAAACTACATGATTAATCATTGAACAATTAATGCTGGCATTACAAATGCACTCCCTGAGTTCTAAAGCTAATATTCAAATGCAGCAAGTAAGTAGGGACCTAGGAACTGGAATACTTGCCCTATAGTAATACTTCAGTTCAAAACTGGACCAAGTAGTAGTACAACTACATTCATTTACTTATTTCACACTGAGTATTCTACTAGGAGGTGAAGTACATTCACTTTGCACTATCTGAACTGTGCACAAAGATTTTAAAACGGGGTCAAACCAATATGGCCAACATTTATCACATTGCAGCCAAAAAGCTTTTTCTCCCATACAATTAAAAGACCATTTTCTCCTCCTTGAAGTGTTTACACAGAGTGTTTTCTCATTGTGGGAGCAGCATTTCTGCTAGCAGAGTACACTGTGCAAATCATACTGAATTCCAGGTCATCCTTTGGCTGTAAGATAGAGAAGTTCAAATGTTAAATTATCTCCAGATACAAATGATTTGAGTTCCTCATTCTGGTCTGCTTAGACACATCCTAAATTCCTTTCCTCTCACTTGCCTAACTCCACCCACCGATCAAGGAAGTAGAAGTATTTGCCTCCATAAGCAAGCACAATTCACAGGGTGGGGTACATCAAGCAAAATTGCTTTTCTATTTAATCTTAGATTTCTTAAACACATGGACCTAATAGCTCTTTGCTTACTAAACTCCACCTCCTTCAATTTAGCAGTAAAACTAGTGCATTAACTCTTGTGTTCTTAGCAAATCTTGTTTTTAAAATTATTCTAGATACCTGAGGCAGGCACACGCTATGAAATTAAAGTGACGTGCTGTGAAGAAAGGGATTTTCCAGTCAGATTGAACAGACTGAAGGAGTGGCAGCTGGCTGTTCAGGGACCGTAAGTATTGAAAGTCCCCAGAAAGAAGCACTACTTGCTCTTAGTTCTCAGGAACTCCTCTGTAAAATAATAAAATTAAACATTCCTTCTATGCAGTAAAGGAAAAAAAAAACAGAAAAGAGAAAAAAATATCCTTCTTTAATATAGCACTGGACAAATATATTCACCTTAAGTTTTCAACTGAAAATGTAAACCTAATGTAAATTCAGCTACTCTGATGGGAAGGGTTAAATCCTCAGCTATCTCCAGGAATTCACTGCTATCCTTCCAAATCTGCCAGTAGCTCCTAGGGGCAGGAGGGCGAGGATGGCAGGGAATATGCTTTTCTGCTGACCAAGTTGTTCCGTGTCTATTTACACCTTGAAGTTTTGTTGACTGTACTGCCAGGACAACCCCGCTGGTTGCTCATACCTGTTGTCAAGCAAAATAAACTGTGGCAGTAAAAGCAGTTTTGTGCCAGCATAACTGAGTCTGGGTATAAACAAGAGCTCAGCCTTTTCTGCATGCATTTGGAGTGCTGTAAAGCATTAATCCCTCTGCTGCTTGCCATGCCCTGATAGTTCAAGTGCTTTGAAGTTCACTACAGGCCTAGTCATTCAGTTTAACTTTTGCCAGAGCTAAATCAGCAGACTTTGCCTGAAAAGGACACAGGGGCTACGATAGGGAGGGGAAGTCTTTGTGGGAAGGAGGAATCACCTTAGGTAGAGAGGCAATGCCCAACACTGAGCAGCACCAACAGCTTAAACCTGTGCACGAAACACAGCTTTGCCTACAACCAGGAGCTGCTCCTGTGCTCCTCAAGTAGCAAAATGTCACCTGCCTCAACAAAACAGAGCAAACATTCCCAGGTGTGTTGTACCTGCAAAAATTTCAGCACAGACCTTTCTTTTGACATTGCAATGCTTGTTTTAACTGGCAAGTTCTACAGATACACTTGCACCTATCAGAAATTTAAATTATGGCACCTTAAGAGCATTCACAAAAAAGAAAAACATTAAAGCATGTTTGCAGAGTTAATACCATCTCCTATCTGTTAGGCCCATTAGGTAAAAGCATTTACTTTCTAAACCACTATTCAAACCCCACATTTGTTAGTCACTGTAACTAAATTTACTGCTCCGAAGGCAAAAAGCTCAGGACTTAAGGTTACTGTTAGTCAACAGCTCTATACTATTCTTCAATATTTGCAGTTATCCACATAATCTACTTTACATCAGGAAGTACTGTTGTATTTTTCAAAGTAATTCATATTAAAGAGATTAGTAGAAGATGGCTAAAAGTTTAAACTTAGGACCTCAACTATATCACAATCCAGGTTCTCTAGTTTAAAAAAAAGGCAAAAACCCTTAGTCACAATTTGAAGTTTGTGCATATATATAAAAGAATGAGGGTGAAGATCCCTACCGCTTATTTTCAAAAGTTTGTTTTAATTATGCATTGCTGCCCTCAACTTCAAACATAGTCCCACGCATCTTTAACATACACTATACCATTCAAGACTGAGGTTTTCAGCTCACAAGTGGTAATGGACAAAAGAAATGAGGCAGGTGGACCCACCACCATCCTAATTATCTGCTGCTTACCCATCACAGAAAGCAGCAAAGTTGGCTCGATGGCAGGGACAGGTGAGCAACTCAGTGTGACTTCAGACTTCCTATCCTTTTCAGTTTGCTGAATTTGGTTGGTATATAACAATGACTTGGGCTAAAAATGAGCATACTTTAGAAGCTGGTTTCCTAAGCCATACTCACACCTCCCACAGCAGCAGCATCATTCAAGAAGAGAACAGCAGAAAGCAGGCTGTATTTACAATGTCAACCATCTGATTTCTGTCAATTGCTATTATACCAGAATCTTAAGATCTTAAATTACATTTCACAACCCAAATTTGGAGTTCTCTATATAAGGAGATAGCTGTCTTTAAGTTGCAGTAAATTAAGAAAACCACAATGATCTGCATCATCTTTGCTTTCATAAAATCTAAGTAAACAAACTGGATTACGATTCCTGGAACCCCCAGTGTCCCAATGGTCAATGCAGAACTGTACTAGCATCACTAACCCACTTTCAGATTTCTTTTATTTACTGTAGCTCTAAAGGGAACAATCAACACGCCAAACACCTAGAACAACAAAACTTCTGGAAAAAATACAATAGTATTCTGGTGATGGTATCATAGGAGATGATTGTCATCAGATACCAATATTGAAGTAATAGCTTATACTGAAAACAGTGCTTCTGCTCTATGATTGTGCCTTCATCCAAGACTTTGCACAAAAGGTGCCTAAGTCCTATTTAAAAAAAAAACCAAAACAACAAAAACAAGCAACAAACGAACAAAAAATTAACAACCACAAAACAAGCCTGGAACCAACCAACACGAATAGAGACATTATCAGAAAGGGTGGTTCCCCCTGCTAACCTATTTGCCCTCACCCTCCTCTGGCAGAACTGGTGGCATTCAAGTAACCTCACAAACTTTTCTAGAAACAACAATTTGTAACCCAACTTGACAGCTGTCAAGTTAACTCCTCCCAGTAATCACATTCTGTAATTGCAAAATGCAGTAAAACAGCCAGTCACAGAAGACCAAGTCCTGACCACACTCTACTACATAGTAACAACTCATTCCTCAAAATCCTATAGGAAGTACATTCACGTAGAAGATTCATGCTGAAGGATGTGACCTGAAGCAATCCTAGGCACAGTACACAATATTCATTCCTCTTACTGAATAAAGTTATCTGTGGTAAACAGAAGATACTGAATAAAGTAGTTCAAAAAGGTAAAAGTTACCCATGAGTGCTGATCTATCTCTAGATTATTCAGATAATCCATAAAAGCATTCACTGTTGAAACAAGCAAGATGGCAAGATACTCCTCAGAACCCTGAAGAGAAAATGTTTTACCACAAACTATAACAACACCATACAAGAATAGATCTCTTCACATCAGTGTCACTGGTTTTGATGCAAAAGACTATTTTTAAGAAGAGATCTAGAGGAAGAGTTCTAATTTACAAGTAATTTACTTTATATATAGCTGACTGACTTGCTACAGTGAGACATCTGTCACCATAGTTACCAATTACTACTTTTCAGAATCTCTCTTTTACTTAACTTTTGTCCTCATAGTTCACAAGGATTCCTGAAAATCAGCCTTCCGCCACAAATGCTTCCAGGACAACTAGAAAATTTTTCTATTTATTCTTTTCACAGCTGAATTAAGTTCTGTTCCTTCACATATGCCATGCTTTAAAGCTTCCTTTTGTAGATAAATCACAAAATAGATTAAGAACATTAACAGCCTTAGGAAAGGAGATGCAACTCCATTATGAATGGAGGAAAGTTTCCTACAAAAAAAATTCCCTGACTCAGTACTAATTATAGATTTATTTATTTTTTTTAGAAAAACAAAAAATTATTTGCATTTTCAGTCTACATGAAAATTCTCAAGTACAATTTTAATTCTATATGAAATTCTAATCCTAAAGCTGCTGATTTTTAAGGTATAGCGCTGCTTTAAGTGCTAAACTGAAAATATATTAATAAAGTGCAATCAAGGGAAAGATTCCTCAGAAATTATTACTCACACATGGTCCCAAGATGCTCAGCTTAACATTAGACTATAAAAGCAATATAATGAAGAGATTTATTTTGTATTACTGCTGTCATAGATGCCAATATCCTACACAACATACAGAGACTTTGAAAAAACTTTCCTGCTCCACATTAAAAACCTGACCAGTGTAATGGACTCATAAACCCATTAAAAACTAGATAAAAAAATAGGTTTTGAGAAAGATATTGTACTTGTTGCAAAGAAGTTGCCCTGCTCTATTTCATTAAGGAGGCTCAGCCTCTTGTTATGCAAGACACAGCTACGTATCCCTGTGATACCAGTGATTACTTGGTGTAATTTACATCAACTTCTATCACCACATCAAACATTTACTCTAGGAGAACACACAGACAAGGTGACTTCCTGAGGTTTCGCTGAATGTTACAGTGTTCTCCAGATTAATCAATTACGGAAATCTACTGCAACTTAATATGGCTTTGAAATAAAGAAACAAAATGGCTTAACAGGCCATTACCCAGAAATCCAAGCTTCTTCAGGACAATCACTTAAGATAATAACCTCTAAGTTTAAAATATTGCTGAAATACCCACCAATCCTGATACCCTCACATGAATACTTTCCTCCAAAACCAGACTGAAAGCTGAACACTCCTGTTTACTGTATTAAATTTAATGAGAGTTTTGCAGCATGACATACTCAAACTTTGACATAACAAAAGCAAACACTATCTTGAAGTGTACAAAGTCCCAAGGACTGTATTTGTAGGACACATGTATCCAGGTAGAATAAATAAAGAATTATGAACTCTGCAAGGAGCAGGTTCCCATATGTAACTTTAAATTTCTTTTCAAATGCATGTTGCTGAAGATTTGCAATTTATCACTGCAATTTACTCTTACCTTCAAGTGGCAAAAGCACCTGTACCAAAATTCTGCACTAGGGAAAAATGCTAAGACTACTGAGAGAAATTAAATTTTTATTCTTAAAGTCATGACTAAGAAGTGGTTAAAGTTGATAGTTACATTCTTTGGCCAACTTTATGAAGTGCAAGATCAAAATAAAACTGTGGTCTTGTCTCTGGCTACGGCAATGAAAAGTATCACATAAAAAGGGACGTTTGTCATGTTTGGACATAGCTTTGCCCTAATTTAAGACCAGAGGTAAGGCATAAATCTCTCCCAGTTTTTAAACTTTAAGAGACTGACCTTATTAAAGCCTTGCATAAATAAAAAGTAAAACCAAATATCTACAACACCTACTAAAATAAAGTCTAAATTGTTTTAGTGGGAAAACATTGGAGGATAGGCAGAATTGACAGAAAAAGCAGAAGACAAATGAAAAAGAATGTTTTTAAAAAAAGGAAATACTGAATTACTATCAGAATCTGGCACAGTAAATACTTGGAAAGAGAAATCCAACACGAATAGTATCCAGTTTCTGGTTCCTCAGAAATCTTGAATTAATGAGATATGGAATTAGCAAAAAGATTAACTGAAATTTAAATTTTCCTTAAGAAATTTGCATTATTAACTTCTATCAGCAAACAATTACATTTTTCATTTGCAAGCAAATTGAAGAAAAACCACAACAGAAACCGAGATTACCAGATACTCCACCAGATGAAGAGCCAGGAGAGAAGATCTACTTATGTGAAAGCAAAAAAAGTATGAGGCAGCTCGTTAGTTTATCAGGAAATGCCAACTCTCAACCATAATCCCAGGCATTTTGAGGCAGGTGCAGCACTGCAAAAGCTGCTTAACTATCTTATTACACAGTGCTAAGTTTCCCCAATTAGTTAATCATTACATCAAAGCTCCTCTACTCCTTGCAAAGAAGAATCTTTTCTCACGTGTTCACTTTTCAACTGTATAGAGATTAAAGGGAGTTGTCATTGAAACTATCTCGACCTTTCTGCACTTCTGCTCCCTCCACACAAGGTGCTGTGTTTACCCACTATCGTTAATTCCATACAACTGCTGCTTTATGACCGAGAAAACTCCCAGTGATCACACATTCAGATAAAGAAAAAATGTCACATCAGATTTCACAAACACCTCCAAATGCAATAGTGGTTTGGTATCCTCACAGTAACACTACATAAAAACTCTAAAAACATCCTGAAAAATCTATGAAAAAGTTGTCTCCCTTTTAGCAAGGGCCATATTCCACCTGAAAGGACTTTTCTAATGCAACTACAGTGTTCTTTCTTTAATACATCTGCAACAGGCCCAGTTAATTCATCTCTCCTTTGCATAAAGCAAAGATTTGCTTGCTTTCTGATATTATCTGCTCCTAAACTATTTATTAATAGATGACAGGTGTCACAATGGAAATAATGCTCAGCACATTTCTGAGCTACAGTTACAACGACCACGCTGAGGATAAGCTTAATGTTAGGGTGATATAATTCAATGCAGCCAATAAAGATGTAGAAGTACAAGCCCAAACTGAAAAGAACTGCCTAAGTACAAATGACTCTCTGTAATTTTAATCATGTCAAACTAGGTATTTTTGTAACAGGTCCGAAACCACAAATACCAAAATACAGTGGAGCGAGAGTTCATTGCACACTTCCTCATACTGGAAATAGAGCAATAAGCTTCTCCACGTTTTCCTGAAGACTTCTCTGCATCAAATAAGGACCAAAAATTTATAAATAAATAAATAAATAAAAATAGCCAAAATTTAATTTATTTTCATTCTGTGTTTTGAACTTCAGCGTTCCATACAGAGAGCAAATGCTATTAACTGGAAACCAGACACCATCAGAGAAGGGTGCGGCTCTATCCAAAGACAGAAAATTCATTCTCCAGCACAGAGGAGAAATTTGACAATTGGGAGTTTAATATTTGTACTCAAGGCACTGCCAAGCCATACTGCCAACAAAGTGAGAGTGAAAATAGTCTGGGAGGAGGCTGCATTTAGTTGCAACTCATTCCTGAGTCAAGACGTTCAAAGCAAGCAGTAATTGAATGCTGGTATCCACAAACAAAGTTTTATTCTGGTGTTCCTTTGGGATCAACAATTTTACAATAAAAAAAGATGAAATAATTTTTTTTTAATCACACATCCACGTACTGAGATGGGTCTGCCAGCAATGTGAGAGATTGTATGATCTGATTTTTGGTAGGCAATTTTAGAGAAAATTGGTCTTTAGCTCTGTCCTGTTGGCTTCAACACAACGGGCAGGAGCTGCAGCTTTCTCAGTGGTTTGGAACAACAGAACAACCCCAGCAGACACAGAGGAATGGGCAGAGTGCAGATAAGGTGTTCAAGGATATGGTAATTACACTTTCAAACACAGTGACTCATGATTCATACTGGTCTTAGTTGAGGGCAAAAATCACATACGTGGTAGCTGGGATTTACAGATTAAAAGGTTTGCTAACATGGCAAAACTTGCCAAGGTAATTATTCCAGTAAAGCTTTCTACACAGACAAAAGTATTTTGATGTCTTTTTTTCTAGATATTTTCCATCATATCCACAAAGTCATCAGGGAGGTTACAGTGATAACACACTGCCCACAAATTTTATTCTTCAGACAAGCTAAAAAACCAAAACCAACCAACCAAAAAAAAAACCCAAACAACAAACCAACCTGAGTGCCTTTTAAAATCTCTTTGCCAATAAAAAGTACTTTGAACATGTAAGTGCCCATGACCAATCTGCCAGTGGGCACGAGGTGCAAGAGCAGGGAATTGTGAGGTACTGCTGGCAATCTCACACCCTCTGAGCTGTAAAGCCTGAGATAGTAGTGTATTATGTCTTCTTTGTACAACCTTGGTATTATTCAGTTGTCATGGAAGTAGCAACCAGTGAACACATTGCTACTGCAAAAAAACACATACCTAATCATTTGCAAGCAAGAATCATTGAATCCCTTCCCTAAGCACGAAAATGTCTTTTTACTATTTAAACCTGAGCTGCAACCACTAGAGGGCAACACAATTATACACACTCCCACCCAGCTTTGGTAGCACAAACTGATTCTATAAAAAAAGTGCTTATCAGAAACTAAGGTGAAAAACGTTCATCTTATGAAGTTGGGGTTTTTAAATATTGAAATTTCCATTATTTATAGCACGTATACTGTGGGTTGTATAAACTGTTCATTCCATCTTTACAGTCTGGAGCCTCAAACACAAGCTACTTTTAAGATACAACATCCATATTAACAATTCTCCTACTTCTCAGATTTTAAAATTAGGTTTCTCAGCTTCAGTGTTCCTGCTACTGAAATTATGCAAGTTACTGAAATTCTACCCAGAATAAGCAAGCATGTGTAAAACTCAGAATGCTGTCAAAGCCTTTTTGCGTTAAATATAGAAACTGAACTTCCTAATCAATGGCAAAAAATATCTAGCCAGAAATTTGCCATATGCTGCAAAAGAACTGGAATTAGCATGCAATTTTTTTCTATGTCTAATCAGCAGTTCAAAAATATTTCTGTTCTGAGAACAGTTAGGCTTTTTCTTTACAGAGGTAGTGCTTTCTCAAAATTTATTCTTGACATTTAACATACTAAGTTCTGCTACAATTAATTATCTAGGCCCTCAGAAGAGCAAAACAGAAAGTCCAAAAGCTAAAGCAAACCAGAAGAATGAGTCATTTACTAAAAGAACAAAAACAACTGGCAGAAGGATATGCACTGGTAATTCAAAGCAAAAGCATTTAAAGATTTATTTCAAAATCTGCAGTCCCAACACAACGCAGAAGAAAGCTCAGCAAACTTGGTTTCTTGAGTCATTAAAAAAGATAATGACATATAATGAGAGTGGCAATGCACTGGTGCTGTGCATCAGATCAGTCCCATCTACACTGGCCCATCTACTCTGTAAAAAACCAAAACCTGCACTATATATCACCAAAACAGATGAACCCTCAAAATAAGTTCACATAAAATTCAAGCTGCACTCCCGGTACAAACACAGCCTTCCCACAAAAAACATGTTTGCTGTTAAGTAATAAGCTCTGACATACCAAGAGGTTTGTCATCCAAGCTTGAATTTAATATGGCGGTAAACAAGACTGTACTTTGATTAAAGAAAAATCAGTGAGACACTTACGCTACCTATAATTAGTCTAGTATTAGTCTGAAGTTTTAATAAACTTTAATTAGGATTAGATGCTATCCATAGCTTGTTTCAAAGGAAAATAGGTTGGGCCACTGGGAATTGGCAGCATTAAGAGCAACATGGTTAAATAAAAATTCAAGAGAAACATGTGTGCGTCCCCACTGCTGCTTTCTTCTAAACTATTTTGGAAAATAGTTTTCTTCTGCAGCCAAGTAGCATACTGATGTCCTAAGTAAATACCAGGAACATCAAACCCTACAGATGATGCAGTTTCACAGAATGTTTGATTGGGTTATTACAGCTTTGCATTATTGAAATCCTTTCATTAAAAAAAACCCACCGACCAAGTTTGTGACACTTTTGCTAGAACAATTTTAAAGAAGTGTTTACCACTTAAAACCAGGAAAAACGCTTCAAATCTGCCCAGCCAGTCTTAAAACCATTAAGATGTTATTTTATAATAAAATCAGAGTACAAAATTCATATATAGCTCCATAACAGCTCTCCTGATTGCTTATACACAGATCCATGTGAAAATCCACTGAAGCTATATAACCCAGCAGACACAGGTAACAAGTAAAGGGTAAGACTCTCTGACATGAAAGCACCTTCTCACACTGCTCCTGTGAGTAGGTAGGAATTAGTCTGCTTACCATGGACTTCAAAAGAACGAAGCAAGTCCTTTTCCTGCTTGATCTTAAAACAGCCTCCTTCCTCTGTTGCCACCTGACAGGAGCTCCCGGGGGCTGAAGAAGCATCTGTATTTTAGCTATTCTTAAATGAAAGATTCTGCAGCAGTTCCTGGAAAGTAATGCACACACCACCTCAGTCTCTACATATCTCTTGGCTTAACTGGATAGCACATTCCTCGACAGCACTCAGTATTTCCCATCTAAGTTTTCAGAGAAGTGTCAGGAGTCAGCTCTCTGCTTTCTTCTCTATGTATTTCAATTATTTTTCATTCTAACAAATCCTTCTTTTGCACCAGCTCTGTGCTGTGGAGCAGGAACATTCCTCAGTGCATCCAACTGCAGGAAAGACACACTGTGCACTGCACACAACTGGCCTACTCTCCCAAACATCTGCTTTCAGAGTTGCAGCACCACAGCACATCTTCAGCCTCCTCCCTGTTTACATGCTCTGGTTTCTTTTGGAAAAGAAAACATAAAACTGGACACGTGGAGGAATTGAGTGTAGACTGGTCTCCCCCCATCATGCAACTGCAACATTGGCAAAGCACATAAGCAACTAGAAGCACATCACAGAATATCCAGTACTACAGTTTCAATCTTCAGCAACAGGTATCTTAAAGGGGCGCTGCATTTCAGGACATAAACACAATTACATCATTTAATTCTTAGTAAGTTTTTATGGGACAAATAAACTGCATTTTTACTGTGTTGTTTTATTCCATGGATTGCTTTTCTGTCTCTTAAAATTAGGTACAAGTCAGATAAAATAAACATGTTCTGTTAACCCTGGTCCCTCACTCACCTTTTCACACTTAATTCAAAGCTGGAAAACTTGAGCAGCTTATCTGCCTATGAACTGCACAAACTGGATGGCCTGACAACTTCCAGACTCAGCAGCTGAATGTCTCTAGACAGCCAACACCATTCACTGAACCAGCGCCAGTGAGCACATTCAAAGCATGACACACTTGATCATCAACCACCACCCAGCAGCGGTCGCCTTCTCCGTTTCTCAACAGTTTTATAACCTCAGCGTTTCTTAATAGGCACATCGGGAACGTTGATGTTTTCTTCACTTCCCTTTGAAAGGTTTAGCTTGAAAATTTAAGTACCAGAAACAGTAAACTAATAAAGTAAAATGTGTAAACCACATCAATGGTTCAATGTAACAAAGCAGAGGAGAAAAATCCCAAGAAACCCACACATATTATTTTGAAAGAAAAATGTTAGGTATTTCAAACCAACTGAACTTAACCCCTTATTCCTAAATATTCTACAATACCGAAATGATTTTTTATAAAAATAATTTACAAACATAAATTATTACAATTTTAGAAATCCCCTCTGAAGTTTATCAGTCATTCATATATACAATAACCAATGTGCAAATTATTAATCCATTTTTCACTTATTACTTTCAGACAATAATCATTTGTGCAAAGCAAAGTCACTCAACAGTAATATTCTACAGTAAGTTACAACAGAAGGATTCTTGCACTGGGCCTTACGGTAGAATTCATTTACTTCTTTGCCAGTTGGAAATTAATAATTATAAAACTTCACTCAGGAACAATTATCACCTTTTAGTCTTTCATTCCTCTCTTTCTAAAGGTTTACCAACTGTGTGTGATTTACCAACATTTTGCTCTGCAACGCAGAAAAAAATGTGCCCATGGTGAGTCAATCAATCAGCTGGAACCTCAATACCACTTAAACAGCAATAGATTACTGCTTGTCTTCTCTCAGGTTTACGTGTAACCATAATTTCAACTGAAAATTCAATGCATGTTAGAAGAACTGAGTCCCTAAACTATTTCACAGAAACAAACAACCAACCCATATTTTTTACTACTCACACTTCACCTGAATTTTTATTTTTCATTCACGTCAGAGACTGTATTACAGAGAAGTTCAAACTGCTAGCTGATAAAAATCGTATACTGTGAGAGAAACTCCGAAAAAAACCAATTACTATTGATTTTTAAAGAAAACTACTACAACTTTCACAAACTGCAGACATGAAGAGTATGCAGCATCATGGCAGTTCAAGGACACAAACATTCACCTGCACTTAGTATTGACTGCAATGCAAACTGTATTACCAGATTTCTTCATGAAGCAACACATTCAGAACTACATTAAGTACGAAATAAACTGGTTTAGCTGTGACAGAACCATGGAAACAAACATAGGTATTCCACGCTGCTATTTAAAAAATAAACCCAAACCTTCAGTGACACAGATTCTAACACCCAATGCTCTCATCAGCACGTCAAGAGATTAAGCTATTTTCTGTAAAATCTTCCGTGGCAGATGACCACCTTCCAACTGTGTGAGTGGTTCAATGAAAAAAACCCATCTGATCAAGAAATTTTCTGTTTTCTATAAATGGAGCACTTTACAACCACCATTTCTGCACTGCTCATAATTATGCCTCTTTTTAACACGTTAAGAATATTTTGATAGAACTTCAGAAATTAAGCTGAGAAAAATACGCATTTTGAAGAATGAAGCATTCAAATAGCAGAGTTAACACAGAAAATTTTCAAGAAGAAGTTTTGTTACCTTAAATGATAATTTTAACCTTTATGAGGATTGTTTTGAACAGCACAGAACTCAGCTCTTCAAGCACCTTTGGCTTAATGGCGCAAGTAAATTTAAAAAGGAGAAGTGGTAATACATATTTCCTGATGGTTTTTCTTTTTTCTAAAAAAAAAAAAAAAAGTGCAACTTGCAATCTGAACGTGTAATCATAACTTTAATTGTTCTTAATTTCACTATTCCCTTTTGCATCACTATATCTACTTGTAACAATCATCTTGTCCCTATCCCATCCTTGTAAAATTTCCAATGCCATCAAACTCCATTGTATCTTCGCTGCTCAATGCTCTTTTCACCTGATTGCTTATCCCCAATACTGACAAGTAGTTTGTGCCTCAGTGCTGATATGAAGCTCAACTCTACAGCTCTCCAACCTGACCATACAGATCTGCTTCCTGCCCCCCTAGCACCCAAGCACCTGCAGACCATCTTTTGATGTGGCTAACAGGCTCAAATAGAGAGAGTGACCTCAGGAATTGATTGCTTGTTTTAGAAGGAATGAGACACAGAACCAGAAAAGTTTCTTCCAGCCTTTCATCTCACCCCTCTTTCCTCTAATCTTCCTCTCTCCAGCCCCTAAAATCACTTATGCTTGGCTGCCCCACCATCACGTAACATTTACCTTCAGCTTGCTTTGAGAGAAGCAGAGAGGAACTAAAGGTGCAGCTAAGATGGGATGCTATGGCAGAGTGTTGGGAATCTGTCTGTCTTACTTTGCAGAAAGGAACAGTAGTAAGAGAAAGGTGGCAGCCAGAATAACAATAACTTTCAGGAAGACAGCCTTACAGGCTCCAATGGGGAAGCAGTGCTCAAAAACAAGACAGGGTAGTTTAGGTAGATCTTTATGAAAGCTTGGAAATCTTTTCGTCTCAATGAGTGGAAAGAAGACAAGACCAACAGTATAGAGCCTACACAAGGGAGCTGAACCCTAAGGTCTATCTGTTTTAAGAGTGGCCCAAGTGCAGAAGTTAGCATGCAAAGGATAGGATGGATGAAGGATCAGTTATGCAGGAGGGCTCATCTGACATTTCAGAACCAGTACAGGAAAATTCTGTGCACCCACAACCTTTTCTGCCACAGATTTGTTCTCATTTCTTCAGTTTTGTCATACAGAATCACAGATTCACAGAATCCTAGGGTTAGAAGGAACCTCATAAGATCATCTAAGTCCAACCCCTCTGCCAGAGCAGGGTCACCTAGAGTCCATCACACAGGAACGCATCCAGGCGGGGTTTGAATGTCTCCAGTGAAGGAGACTCCACAACCTCTCTGGGCAGCCTGTTCCAGTGCTCTGTCACTCTCACAGTAAAGAAGTTCTTCCTGATATTCACATGGAACCTCTTGTGCTCCATACACCTTGCTAAGAATCAGTATTTTGCAGCACAATTTATTTTTTACCTTCTCAGTAGAAAAAATAAAGGGAAATTTAATTCTATTACCATTAGAAAATAAGGTACTTAAGGTTGTACATACACATTACAAATAAAAGGAGGTTACTACATAAAATTCCACAAAGAAGCACAATACAAAGAGAGGCACTCGCTGCTCTGTAGGCTTTAGGTCTCAAGAAGATTAGATAAATGAAACAAGGAACACTACTCTGATGCTATGGTCCATCGAGCTTTTTTTGCTGCCAACACCATTTCACTCTTCTTGTTAACTTAGTAGATTACTGCCCTAATGCTGGCAAGAGTGTCTTGTTCTAAGCAAGTGTTATCACCCACATTTTCAGAAATGTATAGGCTCAGTGACCTTGGATTTTCTAAAAGATATTTTCACTGGACAATGCAGAACAAGCTGACAGGATTTTACTTCATGCTATTTTCTTTAGTTGTTTTGTCAAGGGAACTAGAAAGCACAGAGGAATATAAAAAACAGTATTGAAAAAAGTACCTTTTGAGTTGAAACGAAATCCTGTGAAAGAGTAGAATTGGAAACTAACGAGCATGATTCCTCTCTGATTTGCAGCACTGAGTTTTGCAGAAAGTAAGGAGGACTCCATATTCTACCACAGCTTTCACAATGCAATCTCTCACTGGCATTGTGGGAAGATGCAAGACATACAAGCTTCCTGCTACGGGACAATTTTAACAGTCTTACCCAAGCATAATATTAAGATGTCTGAAAAAAATTATTAATGCTTTATTTTATAAAGAGCAGTCATCCATGTCTATTTTCTAGAACTTCAAGCTGTAATACTTTAGAAAAACAAATTACTCCAGTATTTAAAATAGAATGTTTTCAAAACTTAATACACTATTAGCATTTTTAAAAAAAGTTAATTATTATAATTCAAACATTTAAATGATAATACCTCTACTATGCCCCAAGTGTAGACAGGTATCTCAGTGCTTTGCACTTCAAACAAGCTGCACTTTAAATGACTTTACCACTTCTCATTATATAAAATAAATATACAAGACATTCCTCCCATCATAATTCTTCTTCATGCAAGGTCATACAGTTCTTTCTAAAGGCTCATTTATCAAAGCAGACAAACTTTTCTCCTCCCTCTTTTAAGATGCCAGAAAACAAAGCTCATACTTCAAAGGCTACATAAAAAAGTGAGCCCTTGTACAGCTAACAATCTTTCAGTTGCTCAAAAATACAATGCATCAGGAAAATAAGAAGCTCTTCTCCACCAATCTAAGTCCGCACAGCATATGCATAAACTAAAAAAAAACAAAAAACCAAACCCTTGCTACGTAGTTAAAAAGGCCCTCAGACCTATTTATGAACACAATTAAAGGAATCTATACTCCTGGCCAGCTGTATGAGTAAATGCAGTGCATCTAATACCTATCTTAACACTTCATTTTGTGGAACTGGTGTTCTTTTCTTCCACTAAAATGGGACATTTCATCAAGAACTATAAGCAGCACAAACAGCAAGAAATTCTCATGCAACCAGGAGTTTTGTTAGTAACTGTTCTAGTATTTGAATGAGTGCAATGAAGTTAAAGATGACCATGAAAGGAACAATGGGGAAAAAAACCCCTGAAGGATCAGCAGCAGGTTGGTCCCCTCTACCAACTGTTGTATCCCTACCTTTATGGAACAAAAACCCCAATAAGGGTCAAAAATCATAAGAGCAAAGACTGAATTGGCCCATTTTTCCTATTTGACTCAGTACACTCAGCAAAATCCTTTTTAATGTCCTAGCAATTACACAACCACTGGTAATATTAAAATTGCAAAAAGCTGACCCCTTCCAGTGTTCCAAAATATTTGTTTTGCTTGTGTGTTCTTTCCACCATGTTATTTGTTAGCTCAGACTGCAACCAGAACTTTCCAAAAGTTGCAACTTCTCTTCAGATTGAAAAGACTATTCCTAGAAAACAGATTTGCCTCATCTCCCCCCCAGTCCCGGCTTTTTACTCACGTTTCCATGCTCTCATTCATTAAATTTAACCAGTTTTAAAACAAAAACACAAGTTGGCTGTGTCTGTAAATCCAATACTTAAGTTCTAAGATAAAAAACACTTTCTGACCATATATAGTCACAGATTCTCATTCTAAAACAGATCCCGCCATGTAAGCTCCTTACTCTAATACAACTCCCAATTAAAGCAGTATTTACTGCTTTGTTAGTAACTACTAATAGTACAGCACTCCAGCGGGTTGTGCCATCATATTACTAACTCTAATCAACAGCTTTTGACTCAGATACACAATAGCTGCCTGCATGTGCACCCTTACCTTTCAGCTACAGGCTAAACCAAAGTACTTAATGTTTGACAGGGATGTTCACACAAGGGCAGCTACTCTTGCACCAAGTCATTTGTTAAGCCACTGAACCTTTATGAGCTGTAAGAATTCTGCATGGTCCAGGAACAGAAGTTTCAAATGAAAAAATCTTAGGTTTTTTGGTCAAAAAAATTCAGATGCAAATGCCTCAGTTCTGGAATGTCAGCTGTTCCACATCCTTTTCTTCTTTTTTCTTTTTAATATGCCATCAAGCAGATGATCATGACACAGCTTCTCAGGTTTGATTCTAGCTTAAGAAAAGGCAAAAGAGATTCAGATCACAAGATACTTATTCCATATTTGCAAAGGAACTTGTAGTTTTACCACTAATGGAGAAGTCAAAGTTGCATCGTGCCTTGGCAAACAGCTTTAACTCTGATGTTAGTACTGAATAGCCTCATTACTAACAAAAATAACCTCATTAAACATCACCAGGCAAGAGCTGCCTTTTGGATACCAATAATGGATCTCTCAATTTTAGATCAGTAAAATATTATATAAATTACCAACTCTAAGCACTGCCAACAATTAAACAGCACTTTCACGCAGCACAACTAGGACTTGGTCCGCAACTACAAATGTCCCGTGAAAAAGAATACTTGGGACACCCCAACATGAGTGCAGTAATCAAATAAAATTATTACCTTTTCCAAGTGTCCACAGGTATGAGCAAGCACCTACTATTTCTTAAATCCTCTATTGTTTTAAAACTTTTGCTCTGGATAGAAAAGAATAGTTACCACTCAGCTCTGCTCACCTGTATAAAAACTGCCTAAAGCAGTATTTAAAGCAGAACTACATAACATACTTTCTAGACTTAATTTTAGGCACGACACCAGCAAGCAGACCCAGTCACTGAAGTCATGTCACAAGATTACAGGTATCCTAACATTAGACTCAAAAGTACACCTCATAAAAGGCTTTTAAAGGATACTGCAAAGCAATTATTTTTGTAAAACTTTTGGAAATACAAAACTTCAATGATAAAGGACAATGTGTACATCGAGTTTGGACTGTAAAAGACATCAAAGAGAGCCCAAGTTACAGATCTCAAAAGGAAGACTAGTCATCAAGATCCTTTAATACTAGTTTGTAAAACTTATGTCATCATCTAAAATCCATCCAGCAACATCTATCCTGGGAAGGCTCAACACAAAGCCCTGTAGGAAAGGGAAGAAGAAAACAGAGCAAATTTTCATTTGATCAACCAGAGGAGGACAAAAAAGCCAACCTATCTGCACATCTGCACAAAAAAAAAATGTTCAGCTGCAGGCACATTTATACCAGGCTCTGAAGATGGCAAAATCCCCAAACGGGATGACCTAAAGAGCCCACAGGAATGCAACCTGGATGTCCCAGACTGGCTCAAAGCAAACAGGACAGCTGTGTTGGTGCGGTGTTTTGCCAAACTAACACTTCCCATGCCCATTTCTGGAACATGGGGTCAGAACAAAGCAGCCGGCAGCTGAAACTCAGATCTGCATTAAATTGATCAGGAAGCAATATTATGCAATAGTATGTATGTATGTATAACCTGTACTGACTTCAGGTAGCCTGTGTACACAGATTCCAAAACAAAAAAANAAAAAAAAAACAAAAAAAAAAACCAGTAAAAGTTACCCAAACACAGCATACATACTTTTAACTTTCTAATTAACAGTCAAATGCATAAATATAACTAAAAATCAGGATGACAACATTGATAAAGAGTATTCAAATAGACTGAGAATATCCACATGCCTTTCTATGTTACAGGTAACATATTATTAATATAATAGCAGTCTACCAGTTTTTCCTTTAATTACAGAGGAAGGCGTATCAAGTAATTGGCTATTGTCACAGACAATATTTATATACCTATCAAAAGCCCTGCTAAAACAGCACAACCAGTAGCTTTACCTAATGTCAACTAGTTACACAGATTGTGAAAAACAAACATGCCCTTTCTATGACAATTTGTATTCCTGGCTTTCTCTTACAACTGCTAGAACATGCAGTGTAGGAAAAGTTCTCAAAGAGGAAGATTGAAAAAAAAATAATTAATTTCCCCTTTGAGTTCTTAAAAAGGAAGTAGTGGTTAAGAGCTGTAAGTGAAAGTGTTGTATTATTTCCACCCTTATGGAATTAGGGGTGTACCTAGGAACATTCTCACTTCTTTCATGTAGTCCTTCTTTTTCTACATGTAAATTTTAAGAGAATTTCTATCTGACACATTTTGTTGGAAATTTTATGTTACACTGTAAAAGAAGTACTCCAGGTATTTCATAATGCTAAATTTTATATGTATATATACAAACACATGCTGAAAATTCAAAACATAACTTAAGACAATAGCAACACAAGCTAGCCTACCTAGCAAATATGCCTGACCCTAGCCTCAAAAGCTTTTGTTCATGGGGGTTAATTTTGTACCCAAAATTCTGTCCCAAGTCCACAAGCAACCTAAACTAATTAGACCTGCTGTGGAGCAGAGGATAGAACTGGATGAGCTCCAGAAGTCCAAACCAACCTCTTATCTTCTGACAGTATATCCATGTCATAGAGTTTGGCTGTCCTTGTTCATAGTCTTGTAACTTCCCTTAAAGTAAATACCACCCTAACTATACATGACTTACAGTTCTGGAATCCACAGAAACAAAAAACTTCAAACTTACACTCTGTCCCTTAGTAATAAGTTATTATATTGATTCCACATAGCCTTAAAAATCCTCTGGCATTCAGCAAGTGGAATCTCTGTAGTGATAGTAAGAAAACAAGGAATTGTAACTACCTACCAAGATCAAAGACCTGAAAAAATAGTTTGGCTGCAGAATGGATTATTTCACAACCAGATATATATAAAAAAATAATTTAATAACAAAATTGAAAGTGTGAAGAATTACAAATACATCATCATGCCTCCTGAAAGCTTTCAGATTCTTCAAGCACCTGGAAACACGAAGTTTAAGTGAAGAAAACATCAATGCAGAATAAAATCACAAGTAATAATACTACTGAAACTGACTTGCAATGCCATTGTCGATAAGTCCGTTCGACTGTTATACCTAACAACCAAAAACAGACAATAACAATTAACTGTGCCAGGAATTACCAGAAAGGGTTCACCAGAAGTTTAAAAGACAAACAGGTAGGTAGGCTAAAAGCCCAGCTTCGCAAAACCAAGAGATCCAGCTTTTACCCTGTACAGTTTGGTATTACACTTCAAGAAAAAGCAAATAAAAAATACAAAGTAAAGCAGAATCAAAATCTGCTGGGAGGTGTGGGGGGGTACGTGTTAAACAAGCAAAAAAAACCTCTTACAGAACATTAATAATACTGAATCAAAGACATCAAAGTTCTGCAAAATCTACATTTCAACTTAATCTTGCTCGATGTCCAGGAACAACTCTGAAAAAAGTGTCAGCTAAGAGCAAGAATTGCCGTATCAGGTAAGACTCATGCCATATGCAAATAACAGGTTCTTTTGAAAACATTTGGTATTGACTGCTGCTGTATAAATACCTATTTGGCCCATAGCAGAGCTTTTCTTCTTTAATTTAAAGCATAAGCATTTCCATTTCTTCCTCTAAAAAGGTTATTACTCAATACATGGTTACAAGCACCCATAATTCCTGTATCTTAAGAGTCTTGCATTCATTTTATTTTTATGGAAGAACTATTGCAACCGTAATTCTGAGCATTACACAGCATTAATAACTTGTTCTGTTTTCAACAGAAACAAAAGGTCAGCTGTCTGTTCTCATATAGCTTCTGTATTCATCTCAGATGTTGCATGTTTCCTATACTGAAGTCTTTCTGTCAATAAGTATTTTCAACACATTTGAATTATGAAAACCAAAACGGAACAAGATGTTCCAACTGGGGACAAACTTACTTCAACAGTAGCACAATACTGTGAATATTTTTGTATTTAGTTACATGTTCTCACTATTTTACGCTATTAGAACACTTGTGATTTCATCATTCAGTCTTACATGGTTGCTTACTGTTATTTTATAACCCAAAAAGGTCTAAGAATAGCACATATTTTCCTCCAGTATACACCATAGTTCAACTATCAATTCTGAAATGTTCCTTAGCTTTGCAAAGATATTAAAAATTCCTCATGCCCTAAACTACCCTTGACTAATCCCAGTACTTTTTATATTTATTCTTTACAAGTTTACAAAAGTAAAAAAGGTCAAACCACTGCTACCGTTCTCTTTTTTTTCCCACCCAACTACAATGTTACTACAGGATTTTGGACTTTATATTATAAGCCTGCTAAAGTTCATAATTTATTTATACTTTCTCAAGACTGAAATAAACTCTAAGACATTGCTCAATCACATACATGTGTGTCTGGTACAACATAACACAAAAATTATATCTGATTAAGTGTCTGGCCCAGGCACAATTATTTTCCTATTCAAAAAGGAAACTGTTCTGCATCTCTGGATAGGACAGATATGCCTTCTCGTGGGGCTTTAAGGTGGTACAGTTCAATCCATCTCCCTGCCCGAGGTTCCCACTCCTAAAGCAGACTGAAAAAATACTTGTCTAATACTCGACAAAAACATGGCAATACTGCAAGCCCTTCTCCACCAATTCTGCCACAAGCAGAAATATTTCTGGAAGGAAAGACAAGTTGGGAATGTCAATTCATTGTCACAGCAATTTTTAACTGAACTTGGAGCCCTTTGATAAGCCAAATTCTCAGTAAGTGAGCAACATTAACAGGAAGCAATTATTGACGTGACTCAAAAGAAAATCCAGAGACAATAAACAATCATATAATTCAGTAGCAATAGCCTGTAAAATTCCTAGCTTTAGGGATGGAGACAGCATTCTTCCTTCCCTTTCACTTGCCAGGTTCCACAAGCAATAATGATTTTCACTTTATATTATCTATTAAAAGAAACAACAAAAACCAAAATGCAACAAAATGACCGTTTGTCTACACATTTTGCCCATCAGATTAAAATCAACAGAACCAAAGCAGCACACTGACACAGTTAGACCTTACTAACCCACATGGCCCTTTACAGCATACATAAATTCAGTTGCTTTAATTAAGTAACAAAGCAACCAAAACCGTTCAAATGCAATAAGAAAAACAGGGGCAGAGACAAATTAAAAATACTTCTCTGGTATAATGTAAATCCATCTTCAAATGATCAATGAATTGCTGCAACTAACACTCAAAAAAAAAAAGTCAAAGTAAAAAAAAATAAATTCTATAATGAAAGTGTATTAGAGAAGCAAGGTTTTCCATTTATAAGCATGAGACCAGGAGCAAACCCAAACCATCCCATTAGAGACCTAAGGAAAACACATTTACTGGCCTTCATTACTGCTAAGTAACCTGATTCATTTGAGGTTTGTAAAAATTCATTGCAAATACAAAAGGGATTTTTGTCTGTTTTTAAAACCTAATCAATGTTTTGGTGTTCCTGGCTCAGGATAGATGCATCATGACTGCAATGGATCAGCTCCAAGAATTACGGTATTAGCTCTGCAGCAGTGGCTCTAGATGGTATCTCTGCAGGGAAATCCTTGTCAGCAGTAACTTACCTCTACTATAAATGTCCACCAGCACTCCCACATCGGGTTCTGCAGGAAGTATGGTGGTGAAGCTTGCTGCAACCGAGAACTCCCTACCCCATACTACCTTTATGATCACATAAGCATAAAATTGAATAGTTCATTCAGGGTGAAAGACACATAAAAATATTAACAGGTGTATGCAAGACCTGGCTAACATCACCCTCTTACTGAAAGCATCCAAGCACTGAAATTTCACCTTAGTGCATTATAGCAGATCCCAGGTCAGACTCTCAGAGCACTTGAAATAAACACTCAATGTTTGGAAGATAAAGTGTCTCCCCTACAGGCAGTGCAGACTGTAAGCATACAGCAACATCAAAAGTACTGAAAAATAAAACATTTGTTCAGCTCTCAAAGACAATTGTAACAGAAAGCTGAAAAGATGTAATAGAGGAAAAATAAATACCAGACATAGCACCTACCGAAAGAAATGCTATTGATTAAACATCCCTTACATACGTCAGCACCAAAGAGCCCAGAGTTATTACACTGGAATCTCTATAGGAAACAGCAGAAAAAATTCTCAAATTAAAATCCTGTAACTCCAAATACCATTTTTCATATCCCACTAAATTTTCTAAAATAAATTTTCTAAAATACTTCTGAACAAACCAGATGTCCAGAGAAGATGTCCTGTAACTTCTTGAATCTTGTCAAATTCTTCATCTCCACAAAACATTCTACGTAATGTTAAGTGAACGGCCTATTTCCTTTTTACAATTCTTTCTCTTCTTTCTTTCATAGTCAATATACTTTTATCCCTAGCACAACACAGCAAGAAAAGACAGCATCTAATCTTTCAACTTCTGTTTATCAATGTATTGCTTTAGTGGTCCAAATTTAGATGCAGTACCCTAGACACAAGCTGCAAGGGGTTCTTCCTTTCCAAGGGCAGGACTTCACATTTGTTCTTGTTCAGACTCCTAAGGTCCCTGTCTGCCCATGCAATCAGCAAGGTCCCTCTGGATGGCAGCCGTGCCCTTGAGCATATCAACTCATTCTCCACCACATCAGCACTCCCACCCAGATTTGGTGCCATCTTCAAATAGACCACAGTGTACTTCACCATGCCATTCAGGTCACTGATAAAAAACCTTAAATAGGACAGGTCATAATAGACTCCTGCAGTATTCTACCTGGATGCTGGTAACAAGCAGAACACCATCACTACCACTCAGCTTGATTCTCAAACCAGTTTTATTTTACTCATCTAGTTGTTCATACATGCAGACTGAAGTGACCTTAGACGACCATCGTAGGAAATGGCCTAGACAGCCTGTAATTCCCTTGCTGTACTATTGGTGATTTAGTTTTGGGGTGTTGGGTTTTGGTTTGTCTAGGGGTTTTGGGGGTTGTTTTGCTGGTTTTGGAGGTGGTTTTTTTTTGTTTTTTTGGAGGTGGGGGGGGTTGGTTTGTTTTCTTTAAAAAGGGTGCTCCCTGCAGGAGGTGTTCTGTAACATTTTTGTCCCACATGTTTTAAGCGTAGAAGCCATAAAAAACACCCTTAATAAACTTCATTTGCTATCATGCAGACTATTTGGCTTTCAACTCACCAGCTAGCATTTCTGTAACCAAGATAATATGAATGTGCTCAATTCAATTCATACCCACTTTGAATTAAATGAAAACAGTAGTATGAGCTACCACCCCAGCACAGAAACTTGTGCCCACATGTTTGTTTTCAGTTGTTAAAAATGACCAGTTATTTGGAGTCTTTCTGGTCTAAGAAAACATTTTATTTCTCACACCGTTTCTCAGTGCCTTTGGTAAACTGTGGCAATGGATTCTCTATAAAAGGTACTTATAATAGCCATTCGAAACAATCTAAGGCATTAAATAATTCCAATTTTTGAAAGCCTGAATATCTGTTGGAAACTTCAGTTTTCTACTAAAAGCTTCCACCACATCTGCCAGAAGCATTTCAGCCTGGGAGAAGTCCCATTCAAATTCTAAAGGGTTTTCAACTTGCTTATTTTTAAAAACAAACAAAAAACCCAAAATGTTTAAGACTATTTCAATTAAGCTGTTTTTACAGAGTTTCTGCCCATATGTAGTGCTAGAAGCTGAACAAACATATTTAGATTTTCTGAACTATAGCCCACTTTTTTGCTTTGATTCACACTTTTTGGAACACTCCATGCTCAGCACAACATCCACTTCCTACATATCTAGTGACTCACTTTTTCAGGCACCTCTTAAAAAGATTAACTTCTAATTACTAAGAAAAAAAAATTAACCAAAATCAATTCTAAGCATAAACTTCTAATATTATTGCTCTATGAAAAATCCACATGAAGATATTACACTGTTTCTACAAACACAAGGAAAGAGAGGCATTGCACTAGTTGTCTATAAAAGTAGTTGTCTATAAAAGCTCAGAAAAAGTCTGACTACAGATATCCCCACCACCACTCCCTTCCACCTTTATCTTACACATTTTTAGGCTTACATTTTATGTTTAAAATATTTTTAAAAGCTAATCCAACTCTAAATATCTGCCTTTAATTGCTATTTACTGATGATCCTGAAGACTTACCCTACTTTTATCCTTACTAATGCTGGTGTTACATAGACATTATCTCCTTTGGGCATGTAAGTTTTTCCACACATAATTAAAGTGCCTTTACACAAAGCAAACATCCATGTCTTTCAACTGTAAGTAACATGTCATCTTCAACTTGGCCTATTCATGTGACACACTTCAGCTTAAGCCTACCTCTGCCTCAAGAAAACTGTAGATACTTGTTCCTTACCACTGCTTACTGATGATCCCTCTCCTTGGTTTCTACACTTCTTTACAGATTATGCTGATACAATTGTTTACAGACTATGTAGTAAACAGGATCACTCACATGATTCACTAAAACAAAACAAACAAAACTTCAAACCCTCAGGAAAAAAAAATAAATATAAGAGTATAACCGAAAGGCAGCTCAAGAGGCAGCACAGAGACTGCACTGAGTGACTGGGAATACCAGAAACTGGTATTGCCAAAGTCCACAACTTACGAAACTGCAGCCTCAGATCATTCTTGAACTATTTGGAATTATTTGAAGGTTCCTCTCTTTTACTAAATTAACATTTCAAGGTCTTTTATCTTTCATAAAACCCAAAACTGATAAAAGTTCTGTACAGAAGCTTCTAAGAAATGTTTACAAATATAGCAAAAAGAATTTGTGCAGGTTTAAATGTAGGTCATTGATAGGTTAATGACATATTCCTAAGCAGGACGTACTTATTAGAAGTTCTGTAAACAATGATAATAAATGTTCCTGCATGTGAATGTTCTGGCATAGTAGTTGTTTGTACTTTGAAAACAGCACAGAATTCTTTAAACTAGTTTTTGTGATACAAAATTAAGACCATATTTACCGACATCTTCTACCTGCCTTTTCACAACAGCATTTTATATTTATTATCTCTAATGATGCCTTTTCCCCTCTCCTCCAACTATCTCACAATTTACCATTCAGATACTCAACCAGATGAAAAAACAGAACATAATGCCAAGAAACAAACACAGAATCCAAAATTCTCCATTCTCTTGTATCAATGCTCTAAACCTCTTACAGTACCACAACATCTGACATGCAAAATTTACAGCAATGTGTTCCTATGCATGATCTTAATCCCCCTCTTTAGTTGATCACCATAGCTACTGATCCAGATACCCACCTGGGCTATTTTGATCAAGACCCTCATCAAATCCTCTCATGATAGTGTCAAGAACTCACACATACCATCCACTTATTTGCAACTATGGAGCTGCTAGTTTAGATCAGCTAGATAAAATGAGTAAGCACATTAATTTTTTGACCTGTTTTAGGAAAGACAAAGCAAACTGAGCTTCAAAAACAAACGAACCCAGAGCTGTCTCTTCAGCTCAGTTAGCAGACTTGCTCAACACCCAATGCCGTGTCAAATTAATCATCTTTTAATATGACTAGACTATTTGTAACCATAAAAGAGCACATGGTCTTTATAAACCATGAGAAATGTTGATAAAAAGCTATTTACATAATATTTTTTTATTTAAAAACAGGAGAATAAATTGGATCATTTTACTTTGCTGAGTCAAACAAGAAAGGTTAAAAACTAAGCCTAAACCGAAAGCATTTCATCCATTTAATCTTTCTAAAGTGTCTAAGAATGCGCATCACATACACAGAGCCAAAACAACATGCTTAATGAAACACTAATACAGATAGCAGTTTGCACAATTACGTGCAGGTAACTTGCAAGCCATGCCATAACCTAGCCTTAAGAAATTAAATGCTTGTCTTGTCCCATCATGCCCAGGTATTGCATAACACAGGAGAGTTAACAATGGATGGTTTAAGAACTTTGACTGCCTTATACTGTTCCTCATGCTTTGTCATCTACTGAAAAAACCTGCATTAATTACAGACTATATTAATCTTAAAATCAAGAGCTACATTGACCGCATTTCATAGAAGGGCATGCTGCAAAGCTAAAAAACCAGTTGATTTAAAGCATATGAAATTCTAGAGCATAACAACAATATATTAAAAAAACAAAACAGTTCTGAGCAACTTAAGTCTGTATTTTGTTCATTTCTTGCTGCATACTTAAAATTAACTTGACAGTCATCAAGTAAAATAACTTTACTTGTCACAGTTCAATCCCTAGTGGACAAAACATGCACTACAGGACCCCTAAATTTCACTTAACAAGGTATTTAGCCTTTTGAGAGGAACAGTTAAGATAACACAGGACGTATTTTAAAACCATTTTCACTATCAACGAGAAGATATCTTGCATGCCATTTGTTACACTCCTGCTGCCAGTAACAAACCTCCATCAGACCCAAACAACAAAATACTCTTTATAAAATTTCAAAAGGGCAAGTAGGAAGTGCCAAACCAACCAAACCCAGGGTTTTTTTTTTAAATCCATTTGTGACACCCCTCTCAATGCGATTTATTTACATGCTCATATAAAACTTATTTCTCAGCATTTGAAAAAATTGTATTACACCATTATATTCATACAAGCCTGTGCTTTCAGATTTTCATTACTCACCTCAAAAACACCTGCTTCCAGCAATAACACACATGCAAATTTTTCAGCACTCATCACCATTTTCAACTGTTTTATGTACTTTTAATAATACTTAAAGTTTCTGCTTAGTAATAAATTACCAACTTACCTGAAAAGTAATCACCTTAGCTATAACACAAATCTTACTCCTTCCACACGAAACCGTATTTATTACAGCAAAACTCGAGTGATCTGCACTCTCCAGCAACTTGCTAAAATAAAGGTGCAGTTCATTATTTTTAAATAAAGAACACATCTTACCTTGCCTGTCTTGTGATCAAACCAGACAAGAGCATGGTTCCTGGACAGCACCTTACAGTCAAAAGTCGCATTATTCTGAGCTGGCCGGCAGCGAGCCACCGAGCGGCCGATCTTGACGGGCTCGTCCAGGTAGACATGACGCTCCTGAAACGGATGAGAGTTCGGGCGGCAAGTGAAGATGGCCAAGGCTGAAGGCATCGAGGACAGATTGGGGTTGCCACACCAACCAGAGATGAAGAGAGCCTCTTCTGATGCAGACTGTCCTCCACAATGTTTAACCCAAACCTCCACAGCAACTTTATATTAAAGCAGGACAAACATTATCGCACGAGAGGCCTAACAACTCATTGCTGCAGTGTGTAAACTAATTCTGGCAATAATCCAGTGAAAAAGCCCCATTATGTCTTTTAATAATATCAGCAGTGGCCCAAAAAAAGTCTAAAACGTTCAACTTTCAATCCATCCTCCTCTGGAAGAATAAGAACAAGCATCTGATTCCTTCAAAGAGAAGCAAAGGCTTCTTGAAAGAAGGACAGAACGTCTTAAATCCAAGTAGATGAATCATACAAGTACTTTTGTTTGTAACCTCAACTCCCTTCTTCCCCCCCCCTTTCTGTCAACAACACTGACCAAAACTCTGACCAATGCAACATGGAAGCAAGGAGAAGTTTATGGAAGGGGCATGAGGGAGAAGGATCAGTGTCCTCTCTCAAAGCGCACAGACCAGGAATTGGAAGGTGACCACAAAGCCCTCACTCCACAGCAGGGATCTGGTTGCTTCCCACGGCAATCCACATTTCACCATCTTCATGCATTACACCAAAGCAGAGTGAGTGGTCCTCGATTTGGGATGGGGTGTGAGAGCTACACTGTTTTCCTCCCCTACACCAGATAAAGCTGAACTGGTCTACGGTTCCAGGCAGCCTCTCAGATCAGGAACTCGATAAGGCATGGAGAGGGCTTCCACTC
>VZRW01010204.1:130573-153599 GCA_013398125.1 Aegotheles bennettii | reverse complement strand
GGCCGGCGGGGCGCGGCGGCGGTGAGAGGAACGTGATTGTGCGGGGCGGGGGCAGGGAGAGCCCGTGCGGGGCGTGAGGCCGGGCCGGTCGTTCCCGGGTAACCGTGCCCCTGTCACACCGTGTGCCCGCTGTCACACCGTGTGCCCCCTGTCACACCGTGTGCCGCTGTGAGCGGTTCACGCCCCGTGCCGGGGTCGGGGTCGGAACCATCAGCCGGCACCGGGTGCCACGGGCTTTGCACGGGCGGGATAGCGGTGAGTGCGGGTGACCCTCGCCATGAACCGCTCCCTCCGGGCCGCTGCGGGGCACGAACAAATCGCCGCGATGTTTGAGGCGTTCCCCAGCCCCGTTAAGTGAGCGCCGAGCCCTGATGGTGCCCGAGGACGCTCCGGGGTTTTGACTCCCCGCTGCTCTTCGCCATCTGGGCACCAGGCGGGGAGCTCAGAACCTGCGGCGCTGGGGCCGGGCTGAGAAACAAACTAAAAATAATAACAACTATCATTTGGATCGGTTTCACAACCTGTTGCACCGTGTTCAGCATAGAACTGCAGCTGGTGGGCAAGGGAAAATGCCCTTTCCTTCCTTCTTTGGGTGATGTTGGCACTAAGGCACAGCAGGCTGGCTGAAAAGTCAGCTAAGCTGGCTGGCACAGTGTTTAAAATACACAGCTGAAATGCATGGTTGGCTGCAAGAGAAATGCAAATAAACCAGCATATCGTGCTAATTACTTATATTTGCTTGATGTTATAAGGTGCTGTTAGCAACAAAGACAAGAATTTCTTTATAACCTGTGACTTAGGCAGGTGGCTGAGGGCAGCACAGAGTGGCCTCTGTTCCATCTGCAAACAACTCCACTCACAGTCCCATTAATTTTAGTTGAAAGGACGTATAAAATGAAACTTAAAATGTCTGCAAACTAATGTCTGAGTCTTTTCAGTTGTGTTACTGCAGGAAGAGTAAATAGCTTTTAGTTTCAGTTTGATTCCTTAACAATTAGGTTACCTAACAGGACAAAATATTAAGACATGGGAATGCAAAGCAAGCATTTCTATTGTTGCACACGCACACAAAAGATGGTGGTTTACTTCTTTCTTGGAAACTCCTTAAACAGAAAGAAGCAGCTCCTTGCCCCAATCTGAAATTCTAGAAGAAAGTTCTTATGACTGTGTTGAGGGGAAGAGTTCCCAAGTAGTTACCAAAGTTATATTTCCTCCAATAGCTGCACTTTTTGAGTTAATTTTATTTTACCTACAAATTGGGCTTTTTGTTTCCTGTCCAGCAAGTTAGATTATAACTGCTGGTGGGAAAATAAAATTCATGTAAAGGACTTTTAGTTCATGGAGGCAAACATTTAGAAACTGGGAAGTTACGTTCTCCACTAATTCTGCTTCTTTGTGTCTCCATTGCAGTCTTGTCTGTTCCCCTTTGCTTTTGATAGGCAGCTCCATCTTCACCACATTCTGGTGATGAACAGCAGGCGTAGCAGTAGCTTACAGGAACGGGGTTTGTGCTTTTTTCAGTTTGGATTTCTTTAGTAAGGTTGTTCAGAACATTGGGAAATCTGGTAAAACTTTACCAGGGCTGTGCTTGCTTTCATTCTCACTGCATCACTCTGCCATGGCCATCCACACAGCTCAGAAAGGCTGGGCAGATATCTCAGGATGGAGGTAACAGTTGCAGCTGATTTTACTCCACTTCCTTTGACTTCTGGGAAGATACACCTGCTAGTGAGGAAAGGAGTATGAGTTCTGGTCTGTATGTCAGTCATCTGGCTGGATGCAGATCATTTCAACATCACTCAAATGCTGGAAAAGTTGCGTTGCAGTGTAATGCTTAGCATAAGATAGCATAGGAAAATGTTAAGAGATTAAAAAAAGATGACAGGTTTACTAAATGCAGTATACAGGTGTTACACCCATATGTCTATTTTTAGCTTTAGTTATACTAATAGTATGTTGTGGGCCTGGGCATCATTGGATAGAGGACTGAGGGAGAAAAATGAATCAGGGACTTTATGGCCAGGGGACAGAAAGCCTGCTTAGTCAGAGAGCAGCCAGTAGATGTATTTGTTGTTTTCTATAGCGTATGATGGCATTTTGTTATCAGGAGATATATTTACTTACATTTTGTCAAGCAAGATTAAATTAGATGACTGGATATTAGCAGTATGTCATTATGAGGAGGATGCCAGAGTAAGCTGATGTTCTTGCATTGGACTTCTGTTCCTAGGGAAGTTCCCATCTATTAAAGCACTGAAACCTTCTCTGAAACATAATCTTTGAATTTATTTATGTTGAATTTCTTTTGCTTACAAGCTAACCATCCATTTCAGTAGTTTTGAGGGTTTTTTTGAGGATATTCTTAGCTGAAATTTAAGTATCTCAGGTTTGTCCTCTTTCCTGTATCTGTATGGTCTCCAACGAGCATCCAAAATACCTTGTAAAGATAGGTGACCAAGTTAGCTTAAAAACATATAAAAATAAGAACAGAGACATAATATTAATAGATAAGCCTAATAGATAGTCTGAAAATAGCCCAAGTCTAGGCAGGTATTAGAGGGTTGTATCATAAAAATATTTAATGGAAGCTGACTGCTTATTCGGGGTTTATTTTCAAATAAAATAATACTTTTTTCCTGTAGGTAATATATCCTCCACATTCAAAACTCACAGATAAAGAGGTAAGCCACAGTTGCTGTATAAGTACATAGTTTGGTTTTGGTTTAGTGATTTCAGGAAGTGTAACAGCTCTCTTTTCTTTTCCCCACCCTTTAGAAAACCAATATTTGCTATTTGTCTTTTCCAGATTCCAATTCAGGTAAGTGCTCCCTTCACTCTGTAGTTGTCTGTTGTTGGACTGAGCTATGTTAGAGAAGATAGAATTTGACAGTACAAACTCATGGTTTAGATTAAAAACATCTCTGAATATCTTAATTAACATTACAATACAAAAGAGTTGCAGATAGGGTTAAATATAAAACTAACTGTATTGCACTAAGATTGGAGAAATCGTTATTTTATGTAAATGAAGTATCAGGAATGTGAATGTGTGAGACCTTTCAGGTGACACACATGCAGATGTTTTAGAATACTTTGCAAGTGAAGAATGAAAATCTTAATCTCTCTTTTGAACAAAATAATATTGTCATTGTAGAGAGAAGTGTAGACACAGAATTTGAATGGGTTGGTAAGACAAATGGAAGGGATATGGAATCATCTTCTCATAAAGGAGTTAAATGTATGTTTTCTAAATTCATAATAGTGAAACTGACTTAAATTCAAAATAATTTAGAAAGAACAGTTGTGAAGGGAAAACCTAGGCTATCTTACATCTTCTTTGTTCTTGATGCTTTTGTTGCTGTGTGTGGTCCTGCTTGCTAAATTCTTCTTTAATCTAAACTTCTACTGTTCTGCTGCCAAAGAGAAATCAGAGTCATGTGGCTGATGATTTAGATCACCTGTAAAAAGATACGGCAGAAGTACAGATGCTTCCTCTCACATTTATTTCTTCACAGAAGTCCAAACCTGTAGTAACAGGCTTGTCCCTATAATTGCTTTACTCTGTGTTTTTGGTTACTCTGCAGCATAACAACTCTGATATTGGGTGATGCAGATGTGTGCTTTAATTTCCTGGCAAATTTTTCCCCTTTGTCTTAATATCATTAAAATTAAGATATTTTGTCTCTTCTTTGTATCCTGTATGTAAATAGAGGAAGAGCTTCTTTCTATTGAAAGAGAAGATGAGTTAACTGTATCTTCTTATTACTCTCATCATTAATGGTTATAAAGCTGTCCATCCTTAAATAGATGTATTGAAGGTACAAAATAATGCATGGGAAACAAAGGCTGATTTTAAAAAAAGTTGGGTGGTAGTAAAGTTATTTCAGGCAGAATAGGTGTATGTAAGGAGGGTTTACTGTCAGCAGGAAAAAAACCTCCACCTTTTTGCTTTTTATGAACCTGTAGGTTCTTGCTCATTCTTGGTAGGCGGAAGTTTCAAATGATGTAGAGGGATTACCAAGGTAAAACCTGCATCCGAGAAATTCACTGGGAGCGTATGCAGTCTGTTACAATTTGTGTTTTCCTTGTAGGCTGTAATATAAAAAGCTTTGTGTAATACAGCAGTGAAGGAAGTTACTAGCTTGCAGCTAAATTTGAGGTCAGTCCTTCCTAGGTTTTCATTGCTCAAAAGATTAATTATACTTTTTTTGTTCTTTTACAATTATGAATAGGTATCTGTCTAGGACTTGTAGTGGCTATGAATTTAGGGGGGAAATTGATTTAATCAGTTACCAGATCATGATACTTTTTGTGTTTTTAAGCCAAGATTTCTAGTATGATTATCTTTAAAATAATGCTTTTGCCTTTTCTGCATGGATAGGTGAAGAAAGTGCAGACATTTACCAGTCCTTTCAAATTCCACATACTGGAATAGCTTGTTCCATAAAAAAGCCATATTCTGAATGATATTTCAACATACTAATGATTAAGGATAATTTACTTTTAGGTCTTCTGGTTATAGCTTGTTATAAGAGGTTTTTTTTGTTTGAATGAAGGAAACTAACTTGGAGCAAATATTTAGTGCTTTGTTATTGGTATGTGCTGTGTGCTTTCTTTGTATGATTGGGTCACATATTGCTAAGCTCTTCTTTAGTTACCCTTTTGAATTGGATGGTTATCCCATCATACAATGTTTTGCTACTTTTGGTTTCTCTTGATGCGTTGTGGGTTTCCTGCGGCAACTTCGAGGGGTTCTACAACTCAGACCTGAGTGATCTGAACATTAATAATCCAACACATTCTATTTGGCTTATATGGCTTCTACTTGAACTAAAGGTTTTTTGAAGCTTCTCTTTTAACATCAGACAACATTTGTAGTGGTGAGAACACAGGCATGAGAATGTCGGTCATGCAAGTTCTGATACTTCAGTTCTCATGTTCCACCTGGAGAAAGCTTCTTTGATATCTGATACAAACTTAGCCCAAATGTATTTTCAGACTGCAAATGGTCAATATTCGTAGTTACATTTTTCTTTCAGGAATTAATTTTGGTAGAAATGAAAGGAAACTTCACTCCTTGGGAGCACTACTGGGAAGTAATCCTTGTTGTCACTCAGTTTTCTGCAGTTAGTTTTGCAGCTTTCAAAAATATGGAGTCCTAGGCCTGAACATAGAACTGTGAGAGATGAGCATAATACACTTTTCCAGTGTGACTTACGTATAAACTGTTTGGTGTCGAAAAAAGCTTAAATACAGTCATTCAATGAAGAAGCGATGTGGTTAAGGCAATCAGAACTACACAGGCAGACCAGTAAAATGTGTAATAGCAATAGGAGGGCAGCCACTAGTAGAGCTATTTAAGGACATGATAGTCTAACAAACTCCCTGTGAGGCAGGGTGACTTTTTTTTTCCTTACTGAAGTTAGGCTGTTTGTTGTTGTCAAAGATACCAGATTGTTCACTTATAAAATAAAAATATATAAATGGTCACAGTAGCAGGGCACAATAGCAGTGCAAGATAAATGAACCAAAACTGGTTTACCTCTTTGGCTGTAGACAAGTCCTCATGTTAAACAAGGCTGAAATTCAGAACAGTATTTGTTGTTTATCTCTTCCCCCTATGTAGGTTGTCTTGGGGACACACAGTTTTGTTTTAGATTTCGACGGTCTCCTGGAAGGAAAGTCTCATTGTGTTGTTTTCTGGACCAATTGGATAGAGATCTACCAGTTTACTTAAAGGTTGGAAATAAGAAAAAATGAAGTTAATTTCTTTTGGGTAATGTTAACTTATGGGTCTTCATACTTAAATTTAATGCTTGAAAAACAACATCTCTGAACTGGATGTCCTGAAAGACAAAGCTCAGTAAATGTTTTTTGTGGCATGTCATTATAATGATTAGCCAATAATTAGTTCGGTTAACTATTCTTTAAGTTTTCTTACTATGGGTTTTGGACTGCAAGGAATTAAATTGATGAGCAGACCTATTTTGTTACTCACTAGAAAGCTGTAGATGAAATTGTAAAAACCATTACCTTATGGGAAATTTGAAGTGCTTTGTAACTTTTTATGTATAAAAAAAAAAAGTTGAGATGTCTCTGTTTCCACTTTTAATTTTTTGAAGATGGAGCAGTTACCTAAAAGAGGTTGTTCTCAGCATGGAATATTGAGGAGGCGTTTAACTGTGCTAGTGGGAATCTGATTCTCAAACAAATTTAGATCTGTTTATGTGGCAAATACTTCAATTCCTGTTTGTAGGAAGGTTGAAGCTGATGTTTTATCTTTCAGATATAACAGCATGCTTTCCTAATCCTTCCAAGAATCTTTTATAAAACTAACACATTGAAAGACTAGTTTTTATCTTTTCAAGTCAAGGCTTTAAGGTTTGTAACTGCTAAAATCTTCACAAATTATGAGTGTTGATTCATTTCTCAGGAAATTAATTCTGGTTTTGCTTTCATCGTGTATCAGGAGAATGTAGATATAAAAATAGTAAAGCCAGAAAGCTTGTTCTTTGAAGTACATATTTGAAAAAAAAAAAAAGCCAAGAAACTGAGTAATCCTTCTAGTTTATGGTATCTAATCACCTTTGGAGCTTGCAGGGAAAATAAGCTTTTAAAATGCATAGTGAATGCTTAAGAAAGAAGGCCAGTGTCAGGTTGTTGCATTGATTTCTTCCCTTTCTTTTGCAGAAAGATCCAGCATACTACTTCGGTTATGTATATTTCAGACAAGTTCGAGACAAATCATTAAAAAGAGGCTACTTCCAGAAGGTAATTTCAATTCTTTTAAGAAAATACTGATTCAGAAATTAATTCTTTTTCAGTGACCTCAGAGGAGCAGGAAGAGTATCTTGCTCTCTTAACTAAATTCATTGCTGATTTATAGTAAATTGGACTAATTTTACATCAGTTATGCCATGTCCCAGCTGCATGGTGAGAACAAAAAAATATTTTTGTGTAAAAACAGAAATTTGGAAACTTTTAGGAGTTTATTGACAGTTGCTTGTAGTCAAATGTGTGGTTAGCTTGGTTGTGTGAGAAAAATCACACTACGTTCTCTGAGGATAACCAGTAAAACTGCAATAGAACTGAGGGAAAGGAATAACTTATAATTATATTTCTGTTTTGTTACTCTTTATTCCAGTCACTGGTCCTCATCAGCAAACTACCTTATGTCCATCTCTTTCGCACCATGCTTAAGCAAATAGCACCAGAATATTTTGAAAAAAGCGAAGCTTTCCTGGAAGCAGGTAGTGGTCCTGTTATGTTGTTCTGGAAGAGCTCCTATAATATCATATAGTACTTTTGGAGAAATAACAAGCAATACCGTCATGTTCTAGTTTGCATTTCTGTCTTCTTGCAGGGTAAAGGGTTGAAACTTTAGCAAGCTGACTTGATATCTAAGTCCTTGAACAGAGCTAATTTATGGTTAGACTCGATCTTAAAGATCTTTTCTGACCTAAGTGATTCTGTGATTCTAATTTCAGGTTCTCCGTGGGTGAGTTGAAGCACCCCCCTAAAAAACATAGAATCACAGAATTGTTTTGGTTGGAAAAGACCATTAAGGTCATCAAGTCCAACTGTTAACCTGGCACTGCCAAGTCCACCACTAAACCATGTCCCTAAGCACCACATCTACACATCTCTTAAACACCTCGAGGGATGGTGGTGCCTCAACCACTTCCCTGGGCAGCCTGTTCCATTTAGGATTTTGTGGTTTGTTTCAGGACCAGCTGTTCAGCACAAGTAGCTGATGGCAATTTTTAATTTGCACTCTTAGCAGATTGAGTCCTTTTGGGCATTCTCACAACTTCTGTTATGCAACTGTACAAATGTCATGTGGAGCATGGGTTTTTGTGTGTGCGTGTGGTTTTGTGTTTTGTTTTTCTTCTTTTTGATCAAAGAAAAAGCAACAGAGCAGCACTGATAAGGGGTGCTTCAGCCTTACTGTAGAACTTTAAGAACCAGAGAGGGCCAAATGGGAAAGTTATTTGCTCTTCCCCTGGAAGTGCTGTGTTCTTTTGTACTGTGCTTGCCCTATACAGTATCTGTGTCTTTGTGCTTTCACTGAGCAGCAATTTGTGGAAACTATTTTTGATGAAGGAATTGTATTTTTAATCACTTGTAGATAAACAGATTTTTTTGGCAGGTTGTATTATGAACAAAGTAAGGAAGATTTGCAGGAACCACTAGTATTAGTAATTATATTCGTAATTGTTTACAACAAAATGCTGAAAAACTTTATAGCCAAGCTAGAAGCTATCTTTTCCTCAACTACTCGTGGTTATCTGTTCTACAGTAGCTCGTGTACATAAATGTGTGTGTTCTTTCCAAAGCTTCTTAGTATGTAATTTCATGGCTTCTCATATACCATTTCTTTGACTAATTGTGAGTCTAGTTGCTACAAAAAATGGAAGACAAGAGGATACTATTTTCTTGAAATGAAAAACTTTATACTTACAACAAAATAAGAATGTCAAAAAGGCTGCAAAACTTCTGTATAGTGTGATCAAGAGATAAGTAGAACTGGTGTGAGCTATCAGCACTAATTTGAAATTGCTGTTTGTGCAAAGGTGTCTACGATATCATGAGTTGTAGAATATATAAACTAGTTCTGAATTGTACTCTTTATTTTTTTTTCTTTTAAGTTTGTAGTGATGTTGATCGTTGGCCAGCACCAATTCCAGGGAAGATACTGCATTTGCCCATTATGGGTATTATAATGAAGGTAAATAATCCCGTACTTACTTTTCTCTGAGGGTGTTCCCTGCATTTACTGTGTAGGTGCTCACTGTGTTCTGCCTTGTTTTCAGTGTCTTATACTTCAGAACAGGAATATACATATACTCCACTTGGAGTGAAAGTCTGGGAGATCTTGGTTAGGTTTCTTGACTGGGGGAGGAGGGGAGGGTCTTCTGTGGTCCATAGGTTAATATGTAATTTTTGTAGATAGGAAAAAAGAGATGTTTCAGTACAACTACTAATCACAGGGTCTATATTATACTTCTGGAGTATGCATTCTAGGAGACTTTCATGCTAATTACATTTGTCAAATCAAACATTAAGTAGCACTTCAAAATACTGAGAGTTAAGTTCCAGTCAAGCAAATTAAATATATTGATGAAAATAATTCTCTTTCCTGAAGTTTGACGAGTAAAAATCTTCTTTGGCCCACACACCAGAAATTAATTTCTTGGCCTGTTGATAATTTTCAATGAAAGTGAAATACATCTAAAGAAAGCTATCAGAGAAGTTATTTATATCTAGTGCATGGGGAAGAACTGTAGAAGTTAAATGATGGCTGAGAACTGGGCCTCTGGGAGCCATAGCATCTTTGTATGAAGTGCAATTAAATGGATTTGATGGATCCAGAGGTTACAGTTGGACATACTTTCTTGCAGATGCTCTCAAGTTTATGGCTAGGTTAATGTGCATCACCAGGGAGAGGAAGGAGAAGTTTCTGAAGCTGTTCTGAAAGCACAAATTTAATAAAGCAGTGTTCTGGATGCTGGATGATAATGATGAGTGTCAGATACGTCTTGTTTGGGTATTGCCTGTATTTTTCTCATCATTAATTCTTATCCATAAGAGTTGAGATTGCATTCCTAAACTGAGTGAAGCCATAATTACTATCTTCAGTGGTATTGTCCCTGTTTTTTTTACACTGTTTGGGCAGTCAGTTTTAATTGTTGTGTATAAATTACATCCATTTGTGCCCAGCTTCCAGTATGATTAAATTTGTAGTATTCAAGTTACAGATGCAGAATGTGTTGTCAGAAGAAGATAGTTGTGTTGTTCAGTATATAGAATGGTTTGGGTTGGAAGGGACTTTAAAGATCATCCAGCTCCAACCCTCCTGCTATGGGCAGGGACACCTCCCACCAGACCAGGTTGCTCCAAGCCCCATCCAACCTGGCCTTGAACACTGCTAGGGAGGGGCAGCCACAGCTTCTCTGGGCAACCTGGGCCAGTGTCTCATCACCCTCACAGGAAAGAATTTCTTCCTAATATCTAATCTAAATCTACGTTCTTTCTGTTTGAAACCAATTTTTATTGAAATTATTGTAGTAATAGTGACTAATGTTATCAATAGTCTTCTTTTAACTGAAGTATCATTTTCATATCTTATATTCAGGTTGCCATGTAGTACTAAATCATAGTGTGTATTGATTCCTGTAGCAATGAGCTGTAGTCTTCAGCCGTGTATTCATTGTTATGTGGATGTTCTGTAGTGTAAGTTAAGCATCATACTGTAGTGTATTCTTTCTAAATGTTACATCTTGTCTGTAAAGTCAGCATTTTAAGTGTTTGTTGCATTTGATACAAGGAAAAAAAGTCTGTCTGCCTTTTTCTTTCAAAGTTGCGGATTCCAACGTACCGTGATAAGCCTGGAACAACACCAATAGTACAGGACATGCAGCAGGTAGAGATCATGTGCTTCTATTGTATATAACCCTGAGACAAAGCTGAATACCTGCCTTCATTCTTTTAGTTTAAACTTGTTCATAAAAGATTGGTAGCAAATTCTCATATACTCTGGTAATAATGAAACCCACAGTCTTTGAAACTTTGGGTGGAGGAATATGGAGTTGGATTCTTCATTGAAAAGGTGTTCTAACCCAGTTACCCCAAGGACTTTGGGAGAGGATTGTCCAGTTCCCAGAGAGGATAGCTGGCTGACAAAATTACTGAAATTAACATCCTTTAATGGGTGAAATGAATGAACTAAGGTTTTTTGAGGATGAAAACAGAATTAAAAGTCTTTAGCCATGGAAGATGGATTTAAAACAAATCTGTGTGTGCCTTCATGTGCTGCGTGGCTGTTGTTCAGAATGACTTCAGTGTTTCTGGACTGAAAGTTGCATGGCTATAATGGTGTGTGTGTATGTGGGAAAATCTGGCTTTTAGCACACAAAAGTAGTTACTTGTGGATATAATGAAGTACATACTGCAGTAGTGCAGTAGGGATAAACGGGGCATATACCACCTACTGTCTGTATCATTTAAGGGAAATTACTTCATTAATACCTACGTATTCTGATGACTAAAAAACAAGCATTTTGATATTTTTTAGGCAGATGCTCAGATCTCTCTGGCTTTACCGACTGTTCATGAAGTAGATCTTTTCAGGTAGGAGTTTGGACTCATTTATTCCTAGCTGTGAATTCCAACAAGTCAAAGATTTATGGTGGTTCCGTAACACATAGCTTGCCAGCTGACATTTGTCAGTATTGTTTTTAATACTCTTTTTCTGTAAAGCTGACTGAAAAACAATTCAGACAACATGCAGGCTGAAACTGCAGTAAATAAGCAAGCTTATTAAATGTTTCATTTTACAACAGTATTTTGTATTTTTTCAAATTGCTATTAAATACTACTGCAAACTTACTTTTTATCCAGTTCTTAATCAAATAGATATTTCTTCTGGTTATGTTAAGTGTATTAAAATACCTCAATCTGTTTTTAGGTGTTTCTGTCCAGTGTTCTTTCACATTCAGATGCTTTGGGAACTAGTATTGCTAGGAGAACCACTTGTCGTGATGGCACCATCACCATCAGAATCTTCAGAAACTGTGCTGGCACTTGTTAGGTAAATGTAGCAGAGCTTCCTAACTAATGACCAAGTGAGTTATTGTAGATTGCAGCTGAGTGCAACTTAATTTGATCTGAATGTAAAAAAAGCATAACAGATTTTAGATGTGCTTGTTTCTTTCATGAAATTTTGCACTCCACATGTACAATTAGCTTATCCTCTCTCTACCTTGCAGTTGTATTTCACCATTAAAGTACTGCAGTGATTTCAGGCCGTACTTTACCATACATGACAGTGAATTCAAAGAATATACAACTCGCACACAAGCCCCGTAAGTAAATTAAGTTTTGTTGTGAAGCTGTTGCTCAAAACCACTCATAACCATAAATCTGTTTTAAGATACTGCTTAACTATTCCGAGTTTCTGTCATTAGAGAATACATCTGGACTCCTTATTTATACGATTCATCTGACAGAGTGTAGTAGTTACCTGTTTTCGGTTTTCACTCCAGTTATGTAGAATAAAGAAGTTATAAAACAATGTTATAACTGAACTACATTCTTAGGATACTTGTGTGCAGAATAAGTAAAACTGCAAATCCAAAAGCAGGAGAAAGTTTTGCTTTTCAGTAATGGTTTGTCTGTGCAGTACCAGCTCCACAGTAGCTCCTTGGTATATTGTTCTGTAATTGTTTTTAGAAGTTCAGCAATTGCTTAGAATTCAACTTCATGCTGCTGTTTTGTAATGTTAATCCAGTCGGTGTCGTAGTTGAGGCAATAATTTAAAAAGTAAATACCTCTTTACTAAATCTCTTAGAAAAATGTTGTAAATAATTCAGAAATGAAGATTCATTTTTTCAGAGTGTCTTCACAACCAATTCTGTTTGAAACTGCTTTAAGAACACGCTCCCCCGCTCTTTTTTTTTTTCAAATGCTACTCTTATTTTGAGAGCATACACCACCAGTATTTATTATATGTTATTTATATGCAACTTGATTTGGGAATGGAGTGTAGGTTCGCTGATCTTTTTATAAACAAATTTTTTCTACTGTATGAACAAGCAGTGGTGGTTGTGTTGAGTTTTTTGTTTGTTTCATTGTTTTGTTTTTTTTTTTACTGTATTTTTCCTCTGAACAGAAGTATTGAAAGAGATACAGCAGTGGAAAAACATACAAACACAGGCATTATGTTTCAGATTGCATTCCTTGGGCATGGTTATGCAGTATGTAATTTAGTTTCTGAAAATAACTTGATGAAAAATTTGGTTAAACTTTAGTAACCTGTGTTAAAAAATTGCATCTGCTCCCCTGTAGCAAAATAGAAAGGTCATTCAGTACGTACATTAGTATTTGAAACAGAGCTAGAATTGCTCTGGCTTTCTTGCAGAGAACAAAATTTGGAAAGATTGGAAATAGGCTTTTGAAGCAGTGGCTCTAAGAACGGGAAGAATGCAGATGATGCAAATTCTGTGTATTTTACCTTTAGCAAGAGGGGGAGCAAGGAGCATTTTTCATCGTAGGGTTATTAATCAGATAATACCCTCTTCTCATCATTGCAAATGGGCGGAATTCAGCCAAGAGTCTAAACAAAAGATATCACTTTTATTCTCTGCTACTGTTTGGACTCTAAGACACATCTGTCTTGCTGTTTTCTAAAACTTAGAAACATTGATAAACATACTGTGCTCTTACATGGAATGTAACTTGTAAATACAAAAGAAAAATTTTGGGTTAAGATTTGAAGTTAACCTTTTGTATTGATTAAGACAGAAGATCTTACTGTCATATTTTAAACATTGTCATTATTTTTCTAGACCATCTGTTATTCTAGGGGTGACAAATCCTTTTTTTGCTAAAACACTTCAGCACTGGCCTCACATTATCCGAATTGGAGATATTAAACTTCCAGGTAAAGTACAAATATCTTCTACAGTCCTGCGCAACAGGCTCTTACTGTGTATTATGTATTCACAAACATATGTAACTTAGTTCAGTTTATTTAGTTTAATACTAAACAAATCCTCATGAATGTAAATCTGTCAAGTGAAATCAGGCTCATGGGTGCTATGTCTTGTGTTGCCAAATATAGTATATTAAATGCAAAAGGTGGTAATACTCATTAGTAATGTTTTATTACTTGAAATTCCTGAATGTAGCTGTTTGCTGTGACAGGTTCACTATGCTGTTCCGAAGGCAGGAATGCATAAGTATCCCATTAGGATAATACACCATGAAATTAATTTTTGTAGAATAAGTTACATTCATTATCTGAATATGCCAAATTAATTAAGAATTATGTACTGTGTTCAATATAATTAGACAAGGTTTTACTTTACTTTGAAATATGCCTGTCCATGCTTCAGAATACCTGTGGGGGTTTGGAGTTGTTTGGAAAATAGAATCTTAATGCAACTATTAAACCTCTGCAAAGCCATATACACAGGTTGCCTTCAAATTTGATAAACAGTTTCAAGTATGAAATTCTAAAGTGTTGGTGCAGCTATGTGAAATGCTTAGTCAGGAAGTTGTAGAGCTGTATCTGTCTGACCTGCCTGTAAAAATTGAAGTTTTATTACTTTAGGGAAAGAGAGAGGGCTTGTGATTTATCCTGTTACTTTTCCTGAAGTCAAGCATCCAACTAGATCTAAGAGGAAGGTTCTGCTGAGGCTGCAAGACTGTTAAGAGGGTTTAGGGTCTTCTGTTCGGAGAAGGATGTATTTGAAAATGAAAACAAAAGAACTTGGTTCATCCTATGGAAAAGGAGACTTTAATTAATTTCCTTACAACACATAACCCATGGCTATTGTTTTAATTATTATATACAATTTTTATTTTGGCCAAGTTACTGAAGATTTGTTCCAGAAAGCATTTACCCTAAGGGAAACAAAGGAAAATGAAAGAAAACTTGAAATTAATGAAATAGTCTATATAGTCAGTATTTTTCTTTAGCTGCTTTTATTCAGAAGGTCATCCTTTGGTTTATTTTTTCATTTGGTTTTGGTTTTTTTTCAAGAGGGAACCCTTACATAAAGTGAAAAGCCTGTATCCTGTTATTTGTGTGTTTACTGGAAGTTTCTGGGTATATACTTGGATGCTTGTTGGTATTTCTAATGCTGCTTACAGTATTAGTCTTCTGAATGAAAGTATCTGTTTCTAAAAATTAGTGCAACTTACAGCACGTTAACTGTAGTATCTAGTAATAGGAATGGAGATTTCAAGTATGGTGGCTTTAAATGTTTTGACAGGTGAAGTTCCAAAGCAGGTGAAAGTGAAAAAACTGAAGAACCTAAAAACTTTGGACTCCAAACCTGGTAATAAGTTGCTTCAGAGTTAAATTACCAGTATTTTAACTTTAAAAAGCACACCCCATTTTTCCTTTGACTGTGTGCTGCTTTTTTTCTTTAGGTGTTTATACCTCTTACAAGCCATACTTGAACAAAGATGAAGAAATTGTTAAACAGTTACAAAAGGTAATACTACAAGTCCCTTCTTAATGGAAATTGTTTTGTGTACTGTTATGCGGTGTTTTCATTTAAGGCTGAGCTCTATGTAACTGAAATGAGTCTGGATTCTGATTGCTGTAGTTCATAACTGAATAGATAGGTATATTATGCCCTCATTGTAGAAGAAGGACTGCTGCCTTGTTAGCAGTTTCTGTAACAGCATGAATGGTAGAACTCAAGAAGTTAGTTTAATAATTTAGAGAATTGAAGTGATTGATCAGTTCACCTGTTTTGAGTTTTCCACCCTCTGCCATTCCCCTCTAGTCTCTTTGGACTAGAAGTCTCACAAATGAGCTGTGTAAGAATTAGAGCTTCCACACTTTAATTCATTTGCACAACTTTGTTTGTAGAAATTTTTCTTTCCTTGAATCTCTTTACATTAAAATAAAAAAATCAGCAACTGAAGAGATTAAAATCTGTGCAAAATGATGATACTATTGCTTTCCTTTCATGGTTCAGGGTAGGGGGTACTATGTGTAAACTTACGACAAATGAATGCTGAAACACTGGAATAAATATTCTTTAAAAAAAACCCCTATAACTACTTCCATTTTTTAGGATAACAGACTTACTGTGATATTGTATTTCTTTTTGTTAAGGGTGTACAACAGAAACGTCCTACAGAAGCACAGAGTGTGATTCTTCGGCGGTATTTTTTGGAACTGACTGAAAGTTTCATTATTCCATTAGTGAGTTGTTAGATAACAAGTTTTTTACATATGTAGTAGTTTTTTGGGTGTTAGCTTCACCAAGTAAGTCCAGTAACTAGCAGTGTACCCCTGCGGTCCACACTGGGTCCAATGCTGTTCAACATCTTCATTAGTGATCAGGACGATGGGCAGTGTGTAGCCTCAGCAAGTTTGCTGATGGTACAAAACTGGGGGGAGTGGCTGATACACAAGAGGGTGATGATACTGTCTGGAGGGACAGCAACAGGCTGGAGAAATGGGCTGACAGAAACCTCCCCACGTGCAGGACTTTGCACTTCTCTTTACTGAACTGCATGAGTTCTGACCTGAACTTTTAATCATTTTAGAGCGTGCATGATCAGGTCCAGTTTGTGTCTTCAAGAACTGGCACATCTCTTGACATTTGTTTGTCCTTGGCTGTTAATGGTTAGAGGAGTTTGTCCTTAAAATTTGTCTTTCTTTTTGTGAATCTAAAATCTTTCCTTGGCATTCCTGTCATCTTGCTCAAACTTTCACTTCAAGCGAGAAACTGAATATGTTGTCTGTCATAAATCTTAAATTTAGAGGGTGAGATCACCCTTCACATGCTCTGCCACAATAAAAGTATACAGTGGGGGTGGTGTCTTGTTTTTTCAAAAGACAAAACTAGACTTTTCACAATGTTAGTGAAGCTGGTTATGTTCACAGAACAAAATGTATGGCCATTTGCGTATAAACACTTTTAAAAATGTGTAGCAGGTTTTGTTGAGGTGCTTGTGTGAGCTGGTAAGGCAGAGCTGTCTCCTCTCGCGAGACTTTAAGCGTCAGCAGTGGCCTTGCTGATAAGTGTCTCCACTATTCATCTGTTAGTCAACTGGGGCTCTAGCCATGCCTTTGCCACGCATTGGTGCTGCAGAGATGCCCACAACTGATAGTGTTTTTTAGATTAGCTCTTTATTTAATGTTTGTATGAGGGACTCTGAAAATCACTTCCAAATACCTGATACAAAGTGGGGTTGCTGTTTGGAATTGCCTGTGATATGAGGATGCCTGTGGACTGTGACCAAAGGAAAGAGAGATTATTTACTAGTGGCTGGAGTTCAGCACATACGTGTTCCGTGTGTACGTTTGCTTCCTGCTTGCTGACATAAAGTTCTGTAGTTCAGAAATACAAATGATGTTAGATAAGATCACTCTTATGCTCTTGTGGTAAATACGCATGACCTCACCCTGTACCAGCACTTAGAAGAGAATATGCTGTGGTCACAAGTGATAAGTAAACATACACGTGGACTGTGTATCTTTAATGCTGGTTATGCAAACAACCTTTCTTTTTTCCTTTCCCTAGGAACGCTATGTGGCAAGCCTAATGCCTTTGCAAAAATGCATATCACCATGGAAGGTAAAGAGATATAATTGGAATTAGCTGGAAATTGGTGATTAGAGAAAACAGTTGTGGTATGCTAATGATTTTTTTTCTTTCCATAGAGTCCACCACAGCTGAGGCAGTTTAGTCAAGATGACTTCCTGAAGACACTAGAAAAAGCAGGACCACAGCTCACATCAGGTTTAAAAGGAGACTGGATAGGACTTTACAGGTAATTTTTGTCATCAGCATAAAAATTCCATTAATCAAGACAGACTGGTAATGCAAATGCTCTTTTCCTGAGCACACTTAGTATTGATTTGAGTAAGGCTTACTTTTAGAATATATGCTTTAATAAGAATTGATAGTGTTTAGTATACTTTACTCACTTAACTCTTCTTCTCTGTAACCTGTTAATGGTTTTCATAAGATGTTACAAACCCTACAGGTGTCTGTATACCAGTATTATTTGTGATTTTATTTCTGGTTTTAACTTGATTCATCCTTCCAATCTAACACAAAGATAAAAATGAGGATATTTCAAACCGATCCTTGCTTTTTCTTGAAAAATTCCTGATCTTTTTCTTTACATTGTTTTCTTAGTCCTTGTCTTGATTAATAAAAGCACCTGTAATACTCCAGAATATTGCATTTTTTGAAAGTAAACAGAGAAAGTTTCCTGATATCTTCTTCAAACTCAAAAGTAATCACTATACAGTTGATGACTTAGAAAACAGTGTTATCCAAATTGTAATTAAAATATAAAATGTATGTTGCTTCCATGTTTTACCAGGCATTTTTTGAAATCTCCCAACTTCGATGGTTGGTTTAGGAGCCGGCAGAAAGAAATGACACAGAAGTTGGAGGCCCTTCATTTAGAAGCACTCTGTAATGAGGTTAGAAAAATGTGTGCTTGTGATGGTATTTATCATCTTGTAATAAAAACATTTTCTCCCTCCCGTCAGTTTTACTTCAGCTGTTTTCACTGGTTGAAAATAAAAACGTTGACAATTTTGTCAAGTCTGATCTATCAAAATATGAATTTGTTGACCAAGTACAAGCTACAGCTAACATAGCAAAAGAGAGCAATATGAGAGCAAACATGCAAATAAAGCAGATTTTGCAGTTCACAGTAGAGATAGTAAATGAGTAAAATGAGTTTAGTAAATGGCGTGAGAATAAGGAAAAGGAGAAGACCCATTCTGAACAGTAGGTGTAAATTAATACTACTTTTGAAAATTAGGTGTATTGCCATAAATATGTCAATATTTATTGTTTCATTCTTTTAGAACTTGGTTTTCTGGAGTCAGAAGCATACTGAAGTAGAAACGGTGGATCTTGTCTTAAAGCTAAAGAATAAACTGGTAAGTAACTGAATTGAACATGGCTCAAATTTGCCTGACTTAACTAGATAAAAGTATCATATAGTTGTGTTCACGGGTACCTAAATAAAAATACTTTTCAAGATCTGGGTAGCTCAAGGAATCGGTCGTTCAGGTTTTTAAAACAGTTCATTTGAGCCATGACTGAAGAGTTAGCTGGCTTCCCAGCATCATCCAGCTGTGCTGGAAGCATTGCACTGATCTTGGGTTTTTTTAAAACTAGTTGGAACTTTGTGACTGACCTAAGTGGGAGCAAGGCTGAATCTTCAGAGGAGCAGAAAACCCAAATTGCTTGTGATAACTGAAAGACCAAATCAGTGTTAGCTCATGCAGTTGTGTGGTTGTCGAGGAAACTGCTGTTGTCCAAATTCCTGCTCGGTTGGCAGAGGAAGAACTCATTTTCCATACTTGCTAATATGTCACTTTGGTATTTCTCAAGATAAACTTGCATTTTTAGTAGAAATCATGTTTTATTTTACCTTTGCAGTTGCAGGCTGACAGAGAACAGCTTCCTGTGAAAATTGGCACACTGAAAAGGCTGCAGACACACATCAATGATATTATACTGGCACTTCCAGATGATTTACAGGACATCTTGCTCAAAACTGGCACAACATGATTTCTTATGGGCTTTTTTTTTGTGCAGAAAACAAAACACAAATGTAGTTTCACAGAAGACAGTGGCTTGCCAACTTCAGAATACAGCTCTAAATAATATATTAACACTACAAAGGGACTGTACTAATAGTATAGCCCACTATATTATTTTCACTGTTCTTTCCACTTAAATACCAATGCAACTAAAGGAATTCCTGTGTCTAAAAATGTTTGAAATAAGTGCTCTTAAAGAAAAATCTGTGGGCATATGAAACTATACCACAGTGTAAGACCACAGTGCAGTGCTGGCATTGCAGAATGTTTTCCCATTGGTGCTGCTATACCCAGTCCTTAACTCAGGGGTGAGCAATATTGATCCTCTACTGTCTCGTTGATGTAGTATCTGATTGCTTTTCTTTTCTCTTTTTTTCCCCTTTTAGTTATCATCTAGTCATAAGCCCAGCTAGCATAGTATCTTCCTTGTTCAGAATACATGATAGTTGAGGTGTTTTACTGGTAAATCATTGCTTTCAAAACTGTTTCAGGGACAGCTAAAATAATCGTATCGGTTATTAACTTTCTTCCTTTCTCGTTCTTACCATCTTTCCAAAACCATATTACGTTAGCATCTTTAAAGAAGAGAAGGCAGCTGAAAAATTTCATGAATTCCTGATTCAATGTCAGTTGATTAGGGTGCTCTTACATGCCTTAAATATAAAGTAATTGTATATTAAATGGTGGTTTTAAACTCCTGACATTGAGGTTTTAAAGGGGCTCACTAGTGTAAATGTAAGTATGCGGTATTCATCACAGGAAGTAAACAAGGTGTTCTAATACAGGTCCTAAAATCAGTGATTTCAGTAGCGTTAGCTGATACACAATCTGTTTCAGTTGGAAATCACAGCAGTTGGCTCCTGTTTGAGGAGGTAATGGGGCTGAAGGGAGAAGATGCAGGCTTCAGCTGAAAAAAAGCCTGCGGAAGGGTCAAACTGTGGCAAGAAAGGATTGTAGTATGAAATTGCTCTCAGTATATGCATATAGCAGGCATGCATAAAGAGTAGTTTCCTCTGGCATATTAAGCAACAAGAATGTGATATTTATCTTCTTGAACAAGTTTCAGTGGTATGTAAGAACTCAGCTGCTCCACAGGCAGTGTTGTGCTTTGACCAGTTTCAAGTGGAATAAACTTGTACACAGCATATACTTTTATATGACAAGTGGATCACGACTATAAAAAAAATTCTGCTTTTAAGTGCTTGGTTAGAATTTTTAAGAACTTACGACATAATCCCGCTATAAGAATATGCTTTTGTATGATAAATATTTCATATTGTCTTTCTAAAAATGTCTTATTTAGATACAAAGTGTCACGATGGTATTTTTATGAAAATATGTATTTTAATACTGTTACGGTTTGTAAACAATTACTCATGACCAAAAGCTTAATGTATCTATTACATTACTTAAACTACACCACTTCAGCATTAATTTCTAACTTGCAAATTATTTTTTTTTTTTGCACACCCTGATGAAGAGCATTTTTAATCCAGAAATTAGTGAGTGGCCATTTGTATACTAAATTATCTTAAACATTTAACCTGGAGCACTGTGTAGTTTCTTGGAACCATGTAAACTGGTAAAAACTATAACTATCACATGACTGCAAATATGTATTTTTGTAAAAGAAAATAAAAGGTTTGATTTTTATTTTTTCTTTGGAAATTATGTGACTTAGATGATGAGTGTGATTGATGATTGGTTTTGTTTTTCCCTTCTCCTGTGTAAGCAAAGCTGTTGAGCAGCTGCCCAGTCTGACTCAATGAAGCTGTACCCCTTAGGTGACCAGAAATACCTGATGTGATGGTGCTGTAATATGATAGAGCTGCAGGATCCTCAAGAAATCAAATGGCAGGGACTGGCTTCCAAGCAAAACTTACCCANTGGAAATTATGTGACTTAGATGATCAGTGTGATTGATGATTGGATCTTCATTGACTGACACATCTGAGAGGCTCTTGAAATACACAGTAGTGGGAAGCAGACTGCAAGCAAAGCTCAGCTCGGGTTTCTTTAATGGAGTTGGTATTGGTTTAAATCCCTGAAAAACTAGGTACTTAAACAGAATTAGAATCTTGTTCAAAAGGGCAAAAAGAAAATTTGTACTGGGTTGTTTGCTGTCTCTGTCAATGGCTTGTAATGCTTTAAGTAATAGTGGTTCAAAAGGACCTTAATGTGTAACTACAAGTCTAGGCAAAGTGTAGTCACTAAAACAGGAATAGTCTTCCCTCATTGCAGGTTTCTGATCTTGTCCTGTCTCCCTGCAGTCCTTTTACACTGAGCATGCATATTTTGATTAGGTATTCTTCAGACATTCATAGTGTTGCAGCAGGTGAATTGTGTCCACTGCAGAAAGTTACTGCCAGCTTGGTGAGTTGGAATTTTCCTACACCTGTTTTTTTTGTTTTGTTTTAACTGTGTGCTTAAAATATAGGTAAACAGCTTGTACTAAGCCTCATTCATTTGAGGCTAGGTGGCTAAGGGACAGTGCAAAAAACCTACTAGTTTCAGTAATTTTGCCTCGGTCTTTGTCTGACCTACAAGAAGATTTTTAAAAAAATAAAATAAATGCATGTACACACACATATTGTTTGGACCAGAATGGGAAGAAGTCCCTAAATGAAGCAGAGTATAGCTGAGTCATTAGAAAGGGTCCTAGAAAATGGGTAGCAGCTGCTCAGTAAAGAAATGCCAACACCAAAGGGCCCCAATTGGGTCATCAGAAGAAGTTAAGACTGCCTCAGTTAGTGTAACAGGAGAGTAAACTGGGCATGCATAAGCTTTGGGATTTCCCAAGTTTCTTATAAACAAAGTAAAAATAATGCCAAGAGTGAAAACATGGGGTAAAGTGCAAATACAGTAAAGGTGGAGCTAGTCCTTAAAGAGTGTTAACATCCATGATGGGAACAGAGGAGGGTGAGTCAGAAGTATGTTGTGAATAACAAGGATGATTATACAGAACAACCACTTCTGTTGGTGTTGAAATGCTGATTACTGACAATCGTTTCCAAAGCAAATGTTTGTTAGACATTGATTAGGATCATATTCACATCTTGGGCACCAACTAGATTAAGTTATTATGTATTTGAAAGTTGAGTTCAATTTTATAAATACGCAGCTTTGAATTTTAATTTAAAACAGATTTTTTGGTTCAGAAGGACATAATTTAAAACTTGAGTAAGACTCACTAACAACACATCAGAAAAGCTCAGCATAAGTTGAGTCCCACTCGCAGCAGCCTTCTGGTAGGATCTGATATCAAGACCATTAAAGATGTTTTTCTGTAATGGAGGATAGGTAAATAGTGTCTGTTGGAAAACGTTAGCTGTTGTGTACTGACATCTTTTCTAATTAACTGCATTGAGAATTTTATGGCTTTTGATTGAACTAATGCTTCCTGGGGCTAGGGAGCTCAGCCACGGAGATATTAAATGCAGCTCATCTTACATTGCCCCAAATTCAATTATTACCGTGCTGTGGGGTTTTACAGCAGCTCTGAAGGGAGCTGTGCCCAGCTGGCTATGGAATCAAACCTCTCAGAAAGTGCTGTGTTTCTAAGAACCCAGGGCTGCTCTCAGTTTTATTTCCGTGTTACTCCCTCACATTCGCCTGCTGCTGCCCGGCCGGGCCGCCCTGTGCTCCTCTGGGGCTCTGCAGTGCCCAGAGCGTGGGAGCCACAGGGGAGAGGGACCCTGCAGCAGTCGCTGTTCCCGGGACACGGGGCCCTGGCTCTGTTGGTGCTGGGGTGCGGCTGGGGGCTCTCTGAGGGTTGGTTTTACCCTGGGACCCTGCTTCTCTGGCTCTGGGCTGTGCTGTGGCCCCTCAGCGGAGGAGCCTGTTGGCTGTGCCGCCTCAGCCCGAGCTGCAGTGAGGGGAATGACTGGGGCTGGGGGTGAGCCGGGGCAGCCGTGTCCCGGGGGA
>VZRW01010204.1:112501-129798 GCA_013398125.1 Aegotheles bennettii | reverse complement strand
GCCCACCCCCCATCCCGCCGGGCAGCGAGGGGCAGAGCCCCGGTGGTGCGGGGCGTGCGGGGCTTCCGCGCCTTCCCCTGCACCTGCGCCGCCCCGGCCGGGCGGGCGGAACAAAGCTCGGGGGGCAGCGGTGGGGCCGGGCTGGGGGGGGAGGGAGCGGTGTCTCCTCTCCTGGAGAGCAGCGGCTCTGCTCGGCCTGGGACCCCGCTCCTGCCAGGGCCGTGGGGCTGCTCGAGCAGGAGGTGACCGAGCCCCGTGTGTTGAACACCGAGAGCTGGGGAAATGGCCGGGTTTCGGTCGCTCAGGGGTGTTGTGTGGCTCTGGCTCTCGTAGGAGGACGTTTCAGCAGAGCATCTGTGTAATTCTCTGCTGTAATTTTCCCGACCCTCATGCACGAGGTGACAAAACCTCATAGGGTGCTTTTCAGTGCTTACACAGTACTGTCAGCCCGTAATGAATTATTTGGAATTAGATTGGGTTTCTCCTGAACGGACTGCGGGAGAGTTGCAGCCAGGGGCTCCTGCAGGTTCTGGCTTGGAGATAATGGTTCAAAAGGTCAAAGCAAGAGCAAACTGCATTCGTGTTTCCTCCTCCGCTTCAGCATTTCCCTGCTCTCTTCCACCCACCTGCCCACCCCCCAGGCTTGACATCCAAACAGATCTTAATCCCCAAATTTTTCTCAAATGCTGTTACTGGAGTGAATGGAACTTGACTCATGGCCATGGACTGAAGGAGCTTGTCCTAGGAAATTAGATGAAGTGCTCATTTCAGTGTAGCCAGCAGTGGAGCTGGGTCCTAACTGTGAAACTTCTTGGCACATTCCTCATCCTTAATGCTGCCTGCGTATGCGCAGCAGGCACAGTAATGCAGCATTTTTAAATTAAATTCTTCCATGTTCTCCATGCGTTTTGTGATGACAGAGTTCTTTATTACAGACACAGTAATTTTTCATTGTATCTTTGCTACTTGAAATTAGAGACTGTCATCCACTTCAAAATGACCTGAGTGATTTTTGTCTTTGACACAACTTGGTACGTTTGGTGGCTTCAAGGAAGTGATTTGACTGTCTCCCTTCCAGCCAGACTCTTCCTATGACTGAATGAATGAAGTAAAATCCTCAAATGAGCTTGGCTGCAGAACGAGATAGTGCCTATGGTATTTGTAGTTTTGTTGCATCCTGCAGAACAGTGAAAACAGGAAAGTGATGTCACCAAGATTAAAACAGTTTACAAGGCTTTAGTTTCTTCATTGCTAGGTAATGAGTTCAAATTTAGGTTAGATATGAGCTGTGTTCTCTAGCAGTTGGTTGAACTGCATCTCTCTTTTTAAAATAATTTTTATTTTAAGGCGTGGATTATATTAAATACAGGACTGGATCAGAGCATGAGGCTGCACCATATTTGTTGTGTAGTATACGAGGGTAAAACTTGTGCTGTGTTGTGATGAGAGTGTGTCACAGGACCTAAATCAGATGTTTAATAGCAGAATGTTATGTTGGAGATCACATAATTAATTTATACCTGTAAAATGGAAAAGCAGCTCTCATAGCATTCTGAGTTACATATCAGCACTTTGAGGAAAGATGTCTTAATGAATGCTGGGACTGAATTAAGCCTCTCTTCAAGGTGATAATTTTCAGTTAATTATTTGAAAATGGGCTGGACAAAGCTAGGCATTTAAGTAGTGTAGCAGTGAAGTAACTTTAGGGGTTAAGGTGTTTATGGAGAAGTGTATGGGAAATATTACATGGGTGAGTCGATAATGAGCAGATGATTAATTCATAATTCAAACTTCCCTTTCACAGCTTTCTTCTGTTTCTGCAGAATTCACCATAAAGTAGAATTAATTCAGTTCTTAAGACAGACTGTGTTACTGAGTTCTTGCCGAATTTCAGTATTTCTCATCAGGTTCCATTGCCAACAGTAAACATGACACACTAGCTTTTTATGTTCTCAAACTACATTTAAGGTAAAAGGTAGGCACTCGATGGTACACTGTTACTGAAATTTTGTTTTTAAGAACTGCACTTGTATAATTAAGTATTTTTCAGAAATATTAAGTTAAAATTATTCTGAGGAAATTAATGGGAAAATAATTCCGTTGTCATCTTTACAGATGGAAGTAACATGAGGGAAAAGGGAATAAGTAACTATAGGATAGGGTTGAATGACTTAAAGTTAGGCTAGGCAACCAGGGCATTAGAGTGGAAAAAATTAGTCCTAACCCTACCTGTACCTGTGTGTAAAACTCTTCACTTGCAGTTTCTTGTGCTTAAGAAAGAAAAGTTGTTGGTTCATTGTGTGCCTTTCAGTATCATAATTCAGTGTTCTGTGTCGTGGTGTAGCTGTGCAAGTGTTAACTGAGATAACAGCCACTCAGGAGCTTGGAATACAAAGGTGATTGTAAAATACATCGGGGAAAAAACTGTCAGATTCTTTGGGAATTGTGTCACCGTGCAGGACAGAACCGTTTAGCTGGGGTTTATTTGTTTTTTTAACCACTGCTGGTTTGTGTGCTGTTGGGTTTTTTTCACCCGTGTATGTTTTCTTCAGAAGCTGTACTGAGAATGACCCCTTCCTGTCCCCTAAAGGCTTACCCAGTTGAAACTAGACCTGAAAGAGTAGTGTGTAAAGGAAAAATCAGACAAGTTTAGAGAGAACTGGTATAAAGGTGAAAGAAAAGTGAAGGAATACAAACCTGTAGTAAACTGGGATTCATTAATTTTCCTTTTTTAAGCTGGCTTTTGTTTGTAACATGTCATGAATCGGTTAAATACAGTAGAATTGTTTCTTTTTCCCCTCTATTATGGGAAACATTGATGTTGGAAGCAACAATACACTGTACTCTTAGTAAACTGAAAATCTCAACCTGACAACCAAAATCCACTGGTCTTGATGGGGATTCCATTTAAAAAGTCGGTCCCCATACAAACTATAGGTGCAGAAAAACTGAAGTTCTGTGCTGTGGTAACTGAGACAGCTTGATGTTCAGCCACCAATGATCAAAGTAGAAAGCCAGTAAATGAGCAGTGTGATGTGGTCACAGGGGTGGTGTTCCCAGGGACAAGTGAGCTACAAGCTTGAGACTTAGAAACACGGCTGACAGACTCCAAATAAAACGCTCTTGAGAGGAGTAAAGGGCTTAGAACCACAATGGTTGTAACAGCAGCTGAAAGCATTGTAGATGTGTGTTCTCCAGCTAGAGGAAGAGGATGTTTGATTACAAGTGCAAGTCTGTGCTTCATTGTAATCTTAATGCTTTGTGTTACAGCTGCTGAGTGTCACACCCTACATGGAGATCCTTGCACCTTGGTCTTGTCCCTGGTTGGTTACACAGTGGAGTCAGTGTAAACACAGTCGGGAAATTTTACATTATTTCAGGGTTTAAGACTTAGGTTTTAATCTTGATAGTTAAATCAACTTAAACTTTTCTGACATGGAAGTAGCTCATAGATTTACATTTAGTGTTCCGGTGCAACTGTAAACTTGTTTATTCTTAGACTACTAAAAGCAATAGTTACACTTGCTAGCAGCTGGAAAGATTAAAGATGATTTGGTGCTCTGAAACTTCTTGTTCTGGAAAGGGTGGTGAAAGGCAAAATGGAGTAAGAAGTAAGAATGGAGTCTTGATGACTGTTGCTTGTTCAGACTTCATAACATTTGTAATTTGGCTAAAAGAGGCCATTTTTGCAAGTACAGTGATGGTGACTTGCAGAAGTTGCCTTCTCTCAGTTAAAAGCTGCTGTCTCAAGTGTGGAGTCAGAAGGAGAAAACACGTATCCATAGCTTGGCCTGCCTCAGTGCAAAGTCCAACAGCTTAATTAGAATTGTGGGTAAGAGTGGATTTAAGCAAAGTCTCTGGGCTTTGAACACACATAGCCAGTGTAGCCTTCTGCCACTGCCACTGAGGTGGTGGTGGGTCCCAGCATGAGCAGAATTGGATAACTGGGGCAATAATTTATTCAATTTAGGAAATAGCTTAAAATTCTTCACTAGTTTCTAATTTTGTAACTCTGAGTTCCATCTTCACATTGTTCTCAACACCCTGTGTGTGTTCTTTGAAATAAGATTAGCTTTTTTCTTTTTCTTTCTTCATCTGCATGTTTAGTGTAACCCCTAAGTACACTGAAGCCATTTGTGTAGATAGCAGCATCTTTTGTTGCTAATTTTAGCAAATCTTGTCAGTGTTTGTTGTGCTGATAACTGTTTGGGTGTTTTTGGAGGGGATGGGAGTTGGTAAGTATCTGTAGCTTCCTAAAAAATCTTAATGTTCATTTGTTGGAAAAATATCACATATAATGTACTTACATTGTGTTTTCTTATAAAGATATAGGCATCCTATTAAAAGCTCACTTGAGGCTGATCTGTGTGAGAATAGGGCTGGGCTTTGAGCATTTTGCTGTTAAAAAAATTTGTTTTTCAGTGTAGATGAAGTATCTGAGGGTTTCAGAGTTCACTTGAAGGGCTTTTTAAGGCTACCTGACACTTACTGGTGTAGTGAAAATGCTAACTCTTGCAAGTTTTGTGACTTGCAAGCCCTTGTGAAGCTTCTGCTGCACCTCGTCTTTTTTTGTTTATGCTTGCTGTGGTTTTAAGAGAATGACACTTGGACAATAGCAAACTTAAAACTGTGAAAATGTAATTTGAGTGTTTTGGGAGTCTCAAGGAGCCCCTCAAGGAGCTTCGGTTTTGATAGTAGATTCCATGTGTGCTCCCCCTCTTCCCCCTTCTTTCATGGCATAAAAAATTAGGACAGTTTAGGGATTTTTTTTTTTAACATGCAATGACAATTCCAAAGAAACTGCATTGGCATGTACAATCCTGTTCACAGTATAGAATAGAAGACTAGAATACAGGACAATTATAGATAGGTTTTTTAATGAGTCTGCTGGAACAGCAGTTTCTGTCTTGAGAAGGAGGAGGCATTTTAAGAGCTTGGTTTCATTCTGAGTGAGTAGGTATTTTGAATTCCATTTTATTGCAACACTAAGGAAACAGTTGTATTATTAATAGTCAAGCCATCAAATCACTTAAAGCTTAGTATATTGTAGTCACCAAGTAGGAAATTAACTCAGAACACTTAAGAACATTATGAAACAAGGGTAGCATTTGGTTTCTTGTACAAGTATTATTTAATTAATTCTTTGATTATTTTTTTATTATTATTTGGGTAAAATTTTGTTGGCTGTATTGGCTAACAATAAGCAGTTGCACAGACAGTTTTAAAGACTACAGTGTATGCCTGCAACGTTGGTGGTGCTGCTCAGAAAATGTCTTTGAGGCTCCAATTTTTGTTGTTTGTTTGGGTTTTTTTAAGTATCATATATTTACCACATAGCTTACATTGAAAAACAGCAAGCTTAAGTTTTATGGTAGAAACAGGAAAGCAAATTTCAGTGTAGAGGGCCTTCTATAAAGATCAGAAGTGGAGACTCCTAATGAAAGCATTCTGGTGGACCTCAATGAGTAGAAGTGATACCCTGAAGAAGAGTTACAGCCCTAAGGGCATATGTGGAGGCACGACAGGAGTGTCCTACTGTATCTGGTTTTGTCAGTGCAAAATAAATGTATTAGCAAAGGGACAAGGAGGAAAAAACTAATACTCTGTGTGTAAAATAGTACATCTTTTAAATTAGTGTGTTGTAGTTCATATTGTAAACTAAATCAAATTTCTGTTTGTTCTAGTTGGTTTGGATGCTGCTGGTAAGACAACTATTCTTTATAAACTGAAACTGGGAGAAATTGTCACCACAATTCCCACTATTGGTAAGATAACCAATTCTTGTGTCTTCATTCTTGTTACTCTAAATCCATGTTGTAGAGATGGGCTTCTGAAGAGCATAGGCATTTGTTATCTTTGCTGTTAGTGTAAGAATCAGACAAACATGGGCTTTATGGTATTGCCGTAACATAACTGTGAGACCAAAGATACATCTAGATTAGAATCCCAGGTCTGACAGTGGCCAGGAGCCAATGCTCAGGAGTGTAGGAACCAGTTAAGTATCCGTACATCCCCCAAACACCACAAACCTTTAAGCAGTTTGTGCCTGAAAGACTTGCTGAACCAAAGGTGATGGATTTTATTGATTAATTTATTCTTTTTTCCTGTCAGTCAATTTTTTGTTTGATCTAGCAATTCAGTTCTGATAAGCCACTTTATATGTATTTGGAAGAAGTATAACTTGGGAAGTAACTGTCTTTAACATGATTAGATTATTAAATTTTAACATTAGCATTAGCTATTTGTAACTATTTTACACTTTTATTTTAGGTTTTAATGTGGAAACGGTAGAATACAAAAACATCTGTTTCACAGTTTGGGATGTTGGTGGTCAAGATAAAATCAGACCTCTTTGGAGGCATTATTTCCAAAACACACAGGTAAGAGTCCCGAGGTGGCAATCGTTAAAGACCTGTTTTGTAAAGTCTCATTATATGTAGAAAGTTGTCTTCTGTCCCTTCCTTTCAGAAAGGTTCATCACTACTTCCTGCAAATTCTGAGGTATACCCAGATTTTACTCTAGTTGAAGCTGGTTTGTTAACCTGAAAGCTTCAAGTCTATTTGTGAGTGTAGCCTGGCAAAGATGAAGTCCTTTAGGATTTACCAGGGTTCTGTAATGTGTCAGAGCAGCTGGTTTGTTTGTGAGGAACTCTTCAGCTTTGCTTTATCCATGTTTTGATCTGTTTGAACTGGTGTTGGCTAATATGTAAGAAATGTTATTGTCTTAGCACCCAGCTACGTATTCTTTTTTTCTAATCAGCCTCAAAATGTACAGCTTTTACTGTGCTGTATCAGTGTATTTAGTGTCCTGAATATCTAAAAATGTAAAAAATCTTTGATACTGGTTGATTAGAAAGTGTCTGCTTCATATTGATGTGACTGCTGTCATTTTTTGTAAAATAAATGTGATTCTCTCCTTTGGTTCACAAGTAGTAAGGTAAGTTGCTTATAAGATTCGGTAACTTTGGGAATGGGGTTTTTATGCTGTGTTGAATATAGAATTGTTTCCAGGAAACTTCTTTGCAGCAAAATGGATGTGATAGGTGTAGAAAAATAGAAGAGTCTGGATAGATGAAAAGGAGCTAACAAAGTACTGTTGTGAATACAGTAACATTTCATTTCAGTCTGATAGTCAGCCCTGTTACTAAATACTTTTAAATGATGCTTCTGTTTTCTTGAAAAGAATGATAAAATGTAAGGTTTTTCAGACTGAAATTTGAAGAGTAAATAGTGTGTTTGTAAGGAGGTCACTTGAATAACAGAAGCTATTAGAAATACTGTTTGGTACAAACTTTTTGAAACAAATTCAGGCCTTACTTTAAGGGTGTGGGTTTTTTCAATGAAACATGAAAAGCACCTGTGATTCTCTTGCTGTATTTAAAGTGATACAATGAGTGAAAAGGAAGGGGGAGAGAGAGCTGCTGAAATGTTGCTGCTGTCTTTTATTTCTGTCAAACTAACAAATCCCACACTAATCTATAAATTGACGTTTGTCTTATTTAACTTTTTTGAAGGCTTAGCTTTATTTTGCAGTTGAAACTTCTGTACTTGTTTAGACAGACGTCTTGCATTGCTTAAACAGAACTTTCTGTCAAATTTGCTTACCTAAGATAAGGGACAGTCCCAGTATTCAGTAAGAGTTTGAAATAGTACTGCAAGTTTACACTGTTTTTTTAAAACTGCTTAACTTCTTACAGGGCCTCATTTTTGTGGTAGACAGCAATGACAGAGAGAGAATCCAGGAAGCAGCAGAAGAGCTGCAAAAAATGGTAAATATCAGTAACCTTCTGAAATATAGTAGTTATACTTACTTTGTAATATTTTTGGATGTGTGTCAGCTTCCTTAAGAAATTTAGGATTTTAAAATTTTAAGGAGTTTGTACAGTGCATATTGTTTTTACCTGCTAATTCTGGGTCAGAATGCACTGAGTTGTAACTACAACTCCGTAGAGAGCTTTAGCTCAGGAACATTTTGTGTCAGAACCTTTCTTTCCTTTATAAAACCTTAATAGAAACACAGCATGTGAAGAAAGAATTTTGGAACAATAAATTGGTGCTAAGAATTTCAGCAGCAACACGCTCGTAAGTTTTAACTGCCTGCTGAAAGAAGATTTCTTCATTGTAGAAGTTCTGTTTGGTACTAGTTAAATTTTACTCAGTACTTACTAGTGACATCAGGAGCAAGAATGAGAAAGCTTATAACCCTTAAATCAGTATTTAGGTTTCTTCAGCACTTGTTGAAGTAACTGAAGTACTTAACTGAGCTAATTTAGTAACATGACCATTTTTTCTGTCAGCTTCAAGAGGACGAGCTGCGAGATGCAGTGCTGCTTCTGTTTGCAAACAAACAAGATCTGCCAAATGCCATGGCAATCAGTGAAATGACAGATAAACTAGGTCTTCAGTCTCTGCGTAACAGAACTGTAAGTGCTAAACTTCCTGGTTCCTGAACTCTTGTCTTCCTTCATAAATGTAACTCCCTTTAAAGGAAGGGGAAGTTTCTGTAGGAAGATGGACATAGCTGTCATTAAACACTCCAGTGCAGACTTTAAGGTCCCCATCCAAAATAAGTGATTTAGAAGTATAATCCAGTGTGTACAGCTGTTGCAGTGTTTCATCTCTCACGTTCTTCTGGAAGAAATACAAATACTCTAGGCTGTCACTGAAATACAGCTGTCAAACATGTTTGACAATGCATGTGGTGGGCTCTCCCTTTTTCCCAATACTTGTTATTCTGGGGGAGAAAATGCGTTCTGCATCCTCACCACTACAAAGATGGGAGGAAATTAAGTAGCTCCTGAATTGTTAGATTCCATCTGCACAAGCCTTTGAGACGTAGAGTTGCTTCACATAAACCATCTATCCTGTGACACTCATGTAATGTCTTAGTATTGACACCCTGAGATCGTATCTCCCAGTGTTGGAGGTCTGTTAATTTAGGTAGTTCCACATCCATTTCCTGAAAAGCAGTATTTCAAAAACAAGAGACTGAAATAGTTTTCAGCATATAAACCAAATGCAAGTTCTGTATTTGTTTTTTGATGCACTGAACTGTGTTACAGCATTTGGCAGGCTGAGTTTTTGGGTAATGTCTGAACTCCCATTTTCTTTATACTTCCCAAAACTTATAAAAATAGCATCTGTTCAATATTGTCTCTACTTACGGTACAAAATGGTGTTTAAAGAACACTAGCTGGGTGTGTATCTGAGTGCCACATACTATGATAACATAGCTTGCATTTTGTCAGTGTTTAAATTAACTTTTCTTTGTTCTGCATTAACAGTGGTATGTCCAGGCTACCTGTGCTACACAAGGAACTGGTCTGTACGAGGGACTTGACTGGCTGTCAAATGAACTCTCAAAACGCTAACTCGAACTGGATGACTCTTTCCCCAGGGACATGTTTGATATAAGTGGTCTAGGCTTGTTACAACAAAATTAGTTTGCATCTTGGTTATTACAGTATCTGGAACTGATATTTGGGCAGGATATTACAGCGTTTCAACTTATTTTGTTGCCAATTATTGTTTACCGGGCTACATGTTGCAAAGGTAGCAATATGCTTGGGTAAAAATCTCCTTAACTTGGAAAAAGTGTATCTTTTGATTTTTATTCCCCTTGTTAGCATAAATGCCTGAATATAGTTATTGTGACATCTTTAAGATCTGTTTTGAATATTCTTTTGAGCCCCGATAAATTAATGTTTTAATTTTTTTTCTCCTTGCTACTTTTAGTTTACTGATGCCCTGTTTCATTCCTCAGACAGTCTGCTGATTTAAAAATGTAGCATTCCATACGTATTTATTTCTCTCCCTTGCCAAAAAGAATTCCTAATACTGCTTGTTTCAGCCAAGGAAATGCTCTAAAACACTATACAAATCTACTGCACTGAGGAACATTTTATTAATCCTTGGGTTCGATCGGCCCAACTTGCCTTTGTGTGAATTGGATTTGATGGGTAGAATAGTTCTGTGCTGGTTGCGAAGAGCTCATGTTGAGGTTGTTTTTAATATTCAGCAGATTGTCTTCCTTTATATTGTATCTTTTTTTTTTATGTTGCATGTTGCTTTTTGGTATCAGCCTGACTATTTTTGCCCAGTGTATAATAGTTCTGCTGAAGTTCTACTGTTTGTTGGTGAACATATCTTCATAAAGAAATTTTGGAAAATTCATCAAACTCAGTTGATTAGTTTCTTCATAACCCACTTGGAATTATTCCTAATAAAATGATAAAATGTATAGTTCCGTGTATGTTCTTCTTGATTCCTGAAATAGTTGAACTGCCATTTATTCTTTTTCCATATACTGAGCTTTACTGCAGCTTGAATGTGAACATCAGTCTCAGACTTCTGCTTGTTTGGAGCTGTGTAGAGCAGGACATGGAAGGTGGGCAGCAAAGTTGTACACAGTACAGTAGAGTAGCTGTCATCAAGACTTATATAATTCTGTAAGTGTTTTGAAGTTGTAAATCTAAAATTCCTTTTAAGATGTCCAGATATGGAAATACTAACAGTTACAAAAATTGTAATAAAACAAATACAAACTGCCTGGAAAGCATGCATGTCTGTTTCATAGTTGTATCTACATCTAAAAACCAGTGTGTTCTAGCAGAATCACAGATTTTACTGCTGGATAGCTGAGAGGTTAACTTGAACACTTGTACAGGAATTTAGTCAATATTATATTAATGGTGATAGTCACCTCAAAAAATCAGCTCTATGTAACTGCTGCTGCTTTCATATTTCTGCCCCCTTATACCTCTGTAGTTCAAAATACTGTGGTTTTTTTAAGGCTGCTACTAATGAGTATTTTAAAATCTATTTTTGTTGCCTTTTCTGCTGTATGGATGTAAATATGGCTCAGTCCTCCAACTGAAATACTCTGTTCTAGGGATTGCATGTTTTTAGGAACCCAAAGAATGATTTCATTGCAGTTTTATGCTAAGCTCATCTCTGTTTTTAGCTCAGGTCTTCTTATCCTTGCTACAAGAAATCCCAGTGACAGGGTCTGGTAAACTCAAGGTAGTTCAGGTCAAGAGCAACTTCCAAGGCAGCCTCTGCTGTAACTGAGTTGTAAGTTTCTAAGTAGTACTGCTACTGTGCGCACAACTAACCAGAGAAAATTCCAGAGCTCTTGAATACAGTCATTAGCAGTCTTCAATATGTAACAGAAACCCAGGAGACAGTGTAAGGTGAATAGGGGTTTGCTTGCACCTTCAATGAATTGCTGATTACGTAGTAACTAAAGTTGATGTAGCCACACATTGGATCAGTAGCTGTTAATACGCACATTTCTAGCAATGCAGTTCCTTGAAATAATCCTTAAAAGGAATGCCGTGTTCAGAAGAGGTGCCTGGTCCATTATATGGATTGTATTGGTAGTCCCAGTAGGTTAAAATGAAACAATGCTTGTGACAAATGTCATCTCCTCTTCCAAGGAAGAAGTTAGAGGTAGACTTTGAGTAAAAAAAACAAATATTTGGGAATAAATTAGGCACGTTGTCTTGAAGGAAACATTGTGTTGTTAAGAGATGAAGATTTCATTAGTTTAATTACTTCAAATGCTTTGAAGTAACTAAATACTCAATTTAGGTGAGCTCTGTTTAGCCACTACACTTTTGAGGTACAGCATGTGTATAGTTCATGTTTCAGAAGTCACCATGCTTCACTTTGTGTACCAGTAGGCTGTAATTGTATCAAATTGTATCAAATTTCACAAAATCAAGGTTGGAAAATAGTAAAGATCTTGAGGCTCATTTAAGAGTGATGGACTCTGCATGAGGGGGTTAAGGCTACAGCTTACACTGAAGTGTAGTAAGAGAATACAATTCCTGGGTTTAATTGAACAGTCACTGTAGTGTTAATGAGAGCACAGTGAGGAACCGAAGTGCATCAATCTCCTAAATAGGTAAGATGACACTTGACCTCTGTTTATTCCTGTATCTTGAAGTTTAGTTAGGGATCACTGATACTTACCAACTCTGTAGTTTAGAAGAGTACAGACATCACCTTCAACTCATGACTGAATTACACTTCACTTTTTAATTAAGACTTATCAGAGAACAGTAACTAACCAAGGAGGCACCCAAAGTATTTATGTTCCAATTTTGTAGTGCAAGTACTGTCCATCACTCCATTGCAATGTTATAACATTCATTGCCACTTTTGTTGCCAAATTCTGTTTTGTTTCCATTTTTTATCCAAAGGCCTTTAGCTACTCTTTGGCTTAGCTAAAATGCTAACTTAGCAAAAATTGAAATCTGAAGGCTTACGTCTAAGCCTGCCAAAGTCTGTTACAATAAAGGAGTGCTCTTTCAATGAGATGGTGTGTTATATTGTGTGGCAGATGTGCTTAAGCTGGTGAACACCTTGCTCCTGGCCCTGACTGCTTGCTTATTCCTACCTCCAAGCCTGTATCTGCTCTTTGGGCTCAAGAAGCTTTATGGTGAATCAAGTCTGAATATAATGACTCATTAAAACGACAATAGTCAAGAAAAGAAAAGGCCCTATGTTTTCAGCTGGATCACTTCCCTATTTGAAGCTGGTGTGGCATGAGCAGAAGCAAGTAGCCAGGATTCAGAGGTGGTAGAGCAAGTTGCTGTTGGTGTCAATTCCCACTTACTTGTGTTTTTTATATGCAGAGCTGGTAACAAAATGTTGATAACAGCAAACGCTGTTGTTGATGACAACACAATGTTGATTTGCCTTCTCATGTCATGTTCTTTGAAACAGACACATTTTGAGATTTATGGGCCTGAATCTTTGTAGCCTCTGAAGTTAAATCTGCCTGCAGGCTTTACTAGTGCAGTTCTTTATCAGCATCAACTTGTTACATGCTCAGATATTACAGCAACAAAAGCCAGTACTAATTTTATTGGAAATAACATAGAAAAGGTTGAAGAGTAGATGTTTACAAGATATGCAAAGCACCACCCTTCACAGTACAGCAGGTACTACTAGCAAGAGACAGGACCAACAACCCTCAGCAATATGCTACTTGAAAGTGACTGCCTGGTTTTACATTATATAAACAGTTTGGTGAACCTACAGTCCACCACAATGCAGTAGAGGCAAGTAGTTCTGCAAGTTAAAGGTACACAGCTTTTATCTACCTGGGTAAGCTTATGTTGCCATGAAAGACACCAGTAGCTAGAAAAAAAATAAATAGACAACAGTGAAAAGGGAACTTTATTAGATGAAAGAGGGAGACCTAGTGAAATGGTATTCAAATGCTGTGTTTCATGTGGATTAATGATGCAGGGAAAGAAGCTTGTTGAATGATTCAGACCACTCCAACGTATTCAATGAAGGTACAGATAAAATAAATTTCTGCACATCCAAATTACCTCTTACAAGACAAAGACTTGGACTACTTCTAGAAGGAAAAAAAGTAGGTAAAAACACTTAGAAAATTGTGTCATCTTTGTATGCAACAGAGGAACAAAATAGACCAACTGTGATAAAGGTTTGCAAGTCACTTGTGTTTCTTTTTAAAGATTTAGGCACAGATAGTTAATGCACGAGCCTGTATCTTCCCCTACCTGAAAACAGACTGTATTGTTAAAAAGCTCCCTCCCATCCAGAGTTGGCTGTCCTAAACTTCAGTATTTTTTTATTGCCAATGACTATAAACAAAGAGAAGGAACAGACGGTCAAAGTAGATGCTACCTATATGTGTAGTCCAATTTTACTAGGTGCTAAAGTTACCCTCATTACCCCTGTTAAGTGGGCAAGAAAAATGCTTCCAAATCAATTATAACCTTGAGTTTAACATGGGTGATTGCTGACAGAAAGCCTATTCACTGATAATTAAAGAACATCTTTTCAGAAAGTAGTAAGTACAAGTACATCGTTCATGCCACTCACTAAAAAATTAGGACACAGTAATGGCAAGTGAACAAGACAATTTCTGAACTTGTTTTTTAAAAAACTGTCTTTTCATGACAGTAATTACAATGAGGTTGAATCAACTAAATCCATTTGTTTTCACATTCTGTGTTTGGTTCCGAATTATGCAGGTTTCAGTTTGTATACTCTCTTATAAATCAGATTAAATTCATATATCTTTCAGTAACAAAATAATTCTTAATCCTTTAAAAACACCAAGAAAAAGGTATACGATAATCCAATTTTCAAAACCCCCTGTCTTAAATAGGTTTTTCCTACTGGGATATAAAAAGGGAAGGGACAAGTTGTCATGCAAGTATTCTGAACCATTAAACACATGAACTCTTCAGTAATCATTCTGACTTTCCTCTTTGTAGCATACAAGCCAGGGTACAACCTCAGTTCCCCAGCAGTAAATTAAGTTTCTCATTTAAGAACCCCCAAAAGCACCATGTGAGAGCTGCTCTATTTCCACTTCAAGTCACATATTAGTGCTATATGATCAGAAGGATGTGAAACACTTGGCAAAGCCTGATGGGTTGTTACTTCTTCATGACTTGGCAATGGAATCACCTGTTCAACCTCTAGAGCATTTTTGTCAATGAAAATGTAGTCCAGACATCCATGAAATCCCCCAACATAGTTTGTATAAGCAGGTTCTCCACAAGCACTCAGCAGTTTGAAAGGGTGGCTTAGAGCCATGTTGCACCTTTCTTCTTCACCATTCGAGACCCAGTCTTCATGATCTTCAGTAATGCCACCACTGTTAATAAAACTGTAAGTTCCAGACGATGGTGTGCTATTAAAATCTCCACAGAATATGACTGGTATGCTAGGATACAAGTCACATGCTACATGCTTAATGTGAGACAAGGCTACAGCAATTTGGATGAGACGGATGTTCCCACCTAAGAATATAAAAACATTTCTTTAAACACTTCACAGCAGCACAGGGGGAATTTTCAAAGATGCTCATTTAAGCATATATCATGTACAGTTTCGAAACAGCAATCTCCTTTTAAATTTTCTCTGCACTACATTTTAGAATAGTTTTCATACATAAGCCTTTGAAGTCTGTGACTATTTAGAGAGGCAGACAATGTTTGAATTTCAGCTGGCACATGCAGGAACTCTGAACCTTAAACACCTGTATTACAGCAGCTTTCTATTTCGTGGCAACCATCCTAGTAACATTCCTGAAAGGCACAGAATCAAAAGACAACTGATTTAAAGGAGGAGAATATCTTCTAAAAGCTTCTATAGCCCAACTTGGTTGCCCTTCTGGCAATATGCAAATATAACTCCTCCAGGTCCAACAGGATTGGGAAGCCATGAGCACACACAAAGCTACCTATGTTTTATGGTCTACTCAGTGGGCAAATAACATGTAACAGGACTTGCCTTGCTTTCAGCTGTATTCTACTGACTCCCAAGCAGACTAGAACAATCTTACTCTAAGGAAAATAAATAAACAGACCTAGTAGCCCGGCTTGATTCATTTAGGTAAGAAGCAAGGCAGGAAACCCTTCAGTTCCAGAAGAAAAGGTTATAGCTGAAGAGAATGGGGGAAATCTATCCTCCCTAGGAATGACAAAAACCTTTACAAACTCAGTTATCCCACATACAGGAAAATGACAAAATTACCTTTTGGATGCCAGTATAGGTGGGTATTAGCTACACAGATCTTCCTGGAGGGATCAGTTGTAGACTGAAGAACTGAAATCTTCAAGAGAAAAAGCAATCTTTGATAAGTCTTAAATAGAGAGGTTATATATTTTTAGAAATACAATAGTTAGCTTATGCCCACATGGCAATCCAGTACAAAGAATGTGATGATTATAACTAATGAACAGTACAGCTCCTAGGTTAAGTCTATTTATCTTCTATATAAGGTCTGGGTATCAGCCAATATGTTACACTACATCCAGGTATTTGACAAACGTTTTTTGTCTGTGTCTGGTTTGGCCATATTTTCCGTTCAATCCATCCCATATTTTTTCGTAAGACATTGCTAATGCTGTATCCTTATTTGCTACTTTCATTTTCCATTCTCTAACCCCTGCAGCAGAACTGGAACTGTATCTCTGGTTTCAGCAAGCAAACCGTAGCATTGCATAGTTGTTAAACTGAATGTAAATTTAGAGGTATTTCAGTTATCAGGGAAAGCTTGTCTGTCCTACTTGGCCACGAGCAGAACTTTTATCAGTTGTGTTCCTGAAATTCTTTACACAGACCTAGATCTTACCCGTTTGCACTTACACAATAGCTCAGCTGGCAGACCCACTGGCATCAACAAGCTCACAATCCTGTCCAGCTTTATTTCTTTTCTACTGCCACTTTGCAAAGTGGCATTACTAGGGCAAGCTAAATTAACTTAACCTCGTTCACAACTTATTTACAAGATTTAAGTTTTATCAAATACATATTCTAACATGAGAGTAAGTAGTGAAAAATGTGGCAGCCAATACCACCCTCAATACCTAGCCCAGAATCTCAACAGCTGTCTTCAGCTTAAAGAGAATAATTTTGCCATTTGTACCAAATTTTGGTACTTTCATACATCCAGGTCACTAAAGTCTCAACACTTTGTTCTTGTCCTAAGCTGATCTTCTGCTCTATCCCTCACCCCAGCTAACAGAACACCCCTCTGCTCCGTGTTCCAGACTGTTAATCCTTCACCTCCCTTCCCCTGCGCATTGATGCTCAACAAACCCAGCCTGGCTGCACCGGCCTGGAGACGGCTGGGAGAGGAGAGGGGAAAGAGGAAGAATGGACGTAACAGCGGGTACCTGCAGCACAGATGACCTCTGCAGCACCTTCTCCTTCACCAGAGGGTACTCGCTCAGCTTATCACACAGCTCCTTGTGCAGCGGGTCCGAGAGGGCTTCGCTGAAAGCCGTGTCGTGCTGGCTGAGGTGGCTGAACTTGTCCCTGCGGTAGAAAGTGGCCAGGCCTTCGTGCTGCTTCTCCTTGATCCTGAAGAGCCCTTCGAGTCCAAAAGCATCCAGGGCTGGAGCCAAGCTGTCCACGAAGACAGACTTATCCACTTCTTGCAAGCAGATGAGGTCGGCGTTGTAGCCCGCCAGCTCCTTCTTGAGGAGGTTCTGCCGGTAGTCGAGCTCCAGGGCGTACGGGGCGCAGTAGGGGTAGAGCACGGTGCGGGAGAACTCCGTCTGGGCGTAGGTGTCGGCCAGGATGTTGTAGGAGACGGCGCGCACGGAGCCCTGGCCGCAGACCTTCTTGGTGTAGAGGTGCCGGGAGTCGAAGGTGCAGGCGCCGGGCCCGGCCTCCACGGGGCCGCTGCTCTCCACCTCGCGGGCCGGCCCGTACCGCTGCGCCCCGTCCCCGGGCGTGCACCGCAGCTTCAGCCGCAGCCCCACCAGCGCGTTGGAGGGGGTGAAGACGCGCTC